>CAWUFW010015546.1:0-356211 GCA_963921515.1 Calotriton arnoldi | reverse complement strand
TGGCAAAGGGGATGGATGCAAGCAGTAAGCCAAGAGGAAAACCATGCAGGCCTAAATGGCAAAAGCAGCACACTTGCCACCCTTGACCTTGCCAGGGAGCGACCCTTGACCTTGCCAGGTAGGTCGCTCCCCCACCACACAGCTCCGCCTGTGTTGTCTGCCCGCTGCTTCTGCAGGTAAGATCGCCCTCCGCTTGTGGCCCCGGTGCCCGTATTTCTTGCCCGTCTCCCCATTTTCCTTCTGTGCCCCTCGCTGCCCCATTTGCGTTGTGCTGTAATTTGTCTGTTTTCTCCCCCCTTTTTTTCCTTTCTGTGCCCCTCGCTGCCCCATTAGCGTTGTACTCGTATTTTGTCTGTTTTCTCCCCCCTTTTTCCTTTCTGTGCCCCTCGCTGCCCCATTAGCGTTGTACTCGTAATTTGTCTGTTTTCTCCCCCTTTTTCCTTTCTGTGCCCCTCGCTGCCCCATTAGCGTTGTACTCGTAATTTGTCTGTTTTCTCCCCCTTTTTCCTTTCTGTGCCCCTCGCTGCCCCATTAGCGTTGTACTCGTAATTTGTCTGTTTTCTCCCCCCTTTTTCCTTTCTGTGCCCCTCGCTGCCCCCATTAGCGTTGTACTCGTAATTTGTCTGTTTTCTCCCCCCTTTTTTTCCTTTCTGTGCCCCTCGCTGCCCCCATTAGCGTTGTACTCGTAATTTGTCTGTTTTCTCCCCTTTTTCCTTTCTGTGCCCCTCGCTGCCCCCATTAGCGTTGTACTCGTAATTTGTCTGTTTTCTCCCCCCTTTTTTTCCTTTCTGTGCCCCTCGCTGCCCCATTAGCGTTGTACTCGTAATTTGTCTGTTTTCTCCCCTTTTTCCTTTCTGTGCCCCTCGCTGCCCCATTAGCGTTGTACTCGTATTTTGTCTGTTTTCTCCCCCTTTTTTTCCTTTCTGTGCCCCTCGCTGCCCCATTAGCGTTGTACTCGTAATTTGTCTGTTTTCTCCCCCTTTTTCCTTTCTGTGCCCCTCGCTGCCCCATTAGCGTTGTACTCGTAATTTGTCTGTTTTCTCCCCCCTTTTTCCTTTCTGTGCCCCTCGCTGCCCCATTAGCGTTGTACTCGTAATTTGTCTGTTTTCTCCCCTTTTTCCTTTCTGTGCCCCTCGCTGCCCCCATTAGCGTTGTACTCGTAATTTGTCTGTTTTCTCCCCCCTTTTTTTCCTTTCTGTGCCCCTCGCTGCCCCCATTAGCGTTGTACTCGTAATTTGTCTGTTTTCTCCCCTTTTTCCTTTCTGTGCCCTCGCTGCCCCCATTAGCGTTGTACTCGTAATTTGTCTGTTTTCTCCCCCTTTTTCTCCTTTCTGTGCCCCTCGCTGCCCCCATTAGCGTTGTACTCGTAATTTGTCTGTTTTCTCCCCCCTTTTTTTTCCTTTCTGTGCCCCTCGCTGCCCCCATTAGCGTTGTACTCGTAATTTGTCTGTTTTCTCCCCCCTTTTTTTTCCTTTCTGTGCCCCTCGCTGCCCCCATTAGCGTTGTACTCGTAATTTGTCTGTTTTCTCCCCCCTTTTTTTCCTTTCTGTGCCCCTCGCTGCCCCATTAGCGTTGTACTCGTAATTTGTCTGTTTTCTCCCCCCTTTTTTTCCTTTCTGTGCCCCTCGCTGCCCCATTAGCGTTGTACTCGTAATTTGTCTGTTTTCTCCCCCCTTTTTTTCCTTTCTGTGCCCCTCGCTGCCCCATTTGCGTTGTGCTGTAATTTGTCTGTTTTCTCCCCCCTTTTTTTCCTTTCTGTGCCCCTCGCTGCCCCATTAGCGTTGTACTCGTATTTTGTCTGTTTTCTCCCCCCTTTTCCTTTCTGTGCCCCTCGCTGCCCCATTAGCGTTGTACTCGTAATTTGTCTGTTTTCTCCCCCCTTTTTCCTTTCTGTGCCCCTCGCTGCCCCATTAGCGTTGTACTCGTAATTTGTCTGTTTTCTCCCCCCTTTTTCCTTTCTGTGCCCCTCGCTGCCCCATTAGCGTTGTACTCGTAATTTGTCTGTTTTCTCCCCCCTTTTTTTCCTTTCTGTGCCCCTCGCTGCCCCCATTAGCGTTGTACTCGTAATTTGTCTGTTTTCTCCCCCTTTTCCTTTCTGTGCCCCTCGCTGCCCCCATTAGCGTTGTACTCGTAATTTGTCTGTTTTCTCCCCCCTTTTTCTCCTTTCTGTGCCCCTCGCTGCCCCCATTAGCGTTGTACTCGTAATTTGTCTGTTTTCTCCCCCCCTTTTTCTTTTCCTTTCTGTGCCCCTCGCTGCCCCATTAGCGTTGTACTCGTAATTTGTCTGTTTTTCTCTCCCCTTGTACTTTGTGCCCCCGCTGCCTCTCGCCATTCCCGCCGCTGCGTCCCCTGCGGCCCCGCCCCCCTGACTGCCCATTCGCTGCCCCTGCCTCCCGCCTCCCAGCTGCTCCTCCCTCCCACCTCCCCATAAATGGCGGCCGCTGCGTGGCCGCGCAGTGGACGTGCGCAGCGGGCGCGCCGCTGGCGCGCCGAAGGCGCGCCTAAGGCAAGCCCGTCTGCGCCCGTCCGCGACTGGACCGCGCCCAGCACCAGAACCCCTGGATCCCACCGATGCAACACTACTCGACGGACCTACGACGCCGCCACCCTCACCGCACTCAATGCCGGCCGGAACCCTGCCTGCTACCGAGCCTCACCGAGACGCACCCACGGACCCTTCACCTGCCAAGCCTGCCGATTCACCTGCCCCCGGACGTGCACCACCCCCGCCAAGACGTGCACCAGCAGCAGCCACCTGAAATGCATCCTGTTGAACACCCGCTCCGTCCACAGGCACGCCGTGGAACTCTGGGACCTGCTCGACGCAACAGCACCGGACGTCGCCTTCCTCACCGAAACCTGGATGAACGCCTCTTCAGCGCCCGACATCGCCATAGCCATCCCGGACGGATACAAGATCACCCGGAGGGACCGCGTCAACCAGGACGGGAGGAGGCATCGCCATCGTACACAAGAACACCATCCGCATCTCGACTAACTCCGACGAGACCTTCACCGCCGCCGAACACCTACACTTCCAGATACACACTGACCCCAAGACCACCCTCCGAGGCACCCTCATCTACAGACCCCCGGGACCACGCACACTATTCAGCGAAGACATCGCAGACTTCATCAGCCCGCACGCCATGCCCTCCGCCGACTACATCCTCCTAGGGGACCTCAACTTCCACCTGGAGAACAACAACGACAGAAACACCACCGCCCTGCTGGACAACCTCGCCAACCTCGGACTCAAGCAACTGGTGAACACGCCCACCCACTACGCCGGCCACACGCTTGACCCCGTCTTCTCTTCCAGCAAGCACATCTCCTTCAGCCACGCCACCGGACTCCACTGGACCGACCACAGCTGCGTCCACTTCAGCTTCAGAAAGACTGCGACCCACCACCACCCGCAACAGGCTCCCCGCCGGAGCTGGAGCAAGATCACCGCCGAGCAGCTCACCGCCTCCCTCAGCCAGAACACACCCACCAACACAACGGACCCAAACGAAGCAGCCAGCAACCTCGCCAAGTGGCTGACCGCCTGCGCCGACGACCTCGCACCACTAAAAACCCTCCCAGCAGACCCGGAAGCAAGAAAACCCCTTGGTTCACCAACGAACTCAAGGAATCCAAGAAGAACTGCCGCACTCTCGAGAACACCTGGCGACTCGACCAGACCACAGACAACAGGACCGCCCTCAAGCACGCCACCCGCAAACACCACCAGCTGATCCGTGCCACCAAGAAGTCGGCACTCAAAGAACGACTGGACAACAACGCCCACGACAGCAAGGAACTTTTCAGCATCGTCAAAGAGTTCTCCAACCCCAGCGCCGGAAACAACGACATCACCCCCTCGCAAGACCTCTGCAACTCACTCGCCGCGTTCTTCCACCGCAAGATCACCGACATACATAACAGCTTCGACGCACAAACCACGCACCCTACCGCCGAACCAACGCCCGCCACCACCACCCTCTGCAACTGGACCCCGATCAGCACCGAAGACACCACCCGCACGATGAACTCCATCCACTCCGGATCACCAACCGACCCCTGCCCACACCACGTCTTCAACAAAGCCGACGCCACCATCGCACCCCATCTCCGGGACATCATCAACTCCTCCTTCCACACCGCCACCTTCCCGGAGAGCTGGAAGCACGCCGAGCTTACCGCCCTCCTGAAGAAACCAACGGCGGACCCCACCGACCTCAAGAACTACCGTCCCATCTCGCTCCTTCCGTTTCCGGCCAAAGTCATCGAGAAGACCGTCAACAGACAGCTTGCCGCCTTCCTCGAGACGAATGGATCCCTCGACCCCTCGCAGTCCGGGTTTCGGGCCAACCACAGCACCGAGACCGCCCTCATCGCAGCCACCGACGACATCAGAACCCTAAACGACAACGGGGAAACAGCAGCCCTCATCCTCTTGGACCTCTCCGCGGCGTTCGACACCGTCTGCCACCGCACCCTAGTGAAGCGCCTCAGCAACATCGGAATCCGAGAGAAAGCACTGGAATGGATCATCTCGTTCCTCGCCGGAAGAACCCAGAGAGTCCGCCTCCCCCGTTCAGATCCGAGGCCACCGAAGTCATCTGCGGCGTTCCACAAGGATCTTCACTCAGTCCAACCCTCTTCAACGTCTACATGAGCCCCCTCGCAGCCATCGCACGCCAACACAACCTCAACATCATCTCCTACGCCGACGACACCCAGCTGATCCTCTCCCTCACCAACGACCCCACCACCGCCAGAGCCAACCTACACGACGGGATGAAAGACGTCGCCGACTGGATGAGGATCAGCCGCCTTAAACTGAACTCAGACAAGACGGAAGTCCTCATCCTGGGCTCATCACCCTCCGCCTGGGACGACTCCTGGTGGCCCCCGGCCCTGGGCACCGCGCCCAAGCCAACGGACCACGCACGAAACCTGGGCTTCATCCTGGACTCCTCCCTGTCGATGACCAGACAAGTCAACGCCGTCTCATCTTTGTGCTTCAACACCCTGCGCATGCTCCGCAAGATCTTCAGATGGATCCCCACTGAAACCAGGAAGACCGTCACCCAGGCACTCGTCACCAGCCGACTGGACTATGGGAACACACTCTACGCCGGAACCACAGCCAAACTTCAAAAAAGACTCCAGCGCATCCAGAACGCCTCCGCACGACTCATCCTGGACATCCCCCGACACAGCCACATCACCGGACACCTGAAAGACCTGCACTGGCTCCCCGTCAGCAAGAGAATCACGTTCAGACTCCTCATCCACGCACACAAGGCCCTCCACGACCTGGGCCCAAAGTACCTCAACGACCGCATGACCTTCTACACGCCCACCCGCCAGCTACGATCAACCAGCCACGCCCTCGCCACCGTACCACGCATCCGCAGAACCACCGCCGGAGCAAGATCCTTCTCCTACCTGGCAGCCAAGACCTGGAACTCCCTCCCCACTCACCTTCGGCGAACCCAGGACCATCTCTCCTTCAGGAAGCAGCTCAAGACCTGGCTGTTCGAGCAGTAACTTACCCCCTCCCCCAGCGCCTTGAGACCCTCCCGGGTGAGTAGCGCGCTCTATAAATGCCGTGATTGATTGATTGATTGACTTATAACTCCCACCAGAAATGGCCACCAGCCACATGGACACTCACAAATCACAAGCAACAAGCATGAGGCCTGGAAAACAATGTACTGAAACAGGCCTACGATAGCCAGGCAAAGGCTGCATGGTAAACCACACTGCTTTGCCTGTAATGTAATGCAATAAAATGCAAAAACAAAAATACACAGGGCTAAACAAGGCCTGCAACACACCACACACAACTAAGGCATGTAACACACCCCAAAAAACAGAAATACACCCAAAAAATAAATCCACATTTTGCAATTCAATGCCATCCATGTGCCCTAAATGATGTTTAAATTCAACTGAACACACAAACAGTTCTTTTATGCACCCCTGACTATCTCTGGGCCCACTGGATGGAAGGCCTGTTGGCAGATTAGGCTACAAGCTTGCAGGCCTATGACAAAAAGCACACTGCCCGGCTTCAAAATGGCCGCCAGCCTCATGGCCAGGCCCACAACAACAAGAAACTGAAGACAGACAATGCAGGCCTATGGCAAAAACACACTGCCTGGCTTCAAAATGGCCGCCAGCCTCATGGCCAGGCCCACAACAACAAGAAGCCTAGGCCACAAAGGAAACACATGCAGGCCTATATGGCAAAAGCAGCACACTTATAACTCCCACCAGAAATGGCCACCAGCCACATGGACACTCACAAATCACAAGCCACAAGCATGAGCCCTGGAAAACAATGTACTGAAAACAGGCCTACGATAGCCAGGCAAAGGCTGCATGCTAAACCACACTGCTTTGCCTGTAATGCAATAAAATGCAAAAACGAAAATACACAGGGCTAAACAAGGCCTGCAACACACCACACACAACTAAGGCATGTAACACACCCCCAAAAACTGAAATACACCCCAAAAATAAATCCACATTTTGCAATTCAATCCAATGCCATGCATGTGCCCTAAATGATGTTTATATTCAACAGAACACACAGAAACAGTTGTTTCATGCACCCCGGACTACCTCTGGGCCCACTGGATGAAAGGCCTGTTGGCAGACTAGGCTACAAGCTTGCAGGCCTATGGCAAAAAGCACACTACCTGGCTTCAAAATGGCCGCCAGCCTCATGGCCAGGCTCACAACAACAAGAAACTGAAGACAGACAATGCAGGCCTATGGCAAAAAGCACACTGCCTGGCTTCAAAATGGCCGCCAGCCTCATGGCCAGGCCCACAACAACAAGAAACTGAAGACAGACAATGCAGGCCTATGGCAAAAAGCACACTGCCTGGCTTCAAAATGGCCGCCAGCCTCATGGCCAGGCCCACAACAACAAGAAACTGAAGACAGACAATGCAGGCCTATGGCAAAAAAGCACACTGCCTGGCTTCAAAATGGCCGCCAGCCTCATGGCCAGACCCACAACAACAAGAAACTGAAGACAGACAATGCAGGCCTATGGAAAAAAGCACACTACGTGGCTTCAAAATGGCCGCCAGCCTCATGGCCAGGCCCACAACAACAAGAAACTGAAGACAGACAATGCAGGCCTATGGCAAAAAGCACACTGCCTGGCTTCAAAATGGCCGCCAGCCTCATGGCCAGGCCCACAACAACAAGAAACTGAAGACAGACAAAGCAGGCCTATGGCAAAAAGCACACTGCCTGGCTTCAAAATGGCCACCAGCCTCATGGCCAGGCCCACAACAACAAGAAGCCTAGGTCACAAAGGAAACACATGCAGGCCTATATGGCAAAAAAAGCAGCACACTTATAACTCCCACCAGAAATGGCTACCAGCCACATGGACACTCACAAATCAGAAGCAACAAGCAGGAGGCCTGGAAAACAATGTACTGAAAACAGACCTATAATAGCCAGGCAAAGGATGCATGGTAAACAACACTGCTTTGCCTGTAATGCAATAAAATGCAAAAACGAAAATCCACAGGGCTAAACAAGGCCTGCAGCACACCACACACAACTAAGGCATGTATTTAGCACACAGCACAAAAACTGAAATACACCCAAAAATACACATTTTGCAATTCAATCCAACGCCATCCATGCCCCCTAAATGATGTTTGAAATTAAAAAATACATCACACAGCAAAGGAACAGTTGTTTCATCATGTTTCATCATGCACCCACCCATGACTAGCTCTGGGCCTACTGGCTACAGTGGCTACCCACCACTATATTTATTTTTAAAAATGATGAAAATTAAAAAAATTGTAATTGCAGCAACTGCAATGACCCAATCAAACAACACCAACTTACTTGTAAAATCTCAAATCCAAAAATCCTCAAATCAAATGATAATGATGCAGCAGACACAAACAGTGATCCTTCCAGCTCAAATCCAAGTGAAAAATGAACAAGAGATGGAGAAAGCACTGGGAGGAGCCTGCTGGAAAGGAACAGGAAGTAGTAGACTCTGTGGCACTTCCTCCCTCTCCCCCCGCCCAAAAAATGAAAAAAAGGACACCCAAATATCAATCTGAGGTTTTTTTCCATGGAAATCATCAGTTTATAGAAGGTTTTATGCTGCTCGCGATATTATTCTTCTCCAGATTGAAAATTTTGCGTGTTCGGGATCGCAGGTTTACAAAGATTCCGCCGGAAATCCGATGGCGCGACCGAATGACGTGTTCGCGACCGCAATCTCTCTCGTGGTGCACGATGGCGCGACGAATGACGTGTTCGCGATCGCACACTCTCGCGTTGTCCGATGGCGCATCGAATGACGTGTTCGCGATCGCAAACTCTCGCAGGATCGCGCGGCCGGCTACCAAAATCTCGTGGCGCACGCGAGGAATAGGAAAACCCGTCGGCGAACGCAGGAATCCCGGTAAGTCATAATCGCGCGCGCTAGAATGCATTTTTAAAGCGCGAACAAGAAAATAATTCCGCTTCGCCGCGGATCGCGGAATTGATGGCAATTCCGCGTTCTCCGCGGAACGCGAAATTGTCCAAATTCCGCAAATTCTGCGAGCGGAGCGGAATTCAATGCCCAGGCCTAGTCTGTACCTGCCCAATTCATTGGGACCCATGGTAAAGGTGGCAAATCCTACACCACCATCAGAGTCAGAGGAGTCTGTTGAGGGGGTCCTGTCTAAACTAGGGCCCACCTCTGTTCCTCTTGCAAAAGCACCTAACTTTTTGGGTACACTACTCCCAACTGGAGGATTACTACTGGTAGTACCAGGAGGGGTGGTAGTAGTTGTGGGAGGAACATTTTCTTTATTGCCAATCCTGGGGCAACTGGGATCAGTTTTCCAGTGTCCAGGCTTTTTACAGACATGGCAATAGGGTTTCTTTTCAGGAGAGGAAGGAGTTTGGGACCCACCCCCAGAAGAGGACTTTTGGGGCCCTGTAGTGGATTTATCCTTAGATGTATCCCCACCTTTCTCTTGGGACTTGGTAGAATCTTTCTTCTGGTCACCACCCTGATTCTTAGTCTTTACTCTGGTTCTGACCCAGTTGTCTGCCTTCTTTCCCAATTCTTGGGGAGAGGTCAGATCAGAGTCCACCAGGTACTGGTGTAAAAGCTGGTTTTGACAATTATTAAGGATCTGCTCCCTCATAATCAAATTGTACAATCCTAAAAAGTCATGCACCTTGTTGCCATGTATCCCACCTTCCAGAGCCTTAGTAGCACAATCTACAAAATCAACCCAGTCTTGAGTCTGAGCCTTTTGGGTGTCTCTGAACTTCAACCTATACTGTTCAGTGGTTAGGCCAAACCCATCTATCAGAGCACTCTTCAAGACTTTGTAATTGTCAGCATCCTCCTCTCTAACAGTGAGGAGCTTATCTCTACCTTTGTCTGCAAAGGAGAGCCACAAGATTGCTGCCCACTGCTCCTGAGGGACCCTCTGTACTTTACAGGCCCTCTCTAGAGCAGTTATCCATTTGTGGATGTCATCCCCACTCTGGTAGGGAGGGACAATCTTGCTCAGGTTTCTATGGTCATAAGACCTTTCCCTATCTTTGGGGAAATTGCTGCCACCATGGGACTCTAGTCCCAACTTTTGTCTCTCTCTATAGAGATCTAGGGACTCCCTGTCTATAGCCAATTGCTCTTTTCTGAGTTCAAGCTGGGCTTGCTCATACTGAAGCAGTCTCTTTCTCCTTTCATGAGAGGATTCCCTCCTATGAGAGGAGACAGAGGTCCCTATTGAGGTGTCAGAGTGGTTAGACTCCTGAGAAGGAGACCTAGACCTTCTGGGCACACTCAGAACTCTTCCTGGGGGACAAAGGGGAAGTCAGTCTGATCCTCCCCTCCTCCTCCTCCACAGGAGGAATTGGATTTTCCAGGACAAGGTCATTTTCACCTTCCTGGCCAGTTTCAGAGGGGGGCTGGGTTTCTTCACCCCTGGCCCCTTCCTCATCTTCTGCCCCACCCTCTTTGCCTACCCCTTCAGACCCTAGGGGCCTGCTGAGATCATCAGCTAGTAACACCTCCCTGAGGTGTTGGGTGCTGGCACTTTTGCCTGCCTTCAACTTACTAGTATTGCAAAATGCTCTCAATTCCAAGAATGGGAGTTTATCATACTTGGAGGGAAGAAGCCCACTGGCTTCTGGCAAGGACTCGCTGGGTCCTGGCTTTGAAGACACTACTAGTGAGGTGTGGTGTATGCACTACCTACTCTAGTGTGGCCTACTAAACTCTCTTGAGTTGTAGAAAGGGTGTGCTGTCCCTTTACACACAACTCTAAGTTCAGTAGAACTTACTGTATTACTAAGCTTGATTTATATGTACCTTAGGTACCCTTAGTGGTTTTCAGTTGATCAATTCAATTGAGATTATCTGGTAAAACAATAGCAAGCTGGAATCCCACCGCTGCCACCAATGTGAGAAGTTGGCCTGGCATATGCTGTCCAGTAATTATAGTGGGCACCTTGCACCAGTCCAAACAACCCCTTATTGGAGATAGGTTAAAGACAACCTTTATTGAAAGCTATCCTAGTGGTAGCTATGGAGAGCAGCCTTCAGGCTAAGTCTTGAAGGAATGTAAAGCAGCTTGTTTTACCAGTCTATAATCTCTTGAGTGACCAAATGAAAGAGGACCACACCAGGTATATATTCAAAATATATGTATTTATTACTAAACACACCCCTCTAGTCTCTTTATGAGGCTAGAGTTCGAAGTACATAAATTATAAGTTAGTTATCTACAGTAATAGCACAAATACACGTTTGAGCCCCAGGGGCGTACCAAACCATATACCAATAAAGTGGTATAAGAACCACGACTGAGCTAGACACAAGGCCTAGAGCCTGTAGAAGTGCTTGGACCACAAGGAACCACCCAAGGCAGTGACACAGGGGACCCACGGGGGACGCGTGCAGTGTATGAACACAGCCGCGAACCACCGTTAACTTCTATGGGGAAAGTCGCGATTAGAATTTAAAAGAAAAGGGACACTTAGAGGAGGACTTGGAGCAAACCCTTTGAGAACTAGGCTGTTCTAGTGTCAATACCCACGGGAGCACCGGAGTACTCGAGTTACCTCACCCAGGGGAGCCGGGTGCATAGGTGTCTTTCGGGGTTGGGTTTCGTCATCGCTTTCAATGGCGATCTGCTGCAAAGTGCTGCTGGCGGCCAAGTCGAAAGTGTTCGGGTGGATCCAAGATCTGAAGAACCTGAAAGCAGAGGGGACAGAGTCTGGGTCACTAGCCAGTGACCAGGAAGGCGATGAGCAGATGCCCACCGATGTCGAGTGCTTCAGGTAGGTTGACGGTCGTCTTGACTCTTCAGCCACGAGGTCCAGGAGGCATCGATGATGACCAGGAGCTGGATTCGAGCTGTCCCTTGACGTTTGTCGATTGCAGGGGTGTCGGCGACCGGATTTGACCCAACAAGTCTTGGCAACGGCAAGTCTCGTGGAAATGGAAGAAGGACGATGTTGCAGACCAGCAAGGTCTGGGGGACTCACCCAGTGAGGATAAGTCAGGGCATGCCTGGAGCAACCAGGGAGCCCAAGCAGAAAAAGATTGGCCTTCGGGAGAGCCTACTAGCCAACGGACTAGCAACCGCGAAGGAGCCTCAAGACGATGCACGTGGAGCTGGCTCACAGGACACTCGTGGAGTGGAGGCCAGTGATCTTCGGTGCAGTTGGTGCTGGAGGCTGGGGCTACTCGGAGACCCAGAAGAGGATGCACTTGCAAATGCGTTCGGTGTCCAGGGGTCACAGTTCCACGTTACCCACGACAGCTACGGGCCTCAGCTTTGCTGGGGACTCAGGGCAGCCTCGGGGAAGTCTGGAAATTTATCTCTGGTGATGCAAAGACTTCGGCGTCTGGCGGGAGCTTCAGCGATGCAGACCGGACAATTGCTTCTTTGGTGCCTGCCAAGCAGGGGAGTCACTCCTTGACCCCAAGGGAGATTCTTCAGTCCTCTAATCTTAAAGTAGAGCATCGAAGGTCCAGGATTCTGTATCAGAGTTTTGTCCAGGTAAATCTAAAGTCCTAAGGACTGGGGTCCCATACTTATACTAAGGTAGTGGGTTGGACATACTCTGTGGCCCCACCTATGGGAGGGTCAGGGCAGAGGGGTGGTTACACCCCTTTCCCTTTGTCCAGTTTCGCGCCAGAGCAGGGGCTGGAAGCCCCTGAGCCGGTTTGAACTGGGGTATGCACAGGGACACCAAGTGTGCCCCCAGTGCAGGACTTCAAAGCACCAGAGAGTGCTCCCACCCAGCCCCAATACACACTATCCTGTCTGGGGAGGTGGTCACACCTCCCTGGGACAGGAAACCTATTGTCCAGGCCTCCCCTGCCGGAGTTTCGGTCAGCAGCAGGAGGCCAGACTCGTGTCTGTGGCAGCGGCATCCATTTTGTGATGCCAGGGCTCTGGAAAGTCAGTACCGGGCATACTGGTGTGTACATGTCTTTCCCTCTAGAAGGGTGGAATGCTACCCCCGCCGCCAGAACTGGTGGGGGGGTAGTATTCCAAGATGTTTGACACCAAACACAACGTGTTTCCGTGCAGCCATCCCAAAGTTAGCATTTAACGCGAGGTTATAATGCGCTTAAGAGTATATGGTCAGGCTGCACTACAAACAGCATCAGAGAAGGGTCTCCAAACGCTGCAGAGGGGCCCTGCTCATGCAGGGGCACCCTCTCACATAGGAACCACGCACTCTGCCTTCAGGATTGATAAGGCCTGCCATAGGAGTGACTTATAGGTTTATATGTGTGTATGTATGTAGTGATATAGGTAGCCTATATCACAGTAAGGGGTGCATGCACCACCTTACCCAGGCTGCAGTAGCAGACCTGTGGTGTCCTTTTGGCTGGCCTTCCAGGGGTGGCACAATACATGCTGCAGCCCCTGGTAGGTCTCTGAGGTACCTATGCCCTGGGTACATAGTATACCATATACTAGGGACTTATAAGGGCACTCCAGATTCCAATCAGAGATGTGCCTAAGGCACATGGAAACCATTTTATAGAGGAGCAGATAGATTGGGGCCCTGAATAGCAGGATCCCAGTCCAACTAAGTCATAAACCAGCAAAACACCAGGAAAAAAGTGGGGGCAACCATATAGTCAGATTCCACCTTCCTACACTCTCTGCACCTCTGTTGCCTCTTACTATATCCCTCTTCCCTCTTTCTGCACCTCTCTTGCCTCTTTTAGCACCTCTCTTGCCTCTTTCTGCATCTCTCTTCCCTCTTTCTACACCTCTCTTGCCTCTTTTTGTACCTCCCTTGTCTCTTTCTGCACCCCTGTTCCCTCGTTCTGTACCTCTCTTTCCTCTTTCCTCTTTCTATACCTCTCTTGCCTCTTTCTGCAGTTCTCTTGCCTCTTTCTGCACCTCTGTTGCTTCTTTCTGCACTTATATTGCCTCTTTCTGCACCACTCTTGCCTCTTTGTGCACCTCTGTTGGTTTTTTCTTCACTTCTCTTGCTTTTTTCTACACCTCTCTTGCTTCTTTCTGCACCCCTCTTGCCTATTTCTACACACTTCTTCCCTCTTTTTATATTGCTCTTCCCTCTTTGTGGACATCTCTTGCCTGTTTCTGCTCCTCTCTTTCCTATTTCTGCATGTCTCTTTCCTCTTTCTGTACTTCTCTTGCCTGTTTCTGTACCTCTCTTGCCTCTCTCTGCACCTCTGTTGCCTCTTTCTGCACCTCACGTGCTTATTTCTGCACCCCTCTTGCCTCTCTCTGTACCCCCTTCCCTCAATCTGCACCTCTCTTGCCTCTTTCTGCACCTCTCTTGCCTCTTTTTGTACCTCCCTTGCCTCTTTCTGCAACCAAGTTCCCTCATTCTGCACCTCTCTTACCTCTTTCTGCACCTCTCTTACCTCTTTCTGCAGTTCTCTTGCCTCTTTCTGCACCTCTGTTGCTTCTTTCTGCACTTATATTGCCTCTTTCTGCACCCCTCTAGCCTCTTTGTGCAGTGGAGAGGTGTGGTGCAGCGGCCAGGGCAGCTGACTTCGGAGCACAGGGCTCATGGTTCGATCCCCGGCAGCAGCTCAGCTTAGCACCATGTGACTCTGGGCAATAGCTCACTTAATTTCCATGACGGCCCCCAGCGCCTTGAGACCCGTAAGGGTTAGTAGTTCACCCTTTACAAATACGGATTTACATTTACATTTACCTCTGTTGGTTTTTTCTTCACTTCTCTTGCTTCTTTCTGTACCTCTCTTGCTTCTTTCTGCACCCCTTTTGCCTCTTTCTGCATTCTTCTTCCCTCTTTTTATATCGCTCTTCCCTCTTTCTGTACTTCTCTTGCCTGTTTCTGTACCCCTCTTGCCTCACTCTGCACCTCTGTTGCCTCTTTCTGCACCTCACGTGCTTATTTCAGCACCCCTCTTGCCACTCTCTGCACCCCCTTCCCTCAATCTGCACCTCTCTTGCCTCTTTCTGCATCCCTGTTCCCTTTTTCTGCACCTCTCTTGCCTCTTTCTGCACCTCTCTTGCCTCTTTCTGCACCTCTCTTGCCTCTTTCTGCACCCCTCTTGCCCCTTTCTGCAGCTCTTTTGCCTCATTCTGCATCTCTGTTGCTTCTTTCTGCACTTCTCTTGCCTCTTTCTGCACCCCTCCTGCCTGTTTCTGCACCTCTCTTTCTTCCGTCTGCAGTTATCTCGTCTCTTTCAGCACCTCTGTTGCTTCTTTCTCAACTTCTCTTGTTTCTTTCTGCACCTCTCTTGCTTCTTACTGCTCCACTCTTGCCTCTTTCTGCCCCCTCTTCCCTCTTTCTGCACCCCTCTTGCCTCTTTCTGCACCTCTCTTGCCTCTCTCTGCACTTTTCTTGCCTCTTTCTGCACCTCTGTCGCTTCTTCTGTTCTTCTTTTGCCTCTTTCTACACCCCTATTGCCTCTTTCTGCACCTCTGTAGCTTCTTTCTTCACTTCTCTTGCTTCTTTCTGTACATCTCTTGCTTCTTTCTGCACCAGCCTTGCCTCTTTCTGCACCCCTCTTCCCTCTTTCTGAAGCTCTCTTGCCTCTTTCTGCACTTTTCTTGCGTCGTTCTGCACTTCTCTTGCTTATTTCTGCACCTCTCTTCCCTATTTCTGCAGCTCTCATGCCTCTTTCTGTACTTCTCTTGCCTCTATCTGCACCTATTTTGCCTCTTTCTGTAGTTCTCCTGCCTCTTTCTGCACATCTGTTGCTTCTTTCCTCACCTCTCTTACTTCTTTCTGCAACCCTCTTGCCTCTTTTTGCACATCTTTTGCTACTTTCTGCACTTTTTCTGCACTTCTCTTACTTTTTCTGCACCCCTCTTGCCTCTTTCTGGACCCCTCTTCCCTGTGTCTGTATCTCTCTTGCTCTTTCTGCACCTGTCTTGCCTCTTTCTGCACTTCTCTTGCCTCTTTCTGTACCTCTGCTGCTTCTTTCTGCACTTCTCTTTCTTCTTTCTGCACCTCTCTCTCTTCTTTCTACACCCCTCTTGCCTCATTCTGCACCCCATTCCCGGTTTCTGCCCCTCTCTTGCCTGTTTCTTTACCTCTCTTGCATCTTTCTGCACCTCTCCTGCCTCTTTCTGTACTTTTCTTGCCTCTTCCTGTACGTCTGTTGGTTCTTTCTGCACTTCTCTTGCTGATTTCTCTTGCCTCTTTCTGCACCTCATTTGCTTTTTTCTGCAGTACTCTTGCCTCTTTCTGCACATCTGTTCCTTCTCTTTGTACCTCTCTTGCTTCTTTCTGCAACCCTATTGCCTCTATCTGCACCTCTTTTACATCTTTCTGCACTTCTCTTGCTTCTTTCTGCACCCCTCTTTCCTCTTTCTGCACCCCTCTTACTTCTTTCATCACCTCTCTTGCCTCTTTCTGCAGCTCTCTTGCCTCTTTCTGCACTTCTATTGCCTCTTTCTGCACCTCTCTTGCCTCTTTTTGTACCTCCCTTGCCTCTTTCTGCAACCAAGTTCCCTCATTCTGCACCTCTCTTACCTCTTTCTGCACCTCTCTTACCTCTTTCTGCAGTTCTCTTGCCTCTTTCTGCACCTCTGTTGCTTCTTTCTGCACTTATATTGCCTCTTTCTGCACCCCTCTAGCCTCTTTGTGCAGTGGAGAGGTGTGGTACAGCGGCCAGGGCAGCTGACTTCGGAGCACAGGGCTCATGGTTCGATCCCCGGCAGCAGCTCAGCTTAGCACCATGTGACTCTGGGCAATAGCTCACTTAATTTCCATGACGGCCCCCAGCGCCTTGAGACCCGTAAGGGTTAGTAGTTCACCCTTTACAAATACGGATTTACATTTACATTTACCTCTGTTGGTTTTTTCTTCACTTCTCTTGCTTCTTTCTGTACCTCTCTCGCTTCTTTCTGCACCCCTTTTGCCTCTTTCTGCATTCTTCTTCCCTCTTTTTATATCGCTCTTCCCTCTTTCTGTACTTCTCTTGCCTGTTTCTGTACCCCTCTTGCCTCACTCTGCACCTCTGTTGCCTCTTTCTGCACCTCACGTGCTTATTTCAGCACCCCTTTTGCCTCTCTCTGCACCCCCTTCCCTCAATCTGCACCTCTCTTGCCTCTTTCTGCATCCCTGTTCCCTTTTTCTGCACCTCTCTTGCCTCTTTCTGCACCTCTCTTGCCTCTTTCTGCACCCCTCTTGCCCCTTTCTGCAGCTCTTTTGCCTCATTCTGCATCTCTGTTGCTTCTCTCTGCACTTCTCTTGCCTCTTTCTGCACCCCTCCTGCCTGTTTCTGCACCTCTCTTTCTTCCGTCTGCAGTTATCTTGTCTCTTTCAGCACCTCTGTTGCTTCTTTCTCAACTTCTCTTGTTTCTTTCTGCACCTCTCTTGCTTCTTACTGCTCCACTCTTGCCTCTTTCTGTACCCCTCTTCCCTCCTTCTGCACCTCTCTTGCCTCTTTCTACACCTCTCTTGCCTCCTTCTGCACTTTTCTTGCCTCTTTTTGCACCTCTATTGCTTCTTCTGTTCTTCTTTTGCCTCTTTCTACACCACTATTGCCTCTTTCTGCACCTCTGTTGCTTCTTTCTCCACTTCTCTTGCTTCTTTCTGTACATCTCTTGCTTCTTTCTGCACCAGCCTTGCCTCTTTCTGCACCCCTCTTCCCTCTTTCTGAAGCTCTCTTGCCTCTTTCTGCACTTTTCTTGCGTCGTTCTGCACTTCTCTTGCTTATTTCTGCACCTCTCTTCCCTATTTCTGCAGCTCTCATGCCTCTTTCTGTACTTCTCTTGCCTCTTTCTGCACCTCTTGTACCTCTTTTTGAAGTTCTCCTGCCTCTTTCTCCACATCTGTTGCTTCTTTCCTCACCTCTCTTGCTTCTTTCTGCAACCCTCTTGCCTCTTTTTGCACATCTTTTGCTACTTTCTGCACTTTTTTCTGCACTTCTCTTACTTTTTTCTGCACCCCTCTTGCCTCTTTCTGGACCCCTCTTCCCTGTGTCTGTATCTCTCTTGCTCTTTCTGCACCTGTCTTGCCTCTTTCTGCACTTCTCTTGCCTCTTTCTGTACCTCTGCTGCTTCTTTCTGCACTTCTCTTTCTTCTTTCTGCACCTCTCTCTCTTCTTTCTACACCCCTCTTGCCTCATTCTGCACCCCATTCCCGGTTTCTGCCCCTCTCTTGCCTGTTTCTTTACCTCTCTTGCATCTTTCTGCACCTCTCCTGCCTCTTTCTGTACTTTTCTTGCCTCTTCCTGTACGTCTGTTGGTTCTTTCTGCACTTCTCTTGCTGATTTCTCTTGCCTCTTTCTGCACCTCATTTGCTTTTTTCTGCAGTACTCTTGCCTCTTTCTGCACATCTGTTCCTTCTCTTTGTACCTCTCTTGCTTCTTTCTGCAACCCTATTGCCTCTATCTGCACCTCTTTTACATCTTTCTGCACTTCTCTTGCTTCTTTCTGCACCCCTCTTTCCTCTTTCTGCACCCCTCTTACTTCTTTCATCACCTCTCTTGCCTCTTTCTGCAGCTCTCTTGCCTCTTTCTGCACTTCTATTGCCTCTTTCTACACCTCTGTTGCTTCTATCTGCACTACTCTTTCTTCTTTGGGTACCTCTCTTGCTTCTTTCTGCACCCCTCTTGCCTCTTTCTGCACCCCTCTTCCCTTTTTCTGCTCCTCTCTTGCCTTTTTCTGACCTCTCTTGCCTGTTTCTGCCTTTCTGTTGCCTTCTTTTGCACCTCTCTTGCCTCGTTCTGCAGTTCTTTTGCCTCTTTTTGCACATCTGTTGGTTCTTTCTGCACTTCTCTTGCTTGTTTCTGCATCTCTCTTGCTTCTTTCTGTAACCCTTTTGCCTCTTTCTGCACCTCTGTTGCTTCTTACTGCAGTTCTCTTGCTTCTTTCTGCACCTCTCTAGGTTCTTTCTGCACCACTCTTGCCTCTTTCTGCACCCCTCTTCCCTCCTTCTGCCCCCCTCTTGCCTCTTTCTGCATCTCCTTTTCCTCTTTCTGCATCTCTCTTGCCTCTTCCTGTACCTCACTTGCCTCTTCCTGAACCTCTCTTGCTTCTTTCTGCACTTTTCTTGCTTCTTTCTGTACCTCTCTTGCTTCTTTATGCACTTCCCCTGGTTTTTTCTACACCTTTCTTACTCTTTATTCATTTCTCTTGCCTCTGTCAGTGCTTTTCTTGCTTCTTTCAGTACCTTTCTTCCTCTTTCTGCACCTCTCTTGCCTCTTTCTACACCTTTCTTCTTTCTGCACCTCTCTTGCTACTTTCTGCACCTCTCTTGCTTTTCTCTGCACTTCTCCTACCTCTTTGTGCACTTCTTTTATATCTTTCTGTACTTCTCTGGCCTCTTTCTGTACTTCTCTTGCCTCTCTATGCAAATGTCTTCCTCTTTCTGCACCTCTCTTGTTTTTTTCTGCACTTCTCTTGCCTTTTTCTGTACTTCTCTTGCCTCTTTCTGTACTCAAATGGGAAGTGCAATCTGTCAAGTTTAAAGGTCTGGGTGCTCTCATGACTGAGGTATATGTCTACTTTTACATGTATTCTCACATGTGTTATGCATCTGGAGATGGTAGCTTAAAAAGCAGGTATCTTCTCCTATAGGTGGTCAAATCTTCTCAGTTCTGGTCTGTCATTCGGTTGCACAGGCAGACATATCTTATGTATATGGGTGTTATAGAGCCCCTCAAATATACTATTGAATACCCATGTTCCCTGTATTATTCAGAAATACATACACCTTTCTGTACACAAATTTACAGAGTATGCTGTTTGATTCACAGGTATTCAAGTATTTGTATGTATATTTTATGTAACATTACACTTGGTAACAGAACAGACATAGGCATGCATACCTACACAAACTTGGTGAGACTTACAAAAGTGATATGGTTCGGATTGCTGTTTTACATTTGGTAGCCCTAACATTCTGAGCAGTCGATGAATAGTAAACCTTCAAGAGAAAAGTGAGGTTTAAGACATCTTGGGAGAAGGATTAATGATTAGGCTACTTTGTATGAGTCTGTGGAAAGGTACAGTTGAAGTAGGCCTCTTTCTGCACCTCGGTTGCTTCTTTCTGCATTTCTCTTGCTTCTTTCTTCACCTTCTTTCCTCTTTCTGTACTTCTGTTGCCTCTTTCTGCATTTCTCTTGCTTCTTTCTGCACTTTTCTTCCTCTTTTTGCACCTCTCTTGCCTCTTTCTGCACTTCTCTTGCTTTTTTCTGCGTCTTTCTTCCTCTTCCTGCACATGTCCTACCTATGTAGGCATAGTTAGAAATTAGCATTTAAAATGTTTTAGAAATTCACTGAAAAAACACAGGTTTCAGGGACGTTATAGATAGAAATTAGCATTTTAAAAAACCTTAGAAGTTCACTGGAAAAAACAGAGGTTTCAGAGATGTTTATCCTTTTTGCATTAGAGGCAAAAAGGATAAACCCATTTGGTCCTGACGAATGCGACGTACCCTACGGGGACACTAACGCAGAAACATGTTGACCACACTTAATACGGTGAAGGGAGAATAATGTCCCAGATCACCGTACACCTATTTTAATACCATACATCTGTTCCCTGAATAAAACACAGTTGAGTGACAGGTGTGATGGTTTTTAAATCACCTTTCACTTTCACACAGCCATCACTTAGTTGTAGAAGTGCATCCCTGTCTCCAGGTGTATGCCCGCCCTCTATCAAACGAAGTTTTTAGAGGGCGAGGACAGCCTATGATGAAGCATGACACCGGGCGGTGTGTGAGGCCAGTCCGAAACTTTTTATGAGATGCCCCCACTGGTGTTGCATCTCAGCATAATTCTGTAGGAAACTGTAGGAACCCACGTGAGGGGCAGCCTTTTTGTGTTTGCATATAAGATTGGAGGCTGGCTTGCCCTTTGGCCACGTGCCTCTAGTTCCCATCCTCAGCCCAGTCTGAGGTAAGTGTGTGTGTATTATTGTACAGCGTTTAGCTGTGGGAACCTCGAGGGGTGTTTTTTACGGTCAAGTTCGACCAGGGGACTGGGTAATAATCACCACCCCAGTTCAGAAAATATTATAATAAAAGGGTGCTGACAATTCCTCACCCTGTTTTTATAACCCTAATACTATAAATATGGAGACCGAATTGGCTTTCAATGAGAGCAATTATGCTGATATACTAAGAACTCCATCCATCTTAGCTGAAGCAGTAGTGTCACAAACTTTTAAGAACTCTGATGAGTGGGAGTGCTTCTCAGCCAAAAAGAAAGAACAAATCCGTACAGCCCTGCATGGGGCTTTTATGACGGGATATTTGAGGAAAAACACGGCACCACGAGGACTCGTGGTAACGAATGAGCCTAGACTGTTCCTAAACAACAAAGAGTTCAGAATCAACTGGTCCAGCATAGCCTGGAAATGTACAAAAGACTGGCTTGTGCTGATTATAAACACGGCCAGACAGTTAGCAGATGTGCTACTGGTGGAAATACCGCAGAGTGAGAGCAAGCTTAAAACCTCAGTCCAACTGCCTGTATTCAAAAAGAAACTGGAGGAAATAAATAACGATCACTCGGCATATAGAGAGTACTTGACACAATCAAAAATCACTAAATTACAAAAGGACGTCCAGAAATTTAAACGGGAAACGGTGTACCCTTATACAACTGATGAGTACTATGATAAACCCCAACAACAATCAGTACCAAGACATCAACCACGCTTTAGACCCACACCCCAGAATTGGACCTACAGCTCAGGGGAGGAAAGGAGTGATAGCAGCAGCGATGAGAGCACGGGAGGACAACAGACCCGGAGATATCAGAACCCGAATCAACCAATGTTCGCACCACCAATGCAGCCCTATGGGTACTGGCCACAGCAATTCTTCCCTCCTGGTTTTGGATTCCAACAAGGACAGCAGCCTTTTTTATTCAGGGGCCAAGGGAGAGGAAAAGGCAGACAAAAAGCAAGAAGACCAACCAGAGTCCAATGGGAGGACGAGGCAACCACCAGCGGGGCAGTGACATGGAGCAGGGGCAGGGGCACCCACCAAACAATGAGCAAAGAATGACGAATATCGTGAATCTGAGTGACCATGTACTCAACACGGATGAAGAGGCCGTTCTCGCAAAAGGATTAGGTTTCGTCCCCACCCCAGAGAATGATGCCTTCTTCCTTCATACTGAACTAGCACACTTTTTTAGGAAGATAAAATTAAAGGATTTCTTTGGTGAAATACAAAGCCAAGACAACAACCGAACTAACACTGGTCTACGAATAAAGTCGACATTCACCCCGCAAACCCAAAACATTTCCTGTAATGTTCTGGCTTTTGAACAAGCGGTCCTCACTGAAGTTGGGAAGATTGACTACAAGAATACAAGGGGTTTCCAGAACTTGACCAGAGGCGAGAGAATGGCCCTTGAACAACTCAAAAATAATCACGAGTTGGTGGTAAAACCAGCAGATAAGGGAGGGGCGATAGTCCTGATGAATTACACCATGTATAGAGAAGAATGCCTACGTCTCCTATCAGACACTACGAGTTATGAGACACACCGTGAAGACCCCACACCTCGGATTATGAACCAAATTAAGATTATGGTTAGTGAAGCTGAAACCAATGATTGGATTACGAAACATGAGGCGGAGTTCCTAATCAACACGGAACCGAGGACACCCAGGTTCTACACCCTCCCTAAGATTAATAAAAACAGAATGCCACCACCAGGCAGACCGATAGTGTCGGGAATAGGTTCAGCACTTGAACCTCTCTCACAATTTTGCGATTGGTTTTTAAAACCAATTGTACAAAAGTCTCGGTCTTATTTAAGAGACACCAAGGACGTACTTTGCCACCTAAGGGATTTGGAAACAAATGTTGAGGAGGATATGTTCATAACAATGGACATCGAAGCGCTCTACACGAGCATCCCCCAGAGGCGAACATTGGAGGTGGTGGAACGAATCCTCCAAGGCCAAGACTGGACATACATGACACCGACTCATTTCATCATGGAATGCGCAGAACTAGCTCTCACGGAGAACTTTTTCGAATTTGAGGACACAATATATCATCAGATTAAGGGCACGTCCATGGGCAGCACCTTTGCGCCTAGCATGGCGTGCCTGTATGTCCATCAGTTCGAGGAGGACTATATTTTCAACCCTTCAAATCCGTTTACAACCCAGATGAGAACATGGAAACGGTATATAGACGATGTCTTGATCATCTGGAAGGGCACATCGGACGAAGCCAAACGTTTTGTGGAGTGGGTCAATAGCAAAGACCCCCACCTTAGGTTTACTTATAATATTGAGGTGAACCACGCAGTGTTCCTCGATCTAGATATAACATTAACAACGGAAGGAATTTCCACCAAAGTACACATAAAGCCGACAGACAAGAACAGTCTTCGTCTCTATGAGAGCTACCATCCGAGGGCTCTCCGTGATAATCTTCCAGTCGGACAATTCCTCAGAGTACGTAGGAATTGCTCGGAGGTGGATGTGTTTCGAGCACAGGCGGAACAACTAGAGGGCAAACTCCTGGAAAGACACTACCCGAGCAAGATGGTGAAGCGTGCAAAGAAAAGGGCGAAGAACAATAATCGGGAAGCCCTATTAGAGACCATCCCGAAAGATAAAACAGACCGGCTGGTATGCGTTACCACATACACCCCTGTTTCAAATAGAGTGCAGAACATCATCAAGAAGAAATGGGCAATTTTGAACAGTGGAAACCGGAAGTGGGAACCCCCACTTTTTGCGTTTAAGCGGAGTAGAAACTTGAGAGATGACTTGGTACACTCGAAGATCCCTAACGATGACACAGAAAACCAGATGACCTTATGGAGCCAACCAAAACCAATAGGGCATTATCCGAGCGGTAATTGTGTTTGCTGCCCCTGACTACCACTACTAAGGAGGTAGATATTGGAACAGACAATCCCTGGAGACTCAAGAATTTCAGCAATTGCAATACGGAAAATGTAGTTTACCTACTCACCTGTCCTTGCAATCTGAAATATGTGGGGATGACGACAAGGAGAGTAAAAACGAGGATCAGTGAACACCGTAGCACCATCAGGTGCAAAAAACAAACACCAAGTTGACAAAACATTTTACCGAGAAACACCATAGTGATTCTGATCTGCGGTGGATCATCCTTGAAATAATGAAAAAAAGGAAAAATGACATTTCTAGACAGTTACACATCCGGGAACAACGGTGGGTGTACAGGTTACATACATGGGAGCGAGGCCTGAACGATGATATACCATGGCTACAGCTGGCAAAGTGACCTAGCCAACCTTAATACATGGATCAATCATTTAGTGAGATAGTTGCACAATACTATAGAAGGTGATCCGAGTCCGTGTAATCGAGTGACGTATTTAGACCATAAATGGGCAGCCTATGCGAGCATAGACTTAACAACCCCTAGAAGTAGATAATGGCAATTGTTACACAGTGTGACCATTGAGAATAATGTACTTAGTCCCACTGCCTTATGTCCATCACATTTCAGGGGATCAATAGAGTAGTATACGCCACGATTGCAATATAGATTAAATACGAGTACATAGATACTGGTTGACCATCATATATTTAGCCCCCTAACGCAGGGTCTAATACATTTTAGGGGAGAGAATGAGTTTTATGCCCTACGATCACACCACATTCATCACCGGAGATCAAACACATTGTGTGACTTTGAAAACTAGTTAACCCAGAATGACGACACTCTGGTTGTATATTATCTAAAGTTTTATTTTATTTTTTAGTATAGAGTACTTTGCCTATAGGATAGATTTCCAACCTATCAAGGCTAAATATAAATATAATTGAGTATGTTCTCTCGCGCAAGTCAATACACGCTTTAAATATCACTGGGTTGCATTTCCTAATAAATAGTACGGATATCGCCCTGAGCACCTCCCGGTTATGACTAGCCTCCACCGATAAGTGGTGATTGTTTCCACATAGCAATATGATGCGCAGACGGATCACAAGAATACTCTAATTCTACGCATGCGCTATCCACGTCTTCTAACACGTGGCTTATGTTGCATGATTTTGGTCGTCCCGCAATTGATAGCACATGCGCCCTTGAGACACGTTTAGTTATGAACAGAGAGCTCCAGTTCACAGGTGATGATGGTGCCACACAGAGGTACAAAGTGCAGAAGGATAATAGAGACACTCTTCATCTGCACACGCGCAGTCCATGGGTCTCTACGCATGGCTACTGCCGCTTGAGTTCAACGCGTCCCTCATTCAATAGCGCGTGAGCGCAAGAGGTACACTTACGATTGTACTAAGACAACCTCTTTTATCCAATAGGAGTACGTAGATTCACACACTCCCCTTGCCAGGCACCTAGCCCCGCCCGCATTTGGACACAGGAAGCGCTCTTAGCGCCCCAGGTGCTGTTTCAATTATTTCGCATGATTAAACAATTAACCAATTATCTAGAGGATATATATACCACCGAGGGAACATCAGTCTCCATCGACGGGGAGACCGAGAGGACGCCTGTAGAGAGAACCGATGGGAGCGCTGAAGTCAGACAGTAAGCGTATGAGTGTAATGTATAAGGGTGAGAATGAAAGCTTGATCCCAGTTTTCTCGGAGAGATTGGGTGTCAATCACTACTACTGGATGACCATTTTGGTTATTACAGTTTCATGCATTTTAGTTTTCTGGTTTTAATCTATGGTTACATTATGAGATCATTACCACTTTCTAAATCAGCATTTCTCCCATACAGAAAGTCACAAGTAGGCCCTCCCACCCTCGCCCTCCCATGGAGTATAGAGGATAGTATTTCAGGGTAAGAAATGGATTATGCAATTAACCATTTGATGACACGTACGTGTGCCACGTGTCTCATACAGACCACACCACGCGCGCTATAGGTGTGACCTGGGTTGGATGACAACAATTGTCTATTTATAAACTTACTTACACGTTTGGTTTGTTTGTTTTCTTTGTTTCCTTGTTTCCTACAGAATCTGTCACAGTGGTACTACACCAGACGGGCGATTTTATTTTATTTATCTTTTATCCCCGTCCCCAGATTAGCAGCTCCTTTTTGCATTAGAGGCAAAAAGGATAAACCCATTTGGTCCTGACGAATGCGACGTACCCTACGGGGACACTAACGCAGAAACATGTTGACCACACTTAATACGGTGAAGGGAGAATAATGTCCCAGATCACCGTACACCTATTTTAATACCATACATCTGTTCCCTGAATAAAACACAGTTGAGTGACAGGTGTGATGGTTTTTAAATCACCTTTCACTTTCACACGGCCATCACTTAGTTGTAGAAGTGCATCCCTGTCTCCAGGTGTATGCCCGCCCTCTATCAAACGAAGTTTTTAGAGGGCGAGGACAGCCTATGATGAAGCATGACACCGGGCGGTGTGTGAGGCCAGTCCGAAACTTTTTATGAGATGCCCCCACTGGTGTTGCATCTCAGCATAATTCTGTAGGAAACTGTAGGAACCCACGTGAGGGGCAGCCTTTTTGTGTTTGCATATAAGATTGGAGGCTGGCTTGCCCTTTGGCCCTGTGCCTCTAGTTCCCATCCTCAGCCCAGTCTGAGGTAAGTGTGTGTGTATGGTTAGTAATTAGCATTTTAAAAAAACCTTAGGAATTTACTGACAAAAACACAGGTTTCAGGGACGTTATAGTTAGAAATTAGTATTTAAAAAACCTTAGCAGTTCACTGAAAAAAACAGAGGTTTCAGGGATGTTATGGTTAGTAATTAGAATTTTTAAAAAACCTTTGAAATTCACTGAAAAAAACACAGGTTTCAGAGACTTTATAGTTAGGAATTAGCATTTGAAAAACGTTAGATATTCACTGAAAAACCACAGGTTTCATGGACTTTATAGTTAGGCTGATATTTTACTCGTACTAAACCATAGAAATTCAGCCGTTATAGTTAGCTGAGCTAACTATAATTCATGCCCCCGCAATGCACTGCTGATGATGTCACATATTACATCACTCATGCCATGGTCAGTGACAACATTGATGAAATTACTGATGACATCTCAAATGACATCACTGATGACATCATCCACTTAATATCTGATGCACCTCCTCACACCCTAATATATCCTTTCATACACCCACTCTAAAATACTTACTACTATTCTCGAAACCATAGACACACCAATATCAGTAAGTACGTACCCACTCACTGATTCATAGGTCTACACACACATCTACTCACTCACCCAAACAGTCACTCATACACGCAGTCACTCATCAATACAGCCACTGATATATGTACTCATATACCCATACAGACACTCACACACTGCCACTCACCAATAGAGTTAGTCACACACCTGGTCAGTCACCCATAGAATCAATCACACTGCCATTTACTCACCTATACAGTTATTCATACACCACCTTACTTATTCACACACAGACACTAACACATACTTACTCTCTTATACAATCACTGACACAAGCACACACTCATCCATACAGCCACTCTCACAATCACTCACTCTCACATATAGTCACTTATATACTTCAAAGACTCACATATACTGCCTTTCACATATGTAGTTAATCACACATATACCACTGAGACATCCATTCACTCACCAACACAGCTACACGCACACTTTCTCACTTATACAGCCCCTCGCAGATGCACTCATGAACCCATACACCCAGTGAATCATCCACTCACACATCCATGCAGGGAGTCACATACCCCCACCCACCCACACAGACACTCAGGCACCCATATAGATACTCAGACAACAATCATTAACCCATATAGACATTCATGTAGTTACTCAGCAACCCATGCAGCCACTTACACACTAACTGACAGACTGATACAGACATTCACACAGATTCGTCATTCGCTCATGCATTTACTAAGACATGTTTAATCACTCACTTATACAGCCAGTCACGCACTCACTAAGTCATCCATTCAGACACTCATACACCCACTCATTCTTCAATACACCTTGGCGTCTATATATATATATATATTCACTGAAAAAACCATAGGTTTTAGGGACAGTTATAGTTAGTTGGACATTGCACTCGTACAAAACCCGTGAAATTCCCCCGTTATAGTTAGTAAAGCTAACTATAACTCGCGCCCCGCAATGCACTGCTGATGACGTCACATATTACATCACTCATCACATGGTCAGTGACATCACTGATGACATCACTGATGACATCTCAAATGACATCACTGATGACATCATCCAGTGACTGTGTGTTTCTGTAAAGTTTAAATATTTTTAATATATATAGGAAAAGACGTATTGAAGAATGAGTGGGTGTGTAAGTGTCTGTATGGATGATTTAGTAGGTGCGTGACTGACTCTATAAGTGAGTGATTTAACGTATCTTACTGAATGCATGGGTTAGTGACTAAACTGGGTGAATGTCTGTATCCGTCTGTCTGTTGCTGTGTAAGTGGCTGCATGTGTTTGTGAATAGCTAAATGAGTGTCTATATGAGTTATTGAATGCTTGTCTGAGTATCTGTATGGGTGCCTGAGTGTTTGTGTGGGAGGGGTGTGTGCAACTCTGTGCATAGATGTGTGAGTGGGTGATTCACTGGGTGGATGGTTTCAAGAGTGCATCTGTGATAGACTGTATGGGTGGGTAAGTGTGTGTAAGAGTGTGTTAGTGAGTGAATGTATGTCCCAGTGGTACATGTGTGAGTAACTACATATGTGAAAGGCAGTATATATGTGTGTTGGAGTATATAAATAGCTATAAGCGAGAGTGACTGATTGTGATAGTGGCTGTATGGATGAGTGTGTGCTTGTATCAGTGATTGTATAAGAGCGTAAGAATGTGCTAGTATTTGTATGAGTAAGTGAGCTGGTGTGTGTATAACTGTATAGGTGAGTAAATGGTAGTGTGTTTAATTATTTGCATGACTGACTAGGTGTGTGAGTACCTCTATGGATGAGTGGCGGTGTTTGAGTGTCTATATAGGAGTATGAGTGCATATGATAGTCCTGTACTGAGTGACCGTAAGTATGAGTGACTGTACGGGTGAGTGAGTGGATGTGTGTGTGAGACCTAAGAATCAGTGAGTGGGTATGTAGTTATTGGTGTTGGAGTGTCTATGGTTTTGCGAATGGCAGTCTGTAATTTAGAGTGGGTGTATCAAAGGTTATATTGGGGTGTGTGGAGGTGCATCAGATTATCACGTGGATGATGTCATCAGTGATGTCATTTGAGATGTCATCAGTGATGTCATCAGTGATGTCACTGACCATGTGATGAGTGATGTAATATGTGACGTCATCAGCAGTGCATTATGGGGCGCGAGTTATAGTTAGCTGGACTAACTATAACGGGGGAATTTCACGGGTTTTGTACGAGTGCAATGTCCAACTAACTATAACTGTCCCTAAAACCTATGGTTTTTTCAGTGAATTTCAAAGGTTTTTTAAATGCTAATTTGTAACTATAACGTGTCTGAAACCTATGGTTTTTTCAGTGAATTTCAAAGGTTTTTTAAATGCTAATTTGTAACTATAACGTGTCTGAAACCTATGGTTTTTTCAGTGAATTTCAAAGGTTTTTAAATGCTAATTTCTAACTATAACGTGCCTGAAACCTACGTTTTTTTTAGTGAATTTCAAAGGTTTTGTAAATGACAATTTTTAAATGTATTAATTGTTATATTAATTTTTTTCATACTGATTTACTACATTTTTAGAAACAATTTTTTTTTACATATTTTATTTTTTAAATTACATTGTAATTACATTATACATTACATTACAAAAA
Organism: Calotriton arnoldi; assembly: GCA_963921515.1. Classification (NCBI taxonomy): domain Eukaryota; kingdom Metazoa; phylum Chordata; class Amphibia; order Caudata; family Salamandridae; genus Calotriton; species Calotriton arnoldi. Next base: position 326,972 of record CAWUFW010015546.1, on the reverse strand, counting down.
ATACTTTCTCAGAATGAATTACTTTAGTTTAAATACTTTGCAGATAGGCAATAGACTTTTAAGTACAGTAGTTACAGTTGTTGCAATGGGCAACACATTTTCAAACACAATGCAACATTCAGCTCAATGTGAATTTCTAGTTAAATGCAATTAGTTACTTTATGGATTACTTTTCTAACCACAGGACTGGATCCTAGATTCAGTCCTGGTACATCTCCTGTAAACAGTTGAGTAAAAGCGTTTTGGTTACAGTCGTGATTTTTAAGGAATATTATTGTATTTTAAAAGTTGACAGAAACTTTTTCTCATAGAATCACCAATGTTATCCTATGGAAGGAAATTCACTTAGCAGGTAAAAACTGTTATCGTTACTTTTTCTTACTCAGTGTTGGATCCTGGATCCAGCACTGGTGCATCTCCTGTAAACAGTTGAAAGAATGCGTTTAAGTCATACAGGCGATTTTTAAGGAATATTTGTAGTTTGTGAAAATCAACACTTTGAAACTTTTTGCTGAAAACCAGTCAATGTTAGCCTATGAAGGAAATTCAAGTTACCGGTAAGTACGGTTAAAATTACTTTTGAGGATCAGTACTGGGCTGAAAGATGCAGCACTGAGGTCTCTCCTGATAACAGGTGAGTAAATCAGAATTCGGATTTCGGCTGATTTTAGAGGAATATTTGTATGTTTCAAAAATCAACACTTAGAAACTTTTTCAGCAAAAAGCAGGCAATGATATCCTATGGAAGGAAATTCAAGTTACTGGTAAGTACGGTTAAAATTACTTTTGAGGATCAGTACTGGGCTGAAAGATGCAGCACTGAGGTCTCTCCTGATAACAGGTGAGTAAATCGGAATTCGTATTTCGGCTGATTTTAGAGGAATATTTTAAAGTTCCAAAACTCCACACTTAGAAGAATTTCCAAGTGAAACCAGTCAATGTTAGCCTATGAAGGAAATTCAAGTTACCGGTAAGTACGGTTAAAATTACTTTTCAGGACCAGTACTGGGCTGAAAGATGCAGCACTGAGGTCTCTCCTGATAACAGGTGAGTAAATCAGAATTCGTATTTCGGCTGATTTTAGAGGAATATTTTAAAGTTCCAAAAATCAACACTTAGAAACTTTTTCAGCAAAAAGCAGGCAATGATATCCTATGCAAGGAAATTCAAGTTACTGGTAAGTACGGCTAAAATTACTTTTGAGGATTAGTACTGGGCTGAAAGATGCAGCACTGAGGTCTCTCCTGATAACAGGTGAGTAAATCAGAATTCGTATTTCGGCTGATTTTAGAGGAATATTTTAAAGTTCCAAAATCAACCCTTAGAAACTTTTTCAGCAAAAAGCAGGCAATGATATCCTATGCAAGGAAATTCAAGTTACTGGTAAGTACGGCTAAAATTACTTTTGAGGATTAGTACTGGGCTGAAAGATGCAGCACTGAGGTCTCTCCTGATAACAGGTGAGTAAATCGGAATTCGTATTTCGGCTGATTTTAGAGGAATATTTTAAAGTTCCAAAACTCCACACTTAGAAGAATTTCCAAGTGAAACCAGTCAATGTTAGCCTATGAAGGAAATTCAAGTTACCGGTAAGTACGGTTAAAATTACTTTTCAGGACCAGTACTGGGCTGAAAGATGCAGCACTGAGGTCTCTCCTGATAACAGGTGAGTAAATCAGAATTCGTATTTCGGCTGATTTTAGAGGAATATTTTAAAGTTCCAAAAATCAACACTTAGAAACTTTTTCAGCAAAAAGCAGGCAATGATATCCTATGCAAGGAAATTCAAGTTACTGGTAAGTACGGCTAAAATTACTTTTGAGGATTAGTACTGGGCTGAAAGATGCAGCACTGAGGTCTCTCTTGATAACAGGTGAGTAAATCGGAATTCGTATTTCGGCTGATTTTAGAGGAATATTTTAAAGTTCCAAAACTCCACACTTAGAAGAATTTCCAAGTGAAACCAGTCAATGTTAGCCTATGAAGGAAATTCAAGTTACCGGTAAGTACGGTTAAAATTACTTTTCAGGACCAGTACTGGGCTGAAAGATGCAGCACTGAGGTCTCTCTTGATAACAGGTGAGTAAATCGGAATTCGTATTTCGGCTGATTTTAGAGGAATATTTTAAAGTTCCAAAACTCCACACTTAGAAGAATTTCCAAGTGAAACCAGTCAATGTTAGCCTATGAAGGAAATTCAAGTTACCGGTAAGTACGGTTAAAATTACTTTTCAGGACCAGTGCTGGGCTAAAAGATGCAGCACTGACGTCTCTCCTGATAACAGGTGAGTAAATCGGAATTCGTATTTCGGCTGATTTTAGAGGAATATTTGCACAATGGTGAAGGGAGGGGCGGGGCCTCAGGTGACATCTGTGCAAACGCGCCCCGTTGCGCGTTTTAAGTTGGGGGATTAAGTCCCCTTGAATCCTGAGGGTCCCTAGGGGCCAACTAGCCCACCAGGAACCTCCAATATGCGTCAGGGGCTGCGTTGCAGAGACGTGTAGAGAGGCCACACCCCTTTTACACCTCTCTGCAACGCAGCTCTGTGGCGCTTTCTGGATGTACCTGTTGGGCTAGTTGGCCCCCAGGGACCCTCAGGATTGAAGGGGATTTAATTCCCCATCTTAAAACGCGCCACGGGGCCTGTTTGCACACATGTCACCTGAAGCCCCCCGTCCCTTCACCACTGTGCAAACGCGCCCGTGGCGCGTTTTAAGTTGGGGATTAAGTCCCCTTGAATCCTGAGGGTCCTCGGAGTCCAACTAGCCCACCATATACCTCCAAAAGCGCCACAGAGCTGCGTTGCAGAGAGGTGTAAAAGGGGTGTGGCCTCTCTACACCTCTCTGCAACGCAGCCCCCTGGCGCATATTGGAGGTTCCTGGTGGGCTAGTTGGCCCCCAGGGACCCCCAGTATTCAAGGGGAATTCGTTCCCTCTCTGCAAACGCGCCAGGGGCGCGTTTGCAGAGTGGTGAAGGAAGGGGCGGGGCCTGCGGGCCCCGATAGTTTTAAAAAAAATTTTTTTTTTTTTTTTAAATGCTTTTTGCCCAGGGGGTCCTTGTGGGACCCCTGAGCAGGCCTAGGGGTTAGGGTGTTTCTACCCTGCCCCCTTTGTGCGTTTTGCACACTTGTTTCTTTTTTTTTCTCGGCAGGATACGCGCACCCTAAGCGCATCCCGGCCGATTTTAAAAAAAATAAAATCTTTTCTGCCCAGGGGTCCTTGTGGGACCCCTGAGCAGACCTAGGGGGTCAGGGTGTTTCTACCCTGCCCCCTTTTGCGCTTTGCGCACTTGTTTCTGTCCCTCGGTTCTACCGAGGGATAAAATGGCTGCCAACACTTCTTGATTTGGAGTGTTGACAGCCAATTAGCATGCAGCTCGTGATCGGGAGGGTGCGCGCAGGGTGCGCTGAGGGTACGCGTATCCGACGCGCCCATAGATATATATGTACTTTTACTTTTGATTTTCTCAGGAACTACTGAACGGATTTACACCATTTAAGCAAAAGGCACCAGTCTGAACCAAGGACTACCTCTTTGCCAAATTTGGGGTAATTCCGTTCAGCAGTTCGGGCTGTAGCTGCGACTAAAGGTTCCTATGGAAAAATGAATGGGGAAAACGCGTTTTGGGACCCCCTTTTTCTCGGCCCCCGCTTGACGTATCACCCCGAGACTTTCAGGGTAGGAGCGGACCGGAGCGCCCCAACAAGTTGGAAGCTTTCGCGAAGATTCGTCAACCGACGCCAACGTTATTGCAAATAGAATGTCGCGGATTTCCTATGGATAATAGGTTGTAACTATAACTATCTACTGGCGACCGCCAGTAGATAATATATATATATATATATATGAAGAACCACAATCCTGATTAAATCCAATCCAACGGAAATCAGGTACGGACCACAGCGTGCTTGGATATAGAAGTGCTTTATTGCGAAAAATTCACAGCATGACGCGTTTCGACCGGGTCTCCCCGGTCTTGATCACATGACGTGCTTGAACCTGTAGCAGGGTTATATAGTGACACAATAATTACTTAGACCCTCCCTCTGATAGGATAAAGCTAAACAAAATACTATATGTATGCTTGCATTGATAATCAACTCAATATATATATAGAGATGGATGCAGCGTCTACCAGCATATATTGTACGTGCAAAACAATATTGTTTTATACAAAAGCCAAGTGGCTAAATGCGGTAGTATACTATCAAAGCATAATAACAACACAGAAAAACTGTAATTAATTCGAAAACAGTTATCCATAGTTCGGCAGTTATCATCTATGGGGAAGAAAAATAGTACATAATAATTAAAGTGCTGGTGCTTGAAAAAGTGCTTATGTCGTAAGTTAAAACAGCTATTCAATTCATTATAGCTGAAAATTTAATACAAGTACATGGATAGCCGTGCTATGCCTGTAAATATATATTCAGTTTATAAAAGTGCTTGTGCATAGTGCAAAAAAACAGACATCAATGAATGCCATTGTATACTTGTGAGAAGTTGGCCTGGTATATGCTGTTCACTAATTAAAGTGGACACCTTGCACCAGAACAATTCGACTCTTATGGTAGATAGGTTTAAGACAACCTTTATAGAAAGCTATCCTAGTGGTAGCTGTGGAGAGCAGCCTTCAGGCTAAGTCTTGAAGGAATGTAAAGCAGCTTGTTTTACCACACAATCTCTTGAATCACCAAATGAAAAGACACCACACAGGTATATATATCAAATATATATGTATTTATTAATAAACACTCTCTACTAATCTCTTTATGAGATTAGAAGTCAGGAACATATGTACAAATCAAATGTTCTCAAAATAAGTTTAGCACAATCGAATATCACAATCTTAGTTTGGCTAGACCTAGGTCTAGGGCATCTGGAAATCGAGGGACCCCCAAGAACCACCCCAGGTAGTTGTAGGAGACCCACAGGGGACGGACGCGGTGTCCTGGCACCGGTGCGAGTCCTGTACGAGTCTATGCGAACAGACGCGATTGAGATTTCAATGTTAAAGGTCCCTTGCGTGTTCGAGGCGAATACACTGATCGGTCCTTGTACGAGTCGAAGGACGCGGTTACAGATAGAGTTGCAAGGGAGATGGACGCGCTGTGTCTAACACAGACGCGAACCTGGTACGAGTCAGCGCAATGGAGATTTCAATGTTACAGGCCCCTTGTGTGTTCGAGGCGAACACCGATCGGACTCAGTACGAGTCGAAGGACACGGTTATAGATAGTGTTACAAGGGAGATGGACGCGATGTGTCTAACACAGACGCGAACCCTGTACGAGTCAGCGCAATTGGAAAGTAAGAGTTTTAGGGCACTTCTAGGGTAGCTACAAGCAAGTCACTTACAGGGTAAGTAGTTCTAGGGCCCACACCCACAGGAGCACCATAGTGCTGAAGTTACCTCACCCAGGGGAGCCAGGTGCATAGGTGTTCTTTGGTGTCGGGTCGCGGCGTCGTTTTCAATGGGAGCCAGTGAAGACTTGCTGCTTGCGGCGACAGGAGAAGTGTCCGGAGGAATCCAAGCCTGGATTCAGAAGATGGAAGACCTGAAAGCAGATGGAACAGTGTTCAAAGTCACTTGGCAGTGACTCGGGGCAAGGAAGATGGATGCCCACCGTCGTCGCAAGATTCAGGTCATTCACGGGTGCCTTGACTCTTCAGCCACGAGGTCCAGGAGGCGTCGACGATGACCAGGAGCTGGATTCGGCATGTACCACGAGGTCTGCAGCTTACTGTGGTGTCGGCGACTCGATTGGAGCCAACAAGCCTTGGTAACAGCAAGTCTCGGGGAAAGTGTAAAAAGTCAATGGCGCAGACCAGCAAGGTCTGAGGGACTCACCCAGCGAGGGTAAGTCAGGGCAGGCCTGGGGCAACCAGGGGGAGCCCTTTGGTTCTGTACGGAATCCTTCTGGGGACCCACAAGCCGGCTGGCAAGGGATCGCGAAGACGCCTCGGGAGGATTCACTCAACAGTGGCCCACGGTCACTCGGGACGTGGTAGGCCTCTGATCTTCGGAGGGTTCCTGCTGGAGGCTAGGACCACATGTGGTCTAAAGCACAAGTTCGTAGAACGTTGTGAAGGGGTTGCACTCGACAATAGTGCACGGTACCCAGGGGTCGCGGTTGCTCATCACTCTTGGGGTCCACTGGCCTCAGCTTCGCTGGGGACTCACGATGGCCTTTGAGAAGTCAGGAAATCCACTTCTTGGGCTGCAGGGACTTCGGGCTCCGGCGGGAGCGGTGTAGTTTGCGACCGTTGTTGTTGTTTTTGGTGCCTCCCAAGCAGGGGAGTCACTCCTTGACTCCAAGGGAGATTCTTCAGTCTTCCAAAAATAGTGGAACGTCGAAGGTCCGGGATTCTTCTTGTAGAGCGTCGTCCAGGGGTATCTAGGGTGCAATGCACAGGTTCCCCCTCTTATACTAAAAGAAAGGGAGGGACTAGCTCTATGACCCCACCTATGGGAGGGTCAGGGGAGTGGGTGGCTACACCCACTTCCCTTTGTCCAGTTTTGCGCCAGAGCAGGGGCAGGTAGCCCCTGAGCCGGTTTGAACTGGGGTATGCACAGAGGAGCCTTCTGCTCCCCCAGTGCAGGACTTCAAAGCACTCTAAGAGTGCACCCACCCAGCCCCAATACACTAAACCCTGTCTGGGAGGTGGTCACACCCCCTTGGGACAGGATATCTATTGTTGGGCTTCCTCCACTGCGAGCGTTGGTCATCAGCAGGAGGGCAGCCCAGTGTCTGTGACTGGTGGCATCCATTTTGTGATGCCAGGGCTCTGCAGGATTCTACCGCATTTCCACAGTAGGTACATGTCTATCCCTCTAGAAGGGTGGAATGCTACCCCCACCACCAGGACTGGCGGGGGGGTAGTATTCCAAAATGTTTGACACCAAACACGACATGTTTTGATGCAGCCATTCCAAAGTTAGCATTTTACCGCGAGGATATAATGCACTTAAGAGTATATGGTTTAACCGCATCCACAAACAGCACCAGAGAATGGACTCTGAGAGCTGCAGAGGGGCCCTGCTCAGGCAGAGGCACCCCCTCACATGGAAACTAAGCACCCTGCCCTCAGGATCGATAGGGCCTACTTTAGGGGTGACTGATAAGTCTTAATGTGTGTGCAGGAGAGATATAGGGGACCTATATCTCAGTGAGGGGTGATAGCACTTCCTCACCCAGGCTGCAGTAGCAGGCCTGTGGTGTCAGATTTAGTCTGCTTCCCAGGGGTGGCATAATACATGCTTCAGCCCCTGGTAGGCCTGTGAAGTACCTATGCCCTTGGTACCTTTAGGTACCATATACTAGGGACTCATAAGGTACCACAGTATCCAATCACTAGTGCACCTAGAGTGCACTCCAAGTCGTTTAGAGAGAACAGAGAGGCGGGGGCCCTGATTGGCAGGGTCCCAGCCAGACTATAGCCAGAAACCAGTGTAAACATCAGAAAAAAACAGTGGGGGCAACATAAGAGGCAGATCCTACTCTCCTACACAACCCCCCCCCCCAAATGCAGGGACACTAAACTAACCTTGACCAGTTGAGTCTTCGTGTTCTAAGTGGAAATACCTTGAGAGTCCATCTGCATTGGCATGTTGGGTCCCAGGTCTATGTTCCACTGTATAGTCCATCCCCTGTAGGGAAATGGACCACCTCAAAAGTTTTGGGTGTTCTCCTTTCATTTGTTTAAGCCATAGGAGGGGCTTGTGGTCAGTCTGAACTATGAAGTGAGTACCAAACAAGTATGGCCTCAGCTTCTTCAGGGCCCACACCACAGCAAAGGCCTCCCACTCTATAGCTGACCAACGTTTCTCTCTAGGGGTAAGCCTTCTGCTAATAAAAGCTACTGGCTGGTCTTGACCTTCATCATTCAGTTGAGACAGTACAGCTCCCACACCCAGCTCAGAAGCATCTGTTTGGACAATGAACTTTTTGGTGTAGTCTGGACTCTGTAAGATGGGGGCAGTTCACATGGCCTACTTTAGGTCTTCAAATGCCTTCTGACAGCTAGCTGTCCACTGAACCTTTTTTGGCATTTTCTTTGAGGTCAGATCATTCAAGGGGCTCACTATAGATCCATATCCCTTGACAAACCTCCTATAGTACCCAGTCAGGCCTAAGAAGGCTCTCACCTGTGTCTGGGTGGTTGGAGCAACCCATTCCATTATGGTTTGGATTTTGCTCTGTAAAGGCTGAACCTGGCCTCCACCTACAAGGTGGCCCAGGTACACAACCTGACTCTGCCCTATCTGGCACTTAGTGGCCTTGATAGTGAGGCCTGCTTTCTGCAGAGCCTCCAAAACATTCCTGAGGTGGACCAGGTGATCCTGCCAGGAGGAACTAAAGACAGCAATATCATCTAGATAAGCTGAGCAATAAGTTTCCATCCCTGCCAGAACTTTATTCACCAACTTCTGAAAAGTGGCAGGTGCATTTTCAATCCAAAGGGCATCACCACAAAGTGGTAGTGCCCACCAGGGGTCAAAAATGCTGTTTTGGCTGTGGCATCATCAGCCTACCTGATCTGCCAGTAGCCGGCTGTTAGGTCAAACGTGCTGAGATACTTGGCTGAGGCCAAAGTATCAATCAGCTCATCTGCCCTTGGTATGGGATAGGCATCAGTCCTTGTGACTGCATTGAGGCCTCTGTAGTCTACACAAAACCTCATTTCTTTCTTACCACCCTGGGTATGAGGCTTGGGTACTAGGACTACCGGGCTAGCCCATGGGCTATCTGAAGGCTCAATTACACCTAACTCCAACATTTTCTGGACTTCAGTCCTGATACAGTCCCTGACATGGTCAGGTTGCCTGTAGATTTTACTCTTGACAGGCAGACTGTCTCCAGTGTCCACCTCATGGGTGCACCAGGTAGTCTGACTAGGGGTCAGGCTAAACATATGTCTATACTGTTGCAGAACTTGTCTGCACTCAGTTTGCTGATGGTCAGTGAGGCTGCTTGCCAAAGCAACACCATCTACTGACCCATCATCAGGGTTCTGAGAGAGCAGGTCAGGGAGAGGGTCACTCTCCTCCTCCTGGTCCTCATCAGTTGCCATGAGCAAGCCCATGTCAGCCCTGTCAACATATGGCTTTAATCTGTTGACATGGAGCACCCTCAGGGGGCTCCTGGGAGTTCCAAGATTCACCAGATAGGTGACTTCTCACTTCTGTTCAACTATGGTATGGTGGCCACTCCACTTGTCCTGGAGGGCTGCTGGGGCCACAGGCTCCAACACCCACACTTTCTGTCCTGGCTGGTATACAGTCAGTACAGCCTTTGGTCATGCCAAGCTTTTTGCAATTCTTGGCTGGCCTCCAGGTTTTTGGTTGCCTTTTTCATGTACTCAGCCATCCGGGAGCGGAGACCAAGTACATAGTCCATCACATCTTGTTTGGGGGCTTGAGAGGTAACTCCCAGCCCTCTTTTACCAAACACAATGGACCTCTCACAGGATGCCCAAACAGAAGCTCAAATGGGCTGTAACCAACCCCCTTCTGTGGAACCTCTCTGTATGCAAACAACAGGCAGGGAAGAAGAAGGTCCCATTTCCGCCTAAGCTTCTCTGGGAGTCCTTTAATCATTCCCTTCAGGGTTTTGTTGAAGCGTTCAACTAACCCATTGCATTGTGGGTGATAGGGGTGGTGAACTAATAAGTTACACCACACTCCTTCCACATTGCCTTCAAATATCCTGACATGAAGTTGGTACCTCTGTCAGAAATGACCTCCTTTGGGAAACCCACTCTCGGAGAAAACTCCAATGAGGGCTCTTGCCACCACAGGGGCTGTGGTGGTCCTCAGGGGAATTGCTTCTGGGTACCTGGTAACATGATCCACTACCACCAGGATAAACCTGTGCCCAGATGCAGTTTGAGGGTCAAGGGGACCAACAATGTCAATCCCTACCCTTTCAAAGGGTACCCCCACCACAGGTAGTGGTATCAGGGGGGCCTTTCTTGTGCCACCTGCCTTACCACTGGCTTGGCATGTGACACAGGAGCGACAAAACTCCTTTGTGTCCTCTGGACATATGTGGCCAATGAAAATGTGGAACCAGCCTGTCCCAGGTCTTGTTTTGGCCCAAGTGACCTGCCAAAGGGATATCATGTGCTAGGGTCAAGAGGAACCCCCTAAACTTCTGAGGTATTACCATCCTCCTGGTGGCTCCAGGGGCTGGATCTCTACCCTCAGAATATAGGAGTCCCTCATCCCAATAAACTTTATGGGACCCATTAGCACTCCCAGCAGCCTCAGCAGCAGCCTGCTGTCAGAGGGGTTCAAGAGAGGGGCAGCACTGTTGCTCCTTACTCAGATCTTCCCTAGAAGGGCCCCCTACCCCCAAGAACTCAACCTGATCAGGCTCAAGTCCCTCTGGGGCAGTTCCTTCTTCAGGATCTGCTTCACCTCCCTCTGGGGGTGAATCTGTGATCTGAGACAGAGGGGAAGGCACTGCCTTTACCCTACTGCTCCTCCTCTTGGGAAGCATCTGTTCCATTGTTCCAGGATCCAGAGCTGGTTCAGTGTTATGCATTCTTGCTTGTGACCTGGTCACAGCAAATACCTCTGCAGGGATGCCCAACATCTCAGCATGAGTCCATAACTCTACTTCAGACCAGGCTGAAGTCTCTAGATCATTGCCCAATAGACATTCGACAGGGAGGTCTGCACTGACTACAACCTTCTTGAGGCCAGTTACCCCTCCCCAGGAGAAATTCACAACTGCCAGACTATGGTTGGTCCTGACATTGCTTGCATTGGTCACCTGGTACATTTCGCCCAGGATGATCTGTCCAGGGTCCACAAGATCCTCTGCCACCATGGTGACACTAGCACCTGTGTCCCTAAATGCCAAAGCCTGTTTGCCATTTATTACAGGCTGCTGTTTGTATTTGCCCAGATTACTGGGGCTTACTAGGAAGGACATATCAAGGTCTCCATCACAAATCAGCATTGCCTGAGTGGGCACTCTGACTAGGTCAGAGTCCACTTCAGAACCCAGGGTCAACCCTACTACACCCTTATTCTGAGTACCACCTCCACCAGTAGCTGAGCTAGGGGGAACAGTTGCCTTAGGGGCAGGAGTGGTGGTGGTTTGGTCTTTGGACTTGTTACAATCAGAAGTCCAGTGCCCTTTCTGTTTACAGAATTTGCACCAGGGCTTCTTTTGGCCTTTTCCTTGTTGGATTGTGACTCCCCACCAGATGCAGATTTTTGGGGCCCTTGTGAAGACTTCTGGTCTTTTGACTTATCCCGACCTTTCTCAGAGCCCTTAGGATCCTGCTTCTTGGTGTCACCCCTTGGTTCTGGGTTTTCTGCCTCACCCTGGTTCTGACCCACTTGTCTGCCTTCTTTCCCAATTCTTGGGGAGAGGTCAGATCTGAGTCCACCAATTATTGATGCAACAACTGGTTCTGGCAATTATTAAGGATCCTTTCTCTCATCATCAGATTATACAATCCCTTGAAATCAGTAACCCTACTGCCAACCAGCCAACCCTCCAGAGCCTTGGTTGCACAATCTACAAAGTCAGTCCAGTCCTGAGTCTGTGCCTTCTGGGTGTCTCTGAACTTCAACCTGTACTGCTCAGTGGTTAAGCCAAACCCATCTATCAGTGCACTCTTCAGGACCTCATAATCATCAGCATCCTCTTCTCTAACAGTGAGGAGCTTGTCTCTACCTTTGTCTGAAAAGGAGAGCCACAAGATTGCTGCCCACTGCTTTTGGGGGTCCTGCTGTACTCTACAGGCCCTCTCCATAGCAGTTATCCACTTGTAGATATCATCCCCACTCTGGTAGGGAGGAACAACCTTGCTCAGGTTCCTATGGTCTGGAATATATTCTCTGCCTCTAGGGACACTGTTGCTGCCACCAAGGGGTTCTAACCCTCTCTTCTAGAAGCTCTCTGGATCTCCAGGGCTTCTCTATCCAGTGCCAACTGCTTGGTTCTGAGGGCAACTCTTGCTTCCTCATACTGCAGCAGTTTGCACATTCTGTCAGAGGAGCTCTCTCTTATGGGAAAGTATGAGTTCCTCTGCTGGACAAATTCTCTGCAAGAGTGATAACAGTGGTCAGATTCCCTGGAAGGGGACCTATGCCTCTCATCCACTCTGTCAGTTCTCTTAGGGAGAATTCCTCTGTCCTTTTCAGGCCCCTTGGAGCCTGGCCCTTCAATCACAGAGTCTTGGTCATTCTGATTTTCATCATCTGACCCAGACACTGTAATTGACCCACCCACTGATTCAGACCCATTAGCTCCTAGAGCCAATCTAAGATCATCTGCTGTCAGCAGATCTATCAGGTGTAGTGTGGAGGGACTCTGTCCTAGCTTCAGGTGTCTTTCAACACACATGGCTCTCAAGTCAGAGAAAGCCATGTCCTTATACTGAGGCTGAGTGGCTCCACTGGTTCCACCCTTTAAGGACATTCTAGTGTTGTGCAGTGTTGTACTACCTACACTAGTTTGTGGTGCTATCCCTTGGCACACAGCTCTAAGTTCAGTAGAACTTATTGATACTAAGCTTGACTTTATATGTACCTTAAGTACCTATAGTGGTTTTCAGTTAGTAATTCAAAGAGAGATTTTCTGGTAAAACAATAGCACGCTGGAATCCCACACGCTGCCCACCAATGTGAGAAGTTGGCCTGGTATAGGCTGTTCACTAATTAAAGTGGACACCTTGCACCAGAACAATTCGACTCTTATGGTAGATAGGTTTAAGACAACCTTTATAGAAAGCTATCCTAGTGGTAGCTGTGGAGAGCAGCCTTCAGTCTAAGTCTTGAAGGAATGTAAAGCAGCTTGTTTTACCACACAATCTCTTGAATCACCAAATGAAAAGACACCACACAGGTATATATATCAAATATATATGTATTTATTAATAAACACTCTCTACTAATCTCTTTATGAGATTAGAAGTCAGGAACATATGTACAAATCAAATGTTCTCAAAATAAGTTTAGCACAATTGAATATCACAATCTTAGTTTGGCTAGACCTAGGTCTAGGGCATCTAGAATCGAGGGACCACCAAGAACCACCCCAGGTAGTTGTAGGAGACCCACAGGGGACGGACGCGGTGTCCTGGCACCGGTGCGAGTCCTGTACGAGTCTATGCGAACAGACGCGATTGAGATTTCAATGTTAAAGGTCCCTTGGTGTTCGAGGCGAACACACCGACCGGTCCTTGTACGAGTCGAAGGTCGCGGTTACAGATAGAGTTGCAAGGGAGATGGACGCGCTGTGTCTAACACAGACGCGAACCTGGTACGAGTCAGTGCAATGGAGATTTCAATGTTACAGGCCCCTTGTGTGTTCGAGGCGAACACCGATCGGACTCAGTACGAGTTGAAGGACACGGTTATAGATAGTGTTACAAGGGAGATGGACGCGATGTGTCTAACACAGACGCGAACCCTGTACAAGTCAGCGCAATTGGAAAGTAAGAGTTTTAGGGCACTTCTAGGGTAGCTACAAGCAAGTCACTTACAGGGTAAGTAGTTCTAGGGCCCACACCCACAGGAGCACCGTAGTGCTGAAGTTACCTCACCCAGGGGAGCCGGGTGCATAGGTGTTCTTTGGTGTCGGGTCGCGGCATCATTTTCAATGGGAACCAGTGAAGACTTGCTGCTTGCGGCGACAGGAGAAGTGTCCGGAGGAATCCAAGCCTGGATTCAGAAGATGGAAGACCTGAAAGCAGAGGGGACAGTGTTCAAAGTCACTTGGCAGTGACTCGGGGCAAGGAAGATGGATGCCCACCGTCGTTGCAAGATTCAGGTCATTCACTGGTGCCTTGACTCTTCAGCCACGAGGTCCAGGAGGCGTCGATGACAACCAAAAGCTGAATTCCGCATGTCCTACAAGGTCTGCAGCTTACTGCGGTGTCGGCGACTCGATTGAAGCCAACAAGCCTTGGTAACAGCAAGTCTTGGGGAAAGTGTAAAAAGTCAATGGCGCAGACCAGCAAGGTCTGAGGGACTCACCCAGCGAGGGTAAGTCAGGGCAAGCCTGGAGCAACCAGGAAGAGCCCTTTGGTTCCATAGGAAAGCCTTTTGGGGACCCACAAGTTGGCTGGCAAGGGATCGCAAAGACACCTCGGGAGGATTCACTCACAGGGGCCCACGGTCACTCGGGACGTGGTAGGCCTCTGATCTTCAGAGTGATTCCTGCTGGAGGCTAGGACCACACGTGGTCCAAAGCACAAGTTCGTAGAACGTTGGAAAGGGGTTGCACTCGACAATAGTGCACGGTACCCAGGGGTCGCGGTTCCTCATCACTCTTGGAGTCCACTGGCCTCAGCTTCGCTGGGGACTCACGATGGCCTTTGTGAAGTCAGGAAATCCACTTCTTGGGCTGCAGGGACTTCGGGCTCCGGCAGGAGCGGTGTAGTTTGCGACCGTTGTTGTCGTTTTTGGTGCCTGCCAAGCAGGGGAGTCACTCCTTGACTCCAAGGGAGATTCTTCAGTCTTCCAAAGGTAGTGGAACGTCGAAGGTCCGGGATTCTTCTTGTAGAGCATCGTCCAGGGGTATCTAGGGTGCAATGCACAGGTTCCCCCTCTTATACTAAAAGAAAGGGAGGGACTAGCTCTAAGACCCTACCTATGGGAGGGTCAGGGGAGTGGGTGGCTACACCCACTTCCCTTTGTCCAGTTTCGTGCCAGAGCAGGGGCAGGTAGCCCCTGAGCCGGTTTGAACTCTGGTATGCACAGAGGAGCCTTCTGCTCCACCAGTGCAGGACTTCAAAGCACTCTAAGAGTGCACCCACCCAGCCCCAATACACTAAACCCTGTCTGGGAGGTGGTCACACCCCCTTGGGACAGGATATCTATTGTTGGGCTTCCTCCACTGCGAGCGTTGGTCATCAGCAGGAGGGCAGGCCAGTGTCTGTGACTGGTGGCATCCATTTTGTGATGCCAGGGCTCTGCAGGATTCTACCGCGTTTCCACAGTAGGTACATGTCTATCCCTCTAGAAGGGTGGAATGCTACCCCCGCCGCCAGGACTGGCGGGGGGGTAGTATTCCAAAATGTTTGACACCAAACAAGACATGTTTTGATGCAGCCATTCCAAAGTTAGCATTTTACCGCGAGGATATAATGCACTTAAGAGTATATGGTTCAACCGCATCCACAAACAGCACCAGAGAATGGACTCTGAGAGCTGCAGAGGGGCCCTGCTCAGGCAGAGGCACCCCCTCACATGGAAACTAAGCACCCTGCCCTCAGGATCGATAGGGCCTGCTTTAGGGGTGACTGATAAGTCTTAATGTGTATGCAGGAGAGATATAGGGGACCTATATCTCAGTGAGGGGTGCTAACACTTCCTCACCCAGGCTGCAGTAGCAGGCCTGTGGTGTCAGATTTAGTCTGCTTCCCAGGGGTGGCATAATACATGCTTCAGCCCCTGGTAGGCCTGTGAAGTACCTATGCCCTTGGTACCTAAGGTACCATATACTAGGGACTCATAAGGTACCACAGTATCCAATCACTAGTGCACCTAGAGTGCACTCCAAGTCGTTTAGAGAGAACAGAGAGGCGGGGGCCCTGATTGGCAGGGTCCCAGCCAGACTATAGCCAGAAACCAGTGTAAACATCAGAAAAAAAAGTGGGGGCAACATAGGAGGCAGATCCTACTCTCCTACAATACTGCAACAAAATTAATTCACAGCTAGCGGATAGATGGGGTGCAGATTCAATGATAATATCAGATTGATGTGCAAGTAGGTAGTGCAAATAAGCAAATATCAGACATTACTACTAACTAGTGCAGATATTGATACAGTACATAGATAGTTGGGGAATCATATACAGTTTTCTAAAACCGATTAAAAAGCCAGGTAAAACCCCGTAAAAACCAAGTAAAACCGATTAAAAATCAGGTAAAACCAGGTTAAAACTGGGCTAAAACAAGGCTAAAATCAACCGGATAAAAAGCTGAGATATACAAATCACCACAATTTATAAACAGAGGGAAACAAGTGCAGAGCCATGTATACATTAGATTACAAGAAATTATGCCGATCCTCTCCCGTATTGAGACCATTTGGCATCTTTGTGTCAAGTTGTAAGATATATTGTGTTTCCAACTAACGCAATTTCTTTTCTCTATTGCCTCCCCTTATGAACCTTGGTACTGCATCAATTACAAAATAGCTCAAATCCTTCAGGTTGTTGTTGTGAACAAGCTTAAAATGTCGTGCAACAGGGTAACTGGGGTCAGAATTGACTATTGCGCGTAAGTGTTGCAAAATGCGATTGAACACCTTCAAATTAGTGCTGCCCACATATTGTAAATGACAGGAACATTCAAGTATATACACCGCAAAATCTGTTCTGCAAGTGAACATCCCATTGATCTTGGAGGGAGTATGTTCAAATGCATCGGTGTATTCCTGTTTATTGACCCCAAATTTGCACGCTCGGCATGAGCTACACTTGTAAAAACTGGTTCTATTAGATAGTCAGTTGCTGGGAGCAAGTACCTCAGGGCTGGTTTTAACCAGTGTATCCCTCATTGAGGGTGCCCTTCTAAAAGTAATCGAGGGCAATTCTGGCAAGATTGGTGATAGAGTTATGTCTGTTCTTACTATCGGCCAGTTTTTATAGATAATGCTCCTCACTTGTTTTTCCTGGCGACTATAGGTGGTTATTAATCTAACCGTGTCACTGTTTTTGTGTGGGTTGACTTTTGTCTCAATTCTATTGGGAATTGTTTCTTGGACAGCATTAAGTAAACATGTCTCTCTGTTGGTATTGTTAGCCCTAAGTAATGCTGTGTTCAAGTCTTTTATTTTATAACCCTGTGTTAGAAATCTCTGTAATGCTTCTGCTTGGCATAGGGTAAGGTCTGTATCTGAACTGCAGATTCTTTTAATTCTTAGGAATTCTCCATACGGGATACTCTTTATGAGATGTTTTGGGTGGGTGCTGCTGGCATGTAATATTGAGTTTCATGCTGTGCTTTTTCTGTGAAGTTTCGTCTGTATGGCATTATTGTCAATATAGATCTCCACATCAAGAAACTGAACTCGCTGGTTACTTATGTGGGCTGTAAATTCTAGATTTAAATCATTGTTGTTGATAGCATTGACAAAATCTTGTGCCGATTCCCTTGATCCCTGCCAGATCACACAGACATCATCTATGAAGCGCCACCATTGAAGTACATGGGTGTCAAACAGTTCCCTGTGAGTGTGCCTGAGGACATGCTCCTCCCACCAACCTACGTGCAAGCACGCATAGCTGGGAGAGAAGCATGCCCCCATGGCCACCCCACGCAACTGCTGGTGGACCTCCTTGTTAAACAAAAAGTAATTATTCAATAAACACAGTTCAATCATTTTCAATAACATAGCATTGTGTTGGAAGAGTTGTATGTTTCTTTTAGCTAAAAAATATTTTACAGCTTCCAAACCATTGGTATGATGTATACTAGTATACAGGGAACATATATCCATGACTATAAAATGGTAGTCCTAATTCCAGGTAACTAACTGTAGTTTTGAAAGGAAATGTCCAGTGTCTTTAATGAAAGAGGGAAGATTTTCCACAAAGTCATGTAAATAAAAATCCACATACTTGGACATAGCTTCAAGAAGGCTTTTCTGAGCAGAAATGATAGGTCTCCCAGGTATTGGAGTGACTTTTTTGTGGACCTTAGGAATGAAATATAAGGTCGGTGTAATGGGATGATCATTTTTGAGGAAATTATACTAATTTTTACTCAACAGTCCTTCTCTTTTCCACTGGGCTAGTTCCATGAACACTAGGGGCCATATGTATCAACCAAAATTGCGATCGCAAATGCTGAAATTTACAGAATTTCAGCGTTTGCGATCGCAATTTGGCTAAGTGGTATGTATGAAGGCAAAACTGCCTCGCAAAGTAAGGAATCGCAAAATTTGCGATTCCCTATTTTGCGAATGCATTTAAGGAATCGCAAATTGCGATTCCTTAAATGCAATGTAAGAAGCACAAAAAAGTGCAATTTGGCTCTTAGGAATCAGAAATTACCACCAACTTCAAGTTGGTGGTAATTTGCGATTTCTTTGAAAAATGCACTTTTTGCATTTTTCAAAGTGCAATGTGGCGCACATACATGCCCTTAGGGCATGTATGTGTACTACATGTGCACCCATGCTTATTTCAGGGTGCAACAGGGTGTCCTTTGACACCCTTGCACCCTTGAAATTGCATTCTCAATTTGCGATTCTCTAATTGCTAATCGCAAATTGAGAATGTCTTCCCATTCATTCCTATGGGCCCCTAGGCCCATAGGAATGAATGGGGAGGGTTTCCTTAATTGCGAATCGCAATTTGCGATTCGCAAATAAGGATTATGTAGGATTTGCAATTTGTTTTGCAAATCCTACATACATCTCGTTTTACGATTCTCAAATAGCGATTCTCAAAAATTTGCTATTTGAGAATCGCAAAACCTAACTTTGATACATATGGCCCCTAGATTTTTAATTCGTTTTAGATCCTGAAATGAAGCCTTTCTATAGCATGATGTGTCATTTAGATGTCGTTCTGCTTCCTTCATGTATAAATCTATGGGCCACAACACTATGTTTCCTCCTTTATCCGCCTTGTTTATAATCACATTCCCGTTGTTCTTGAGTTTGCGCATCAGTTTGGAGTACTGTATTTCTGAATATCTCCTTTGATGTTGTTTGTGCAAAACACTGTGATTTAGTTTTTTTAGGTCTTCAATTACACAGTCACTAAAAGTGTCTATAGAATATTTTGGCATAAGGGGAATAAACGTTGAAGGAGGGCGGAAAGGACTACCAGCAGCACAATTGCTTAGAATACCCAACTCATGCAGATCTTCTAGTGTGGTATAAGTGGTTTCATCATTGTTTTGGGCCAATGCATACATCGATCTCAATGTAGTGATGTCTGATACTTGGAGGGTTGTGCTGGGTTGATTGGATGCAATGATTGCTGAGGCAGTCTCAGTGACTTAGTTTAATTTAAAATACTTTAACAATTTCAACTTCCGTATAAATTTGAATACATCTATGTGAGATTGCACATATTTGAAACCATTTTTAGGACAGAAGGATAGCCCTAATGATAACAATTGCGTTTCTGCAGTACTTAGTTCAATTTCAGATAGATTGATGACAGGATTATCAGTGCTAGATGAATTACTCATTGTTGGGACCATTGTTTTCCCTTCCCCTCCTGCCCCTGTTGCTGCTTCCTGCATTTGCGCCTTTGCTTGCGGCGCTTGTTTCTATTGCACCGGTTTTCTTCTGGGGAAGTCGTGGCCGCAATGTCTGGCGGCAGTCTTGGATTAAAAGACCCAATTCCTCAGAGGGGGTAAAGTTTGTGGGTAGCTGTACTTGCTGGTTAGATGAGCTACTATCATCTGAGTCTGTACTGCTGGCTATTGAACTTAAATCTGTATTGGATAGATCCACGTTTGTTTGATTGCGTGCAGAAACTGCAGATTGTTTGGGGACTAATGCTTGTCTTTTCACGGTGTCGAATTTTCTGGAAAACGTGAAAACTCTGCCTGTTTCATAGTCCCTTTTGTCACAGGCGAATTTGAAGACTTTTCGTGCTTTTATAGTTTCTTCGTGTTTTTTGAGACGTGCATCAATTTCTTCTCTGCCCTTTTTGACTAATTCTCTTTGTTCAAGTGCATCCAATTATTGGTTTATTATTTCAATTTCCTTTAAAATGTCAGTTCTATCAATCTCATATATATATATATAAATAACAATCTTAAACTTTTTAGAAACACTCCGTCACTGGGTCACTGGATGATGTAATCAGTGATGTCATCAGTGATGTCATCAGTGGTCATTTGAGATACCATCAGTGATGTCATCAGTGATGTCACTGACCATGACATGAGTGATGTAATATGTGACGTCATCAGCAGTGCATTGCGGGGGCATGAGTTATAGTTAGCTCAGCTAACTATAACAGCTGAATTTGTCTGGTTTTGTATGAGTAAAATGTCAGCCTAACTATAATGTCCCTGAAACCTATGGTTTTTATAGTGAATATATATATATATATATATTACCTACTGGCGGTCGCCAGTAGGTAGTTATAGTTAGAACCTAGTTTCCAAAGGAAAAGCATTTTTTGATTTGCTAATAACTTTTGCGTCATTTGACAAATCTTCCTGAAATTCTCCAAAACAAAATTCTATCCAGGTCAGCTCCTATCCTGAAAGTTTGGGGGTGATTCGTCAAGCGGGGGCTGAGAAAAAAGGGTGGCCCCAAAACTCGTTTTCTCCATAGGAAATTTTGCGACGAGCTACAGCCCAAACTGCTGAACGGAATTACCCCAAATTTGGCAAAAAGGTAGAGCTTGGTTCAGAAAGCGACCTTTTTTTTAAATGGTGTAAATCCGTTCAGTAGGTTTTGAGAAATTCAAAAAATAAGAGTCAAAAAATCAATTTCCCATAGGAAACTTTGTGCAAGGCTACAGCCGAAACTACTAAACGGAATTACTCCAAATTTAGCAGAAAGGTAGTGCTTGGGTCAGAAAGCGACCTGTTTAAAAATTGTGTAAATCCGTTCAGTAGTTGCTGAGAAATTAGAAAAATAAAAGTTTCTATAACTGGGCGGAGCCTAAGTCGCGTGCGCGAGCTTCACTGTGATTGGCTGCTAGTAGTCCAAACCAGGAAGTGTTGGCAGCCATCTTGTGGCTCGGTAGAAGCGAGTTACCCGAAAACGGAGAAACAAAGGTATAAAACAAGAGAAGGCGGCAGGGTAGAAAACCCTGACCCCTAGGCCTGCTCAGGGGGTCCCAGAAGGAGCCCCAGGGCCCAAAAAATCATTTTAAAAAAAAACAAATCGGCAAAAATTCGCGCTGGGGTCGCGGGTTCTCGCGTTTCATTTTAATGAGGCCCTTGGGTGGGCTAGGTTCCGGGGGTATTTCTTAAAAAATAATAGCAGGGGCTCGCAGGGGTTGCGGGGGTGTGCTGGGGTCCGCGCAGCCCCGGGGCTTCACTGATGTTGGGAGGGGGGTTGCGCGGCCCTCCTTCTGGAACCTTCTATGTGCTTGTAACTTTGGCGTCGTTTGACGAATCTTTATGAAATTATCCAAAAAGTTTCTCTTTTTTTGATTAGCTCTTATATTGAAAGTTTGGGGGTGAATGGTGTAGGAGGGGCTGAGAAAAAAGAGGGTCCTAAAACGTGTTTTCTGCATGCAATTTCCATACGAAAATTTACAGAAGACTACAGGTGAAACTGCTGAAGGGAATTACGCCAAATTTGGCAGGGAGAAAGGTGATGGTCTAGAAAGCACGCTTTTGTTTAAATGGTGTAAATCCGTTCAGTAGTTTTTGAGAAATATCAAATTTTACAGATATCGATATTTGAGAATTCATACATGTGATTGGCTGAGGGGTTACAAGCACCAGCTTGCGGCTTATTGGCTGTGAATACTTGAAACCAGGAAGTGTTGGCAGCTATTTTGTGATTTACTCCGTCAGCTCACATCTCTCCGTGTAGAAGCCATCGGGTTCGTAGTTTTACCTCTGCGAGGCAACACTGGCATCTGTGTCTGTGTGAGATATGCCTTTCACGCTGCCTCTCTTCATATCACCAGGTCGCGGCTATGCCTTTAGAAGCCCGTCCATCGGCTCGGAGCTCTGTGAGTCAATCTGTCGGTACGATCCCCTACACTACCCAAAGACTACCCAAACACCACTGCACTGTCGTAAACTCTAAAACACTACCCCCAGCACGATCCCCTACACTACCCAAACACCACTGCACTACCCTAAACCCTAAATCTACCCCCAGCACGACCCCTACCCAAACACCACTGCACTACCCTAAACCCTAAAATACTACCCCCAGCACAACCCCCTACACTACCCAAACACCACTGCATTGTCGTAAACCGTAAAACACTACCCCTAGCAGGACTCCCTACACTACGCAAACACCACTGCAGTACCCTAAATCCTAAAACACTATCCCCAGCACGACCCCCTACAATACCCAAACACCACTAGACTACCCTAAACCCTAAAACACTGCTCCCAACATGACTCCCTACACTACAGAAACACCACTGCACTACCCTAAACCCTAAAATACTACCGCCAGCACGGCCCCCTACACTACCCAAACACCACTGTTCTACCCTAAACCCTAAAAGACTACCCCAGCACGACCCCCTACAGTACACAAACACCACTGCAGTACCATAAACACTAAAACACTACTCCGAGGATGACCCCCTACACTATACAAACACCACTGCACTACCCTAAAACACTACTGCCAGCATGACCCCTTACACTACCCAAACACCCCTGCATTTTCGCAAACTCTAAAACACTACCTCCAGCACTATTCTTACACTACGTGTTAGACCTGGCACCATTGGCGTGGGTCTCCCTTCCATTTTTTGCTGTTGCCTCTTATGTTTTTGCTGGATTTAGATGCTTTTGGGCACTGTGCCACTGCTGTTCAGTGCCACAGTGCAAGTGCTCCCTATGGTAAATTGATGTATGGATTAGTGACTCCATGATTGGCTGGTTTGGTTTACTTGTCAGACCCTAGTACAGCACTGCGTGTGCCCAGGGCTTGTAAATCAAATGCTGCTGGTGGGCTTGCAGCACTGGTTGTGCCACCCACCAGAGCAGCTTGTAAAGTGTGTCTCAGGTCTGCCATTGCAGAGCCTGTGTGCAGTCTGGTACTGCCATATTGACTGGGCAAGTGCACCCACTTGCCAGTCCCTAAACCTTTCCTACCCTTTTATACATATTAGTCACCCCTATGATAGGCCCAAGGGCAGGGTGCATTGTAGGTAAAAGGTAGGACATGCCCTGATGTGTGTGGCATGTCCTAATAGTGAATTACAGCCATTTTCGTTTTTCACTATTGCAAGGCTACCTGTTCCCCATAGGCCAGAATGGGCAGTTAGATTATTACACCTTATAATCCTAACTGACTCAGGGAACCAGGTAGAAATTCGAGTTTAGTATGCCTGAACTCAGAATGATAAAATACATCTTTTAGTGAAGTTGGTTTTAACATTCTGTGTTTGAAAATACCACTTTTAGAAAGTAGGTATTTTCTTGCCTGACTATCCAAGCCTGCCTCTGCTAGGTTGTGTATTCCTTGTCTGGAGTTTGAGTGACAGGGGCTGGGGGCTTCCAGGAGACAGGGTGAGTCAGCACAGGGCTGAATAGAGAGGTCTGCATGCAGATGGGAGGGAGGAGTTGCACCTGGGACCTGAATAGGGCTGTGCCTTCCGTCCACAATGCTGGCTCCATCTCCTGTGGTGTGTCTGATGTCCCTGGCCTACACTGTGAAAGGAAAGAAGGAGTCTTGTCAACAAAGTGCTCCAGGACTGACCAGAACTGGTTTGTACTAGGCAAAGGCCTCTCTGCCTTCAGAGAACAAAGAGAAAAGTAGTATAAATATTTGGACCCAGACCCAAGAACTTTAGATCACTTCTGGGAATCAAGACGAACCTTTGCTGAGGAGAAGAACCAGGAAGCTGAAGGAGGAGACTACCCCTGTGCTGTGTGTTTGGGGGTTGGCCTGCAGTGGTTGCTTCATTGCCAAAGAAAGGAGAAAAGGACTGAGTGTGCTTTCTATCAACTTGAAGAAGAATCTCCAAGGGCTTGAACTAGAGCTTGCCTCCTGCCTGAAGTCTCAGGGATACAAGACTTCACCAACCAGCTCCCCCCTGAATTCCCTTGCTGGGAATTGAAGTGCCTGCTGTTGTGCTGGGCCTTCTGAGAGACTGCGTGTCGCTGGGAGCTGGAATCGTGACGCAACGACGAGAAGCGTGTCACCGCCGCAGCCGCTGTCATTTCATCGCCGAGGAAGCGAGACGCCGCTGCCGCTGTCATCATCGCATCGCCGAAGCGCGGCGCATCGGCGGAGAAGCGGGACGCTGCCACAGAGGTCATCGTCGCATCACCGGAGAAGCGCGTCGCAGGGCCTGTCGCGGCTCCAAAGATCATCGAGTCGCCGTCGGGCATGCACGCATCACACCAACGTTGTCGCATCGCAACCAAGACGCCATTTTGTCGCATCGCACCGGAGAAGAGTATCGCATCGAGGTGCCATCTTGTCGCATAGCACCGGAGAGCAGTAAGAAACCGACGCATCACCTCCCCACACAGTAAGGAAGCGAGCATCAACTCCCCTGCGCAGTAGTAAGGAACCGACGCATCCACTCCCCTGAGTGTAAGGAACCGACGCATCACCTTCCCTGCGACCCTTTTGTTTTCTTTGCGTTACGCATTCAAGGTACATTGAGAGTAAAGTGTCGCATCTACAACTTGAGAGAACTGAGCTATTTTATAACATTTTAAAGTCTATTTTTGAGTACAGTATTGTGGAATTTTGTCGTTTGGTCTTGTGTTAAGTCTATATAAAAATACTTATTTTTATAAATACAACCTGTGTGGTGTCCATCTGTAGTGTTGTCACTGTATTACTGTATGTGTTCACAAATGCTTTACACACTGCCTCTGAGATAAGCCTGCTCGTGCCAAGCTACCAAGGGGGTGAGCAGGGGTTATTTTAGGAGTGTAGCCCCTTACCCTGACTAGACGCAAGGGTCCCTATTTGTCACAGGTACCTACCTATGCCAACTAGAGACCCCCAAATCTAACATTGGTGGTCAGCGGTGGGGATTTGGACTTGCATTTGTGATTCATATACAGTGATTGGTGTACACTACTAGTGAGTGCAGACCATAACGCGACCACATACTTTTTGAGAATTATTCCTTGGAACTTCTTTTCTATTTTTGATTCTTGAGAACTGCCAGTCTTTTTGCTACCATGAGCAAGTCAGCATCCATAGTATCTGTAGACATTGTTTTGGAAGAAGAGAGAATTGATACTTACACTGTGCCTTATCTCAAAGCTTTGTGCAAGAAATTTAAAATCTCTGTGAAAGGCCTCACCAGGAAAGCGGAATACCAGAAGGCGCTGAGGGCCTGGGTAGAATCTAGGAATGCCAGTGAGCATCCTGACGAGCCAGTAGTGGAGGCAGAGGATTTAAATGAGCAACTTGAGGGGCCAGTGGGCCCAACCGGAGGGAAAGCACCTTCAGGGGCGGGCAGCAGTGTTTCCTCCAAGGGATTGTCCCCAGGAGAGCTGGAGGACAGAGCAAGGGAGAGGATGCATAAATTGGAGCTAGCTAGGCTCAAAATGGATGGTCAGAAAGACATAGAGAGCAAGAAAATAGAGCTTGGGATGGAATTAGAAATGAAGAAGTTAGCCTTAGAGGAAAAGAGAATGCATTTTGAGCATGAGAGAGGATTGAAGGAATTGGAACTCAAGGCCAAAAAGTTAGAGGTTCCTCCCTCTGGTGGCAGCACACCGCCCGTGCATGCAGAAGCAAGAACCTACATTCCCAAAGATGTAGTTAAAGATTTCCACAAGAAAGAGGATATTGGTCAGTGGTTTAGGGCTTATGAAGCTGCAATGTTGGCCCACCGGGTCCCTGAGAAGGATTGGGGAGCGGGGTTGTGGGGCCGCTTTGTTAGTGATGGGAGGGACACTTTGTTGGATTTACCTACAGAGGAGCAGCTGTCCTATACCCACATGAAGTGAGCCCTAATGTCCAGATTTGGTTTGACCCCAGAGCTATACAGACAAAGGTTTAGAAATTGCAGAAAACTGGAGTCTACCACTTGGGTGGAATATGTGTCTTTCTTTTGCAGAGCATTGGATGGTTGGGTGAAGGGTAGCAAAGTGGATAATTTTGAGGTGCTCTATGATTTGCGTGCATGGGAGCACTTGTCAAATAACTGTTTTCCAGAGCTACGCCAGCATCTTATTGATAGCAAGCTGACTAACCCTAGGAAGCTTGCTGAGGAGGCGGACCGCTGGTTGAGCACCCGGGTCCAGAAGGGTCATGTGGGAGACTTCGCCAAAGGTGGGCAGGGTCCCCAGCAGAAGGGTGGGGGGGACAAGGGTAAACAGAGGGAATTCCAGAAAGGGCCCCAAAGTAATCCCCAAGGGAACCAAGGGAAAGGTTCCCAGCCTCCCCCTGAGAAGAAGGCAGTGGCCCCAACAGATAAGCCTGTTCACAAGGGGCCCAAGACCTGTTTTAGGTGTGGTCTAGTAGGCCACTGTTCTTATGATGCTAGATGTCCCTTGTATGGGAAGACAGCACCCACTGGTGTACCACCCCGGCAGTTGGCTAGTGTAGCCCTGGGGGAGGAGATGGGTGCCCAGGGTGGGTGGGGTCCTGCAGAGATGTCCCTTGTCTCTTTAGGAGACTGTGAGGTGGTCCCCAGGACCCAGCTGCCTGATAACACTAAAAAGTACAGGCAGTGGGTGACCATCAATGGCAAGAGGGTGGAAGTTCTTAGAGACACCGGAGCCAGTGTGACAGCTGTCAGTTGTCGGTTGGTGTCTGAAGAGCAGGTAGTCCCCAATGAATTTTACCCAGTTGTTGCTGCTGACAACACAGAGAGCCACTGCAAGGTGGCACAGGTTCCCTTGGAGTGGGGGTCTCAGGGACTCTTCAAGTAGCTGTGAGGCCAGCCATGCCTGTTGAATGTCTGTTAGGTAACGATTTGGAGAGCTCCCTTGGGCTAAGGTGGAGCGGAGAGCTCATTTAGAGATGTTGGGTTTGCCTGAGTGGGCCTGCGTGACCACTCGGTCTATGGCAGCCAGTAAGGGTGTTCAAGAGGACCTGGAGCCTGAGAAAATGGCCCAGGTGCCTGCCTTATAGAGAAGAGGTAGGGGGCACGGGAAACCGGCCCCTGAGACTCCCACGGCCCAGGAGGAGGCGGACCCTGAGGGGGATGCCCTGGAGCCTACCGGGGAAGAGATTGCTGAACTGGGAGACCTGCCTGAGCTGACCCATTGGCAGCAAGAAGGAGGTCCCTCCAGGGAAGAGTTCTGTGAGGAGCAGAACAAGTGCCCTTCTCTTGTGGGTTAGCGGCAGCAGGCTGCAAACCAGGCAGCAGGTGATCAGTCTGGATCACATTGGATCTACTGGGAGAATGGTCTCCTGTATAGTGAGCCTAAGGTTGCTGAGCCTGGGTCAGCCCGTGTGCTGGTGGTACCCCAGCGCTTCAGAGCCTTCCTACTGGGGCTGGCTCATGATGTGCCTTTAGCAGGACATTTGGGGCAGGACAAGACCTTTGAAAGGCTTGTCACCCACTTTTATTGGCTCCCAAATGTGCAAGAGTTCAGACACTCATTGCAGGACCTGTCAGACTTGCCAGGCAAGTGGAAAGAGGGGAGGAAGCGCAAGGCTCCTCTCCAGCCATTCCCTGTGGTCAGCACCCCTTTGAAAGGGTGGGCATTGACATTGTGGGGCCTCTGGATCCCAAGACAGCCATGGGCAACAGGTTCATCCTGGTCTTGGTGGACCATGCCACCTGGTACCCGGAAGCCATCCCTTCACGACAGTGACGGCCCCCGTGGTGGGACGTGCACTGATGGGGATTTTCTCCCGCATGGGGTTTCCCAGAGAGGTGGTGTCAGACCGAGGTACCAAATTCATTTCTAAGTATATGAAGTCCCTGTGGCAGGAGTGTGGTGTAACCTACAAGTTCACCACTCCTTACCACCCGGACCCTCAAAGGCATGATTATGGGTCTTGAGGAACCCATGAGGCGTAAGTGGGACGTCCTCTTACCATGCCTTCTCTTTGCATACCGTGAGGTGCCACAGAAGTCTCTAGGGTTCAGTCACTTTGAGCTTCTCTATGGACACCCAGTGAGAGGACCTTTGAGTTTGGTCAAGGAAGGCTGGGAGCAATATCCCAGGAAACCTCCCCAGGATGTATGTAGCTACATGCTGGCCTTCAGGAACCAAACTAGGCGATTCGGAAAACTCGCTGAGGCGAATCTGGAAGCCAGCCAGGAGGAAATGAAGCGGTGGTACGACCAGAATACCACTCTGGTTGAGCTTCAGCCTGGTCAGAAAGTGTGGGTCATGGCCCCAGTGGAGCCCTGTGCGCTCCAGGATAAGTGGACCGGACCATTTGAGGTGGTGGAGCGCAAGAGTCCGGTTACCTACTTGGTGGACTTGCGGTCTCCCAGGAACCCCTTTCGGGTCCTGCATGTCAACCGCCTGAAGCCCCACTTAGAGAGGTCCGAAGTGGGCATGCTCCTAGCAACAGATGCTGGAATGGAGGAGGAGACTGAGCCTCTTCCTGACCTCCTGTCTGCAACAGAGCAAGATGGGTCAGTGGATGGAGTGAACCTCTCTTCCACCCTGACCCCTGAGCAGCAGAATGACTGTCACCAGTTGCTGGGACAGTTTTCTGACCTGTTCTCCCTGATTCCCAGTGTCACTGATTGGTGCGTCCATGATGTAGACACTGGGGACAGTCCTCCTGTCAAGAACAAAACTTACAGGGTGACTGACAGGATGAGCGCTTGCATCAAGGAGGAGGTCTCCAAGATGCTTACGTTGGGGGTGATTGAGTCCTCTAACAGTCCTTGGGCCAGCCCAGTGGTCTTGGTCCCAAAGGCTGCCACACCGGGTGTCTCACCAGAGCTGAGGTGCTGTGTGGACTACCGAGGGCTCAATTCAGTCACCTGGACTGACGCGCACCCCATCCCCAGAGCTGATGAGCTCATTGATCGGTTAGGGGCTGCCCGGTACCTCAGCATGTTTGACTTAACGTCTGGGTACTGGCAGATCGCCTTGACTGATGGGGCAAGAGAAAGGTCAGCATTCTCCACACCAGATGGGCACTACCAATTCCGGGTTATGCCCTTTGGGATGACGAATGCCCCTGCCACCTTTCAGAGGTTGGTCAACCAGGTGTTGGCTGGACTGGAAGAGTTCTGTGCCGCCTACCTGGATGACATCGCAGTGTTCAGCGCCAGTTGGGAAGAACATCTGCGCCACCTCTGGGAAGTGTTGATGGCGCTGCGGAGAGCAGGCCTCACGATCAAGGCGAGTAAGTGCCAGATTGGGCAGGGTTCCGTGGTGTACTTGGGACACCAGGTTGGGAGCGGCCAGCTGGCGCCCCTACAGCCCAAGATTGAGACCATCCTGACTTGGGAATCCCCAAGACCCAGACAGAGGTGAGAGCCTTTTTAGGACTCACTCGGTATTACAGGAGGTTTGTCAAGGGGTATGGCAGCATTGTTGCACCCTTGACAGAGCTGACTCCCAGGAAGCAGCCCAAGAGAGTGATTTGGACTGACACCAGTCAGAGAGCTTTTTATGCCCTGAAGACTGCCATGTGCACGGCGCCCGTGCTCCTTTCACCCAACTTCTCAAAAGAGTTTATTGTGCAAACAGACGCTTAAGAGCATGGTGTGGGGGCTGTTCTATCACAGACTAATAAGGAGGGCCTAGACCAACCTGTAGCCTTCATCAGTAGGAGGTTACTTCCACGGGAACAGAGGTGGAGTGCAATTGAGCGTGAGGCATTTGCTGTGGTCTGGGCACTGAAGAAGTTGAGACCATACTTGTTTGGGACTCACTTCCGGGTTCAGACAGACCACAGGCCCCTCAGATGGCTGATGCAGATGAGGGGTGAGAATCCAAAGCTGTTGAGGTGGTCCATATCCCTACAGGGGATGTACTTTACGGTGGAACACCGCCCTGGTACAGAACACACCAATGCTGATGGTCTGTCCAGGTTTTTCCGCCATAGTGATGAGAACTCCCCGGAGGTAGGGTAGTTCTCCCCACATTTCAGCTGGAGGGGACACGTGTTAGACCTGGCACCATTGGCGTGGGTCTCCTTCCATTTTTTGCTGTTGCCTCTTATGTTTTTGCTGGTTTTAGATGCTTGTGGGCACTGTGCCACTGCTGTTCAGTGCCACAGTGCAAGTGCTCCCTATGGTAAATTGATGTATGGATTAGTGACTCCATGATTGGCTGGTTTGGTTTACCTGTCAGACCCTAGTACAGTGCACTGCATGTGCCCAGGGCTTGTAAATCAAATGCTGCTGGTGGGCTTGCAGCACTGGTTGTGCCACCCACCGGAGCAGCTTGTAAAGTGTGTCTCAGGTCTGCCATTGCAGAGCCTGTGTGCAGTCTGGTACTGCCATATTGACTGGGCAAGTGCACCCACTTGCCAGTCCCTAAACCTTCCCTTTTATGCATATTAGTCACCCCTATGGTAGGCCCAAGGGCAGGGTGCATTGTAGGTAAAATGTAGGACATGCCCTGATGTGTGTGGCATGTCCTAATAGTGAATTACAGCCATTTTCGTTTTTCACTATTGCAAGGCTACCTGTTCCCCATAGGCCAGAATGGGCAGTTAGATTATTACACCTTATAATCCTAACTGACTCAGGGAACCAGGTAGAAATTCGAGTTTAGTATGCCTGAACTCAGAATGATAAAATACATCTTTTAGTGAAGTTGGTTTTAACATTTCTGTGTTTGAAAATACCACTTTTAGAAAGTAGGTATTTTCTTGCCTAACTATCCAAGCTTGCCTCTGCTAGGTTGTGTATTCCTTGTCTGGAGTTTGAGTGACAGGGGCTGGGGGCTTCCAGGAGACAGGGTGAGTCAGCACAGGGCTGAATAGAGAGGTCTGCATGCAGATGGGAGGGAGGAGTTGCACCTGGGACCTGAATAGGGCTGTGCCTTCCCTCCACAATGCTGGCTCCACCTCCTGTGGTAT
Source organism: Calotriton arnoldi (assembly GCA_963921515.1). Lineage (NCBI taxonomy): Eukaryota > Metazoa > Chordata > Amphibia > Caudata > Salamandridae > Calotriton > Calotriton arnoldi. The sequence goes on along the minus strand of CAWUFW010015546.1, from coordinate 296,384 downwards.
GTCTGATGTCCCTGGCCTACACTGTGAAAGGAAAGAAGGAGTCTTGTCAACAAAGTGCTCCAGGACTGACCAGAACTGGTTTGGACTAGGCAAAGGCCTCTCTGCCTTCAGAGAACAAAGAGAAAAGTAGTATAAATATTGGGACCCAGACCCAAGAACTTTAGATCACTTCTGGGAATCAAGACGAACCTTTGCTGAGGAGAAGAACCAGGAAGCTGAAGGAGGAGACTACCCTTGTGCTGTGTGTTTTGGGGGTTGGCCTGCAGTGGTTGCTTCATTGCCAAAGAAAGGAGAAAAGGACTGAATGTGCTTTCTATCAACTTGAAGAAGAATCTCCAAGGGCTTGAACTAGAGCTTGCCTCCTGCCTGAAGTCTCAGGGATACAAGACTTCACCAACCAGCTTCCCCTGAATTCCTCTTGCTGGGAATTGAAGTGCCTGCTGTTGTGCTGGGCCTTCTGAGAGACTGCGTGTCGCTGGGAGCTGGAAGCGCGACGCAACGACGAGAAGCGTGTCGCCGCCGCAGCCGCTGTCATCACATCGCCGAGGAAGCGAGACGCCGCTGTCATCATCGCATCGCCAAAGCGCGGCGCATCGCCGGAGAAGCGGGACGCTGCCACAGAGGTCATCGTCGCATCACCGGAGAAGCGCGTCGCAGGGCCTGTCGCGGCTCCAAAGATCATCGAGTCGCCGCACGGCCGTCGGGCGTGCACGCATCACACCAACGTTGTCGCATCACAACCAAGATGCCATTTTGTCGCATTGCACCGGAGAAGAGTATCGCATCGAGGTGCCATCTTGTCGCATCGCACCGGAGAGCAGTAAGAAACCGATGCATCACCTCCCCACACAGTAAGGAAGCGAGCATCAACTCCCCTGCGCAGCAGTAAGGAACCGACGCATCCACTCCCTGTGTGTAAGGAACCGACGCATCACCTTCCCTGCGACCTCTTTGTTTTCTTTGCGTTACGCATTCAAGGTACATTGAGAGTAAAGTGTTGCATCTACAACTTGAGAGAACTGAGCTATTTCATAACATTTTAAAGTCTATTTTTGAGTACATTATTGTGGATTTTTGTCGTTTGGTCTTGTGTTAAGTCTATATAAAAATACTTTATTTTTATAAATACAACCTGTGTGGTGTCCATCTGTAGTGTTGTCACTGTATTACTGTATGTGTTCACAAATGCTTTACACACTGCCTCTGAGATAAGCCTGCCTACTCGTGCCAAGCTACCAAGGGGGTGAGCAGGGGTTATTTTAGGAGTGTAGCCCCTTACCCTGACTAGACGCAAGGGTCCCTATTTGTCACAGGTACCTACCTATGCCAACTAGAGACCCCCAAATCTAACACTACCCAAACACCACTGCACTAACTTAAACCCTAAAACGCTACCCCCAGGATGAACCCCCAAACAGTACACAAACACCACTGCACTACTCTAAATCCTAAAACAGTACTCGCTGCATGACTTCCCACACTACAGAAACACCACTGTGCTACCCTAAATCCTAAAACACTACTCTCAGCACGACCCCCTACACTACACAAACACCACTGCACTGCCGTAAACCCTAAAACACTACTCCCAGCATGACCCCCTACACTACCCAAACACCACTGCACTGCCGTAAACCCTAAAACACTACTCCCAGCATGACCCACTACACAAACACCACTGCACTACCCTAAACCCCAAAACAGTACTCCCAGCATGACCCCTTACACTACCCAAACTTTACTGCATTGTCGTAAACTCTAAAACACTACCTCCAGCACCATTCTTACACTACCCAAACAGCAGTGCACTACCTTAAACCCTAAAACGCTACCTCCAGCACGAACACCCTACAGTACACAAACACCACTGTACTACCCTAAAGCATAAAACAGTACCAGTCCGTTGGTTCGCAGGTCTGCGAGCCGTTGTGTCCCTAGCTGTACATGTGCGAGCCAGTCCGTTAGATGATAGGTGTGACTCTGCTAGCAGGGCCGTTGGCCCGTTGGTGTCCCCTTGCGAGTTAGACCCGAGCTCTCCCTCTGCGAGCCAGCACGCTGGTGTGCGTTTGCGAGCCGACGGCCCGTAGCTCTCCCTGTGCGAGCCGACGGGCCGCAGCTCTCCCTCTGCGAGCCTGCCCGACGGCCCGCAGGTCTCCCTGTGCTAGCCGGATCGCAGCTGTCACTCTGCGAACCGATATTGGGAATATAAGGCGGCTCTAAAAAGAGCCCTTGTGTTTATTAGTTTGAGCTACATATAAGTGCGGATGCACAGCTTCAGGTTATTAAGAAAAACTCGATTTCCTGATCTGTGAAGTGTACTCCATCACTTCTGTAGATATCAGCCATATCAAAACGTATGTTGTTGTTGTAGATCGACCCCATTCTATGGTCTCTGAGGTATGCAGACACAGCTTTGTTGACATTCTTCCTAGATTTTTCAATCTGAGGACAAAATTGGTATGACCATTTCCACTTCTGTCTTTGGCATATATTGGAATATACAAAGACAGTTTGAGGCAAAAGCAACTTCAATTGTCGAAAGGTGTCTTTCATTAGCATTTCCAAACCTACACCAGTCAATGTACCTAGGTCGTTTCCACCACAGTGCACAATCATGAGGTCAGGGTGTTGGAGATGCAAACAGGTTTTAACCAAAGGCAATAATTGGTGCCACTTCAATCCTCTCTGTCCAAACCATTTAATATCCACATTTTGTAAACCTAGGTCTAAGTCAATACGTCTCTGTTCTGCATACCTCTTGCACCAGAAAACATAGCTATGTCCTACGATCCACACTAGCATTTTGAAGGTATGGCTGGGAAGTATGGATAGATGTCTGTAGCTCATGCAGTCCGTTCTTAGAATAAGAGATATATTTAAAGGTGGGGAACTACTTTTTTTTCTCATTCAAAACGATAACTGATTGGGAGATGAAAAGCATTGTTTTTTAAAAGTAGGGTGCACATTCGTTTTGTGGAAAAGCATCTTTGTGATTGGTTAAGAAAAAGCAGTTTAAACGTGGAGTACATATGATAGGATAAAATTTGGTCAACTCAACCACACCTGCTACTTGCATTTGGAAGGCACTGTTCGAACTTAAAACAATCGTGAACTTTTAACCTGCACGTGCCGTTAAATGTTCGAGAAAATGTTGCAAAAAATATCGTTAGGTTTAAAAAAATTGATGAACTTTTAAACTGCACGTGTTGTAGAATGTTCTAGAAAGTGTGTTGATAGAATACGTTGCACTTCTGCCTTCTATGTGTCCTTGAATATTAAAAAAACTGTTTATATGGAAAATTCAAAAATAACCAATAGAGAGAAGTTTTGCAATCTAAAAGAATCAAGGAACTATTCTAATTTGTTCTTTACATGTATTTATGTGTGGAGTAACAAAATTACAGACACAACAGCACCAGAAAGAGGAACAAGCAGGGAGTGGGGGGACGGGGGGAGATGGGCACAATGGCACACATGCACAATTAAGTACAGCACAAGTACAGACAAACCATGGCTAAAATGAAACACACCAACAAGGAGCACAAGTCACACAACCCGTCAACATCACACCACTGAACAAGCACAGAAGTGAAAACCACACTGCCTGAAAGGGAGAAGGGTGAACAATACCTCACATGAAGGGACATCTCACACAGAATGCAGCACACACATATAGGAAGCAGAGCACACCAACATCCAACACAATGTTGTCCAAACACAAACATTCGCACAATCGAACACAGGACACAAATGCACTCGCCTGTGGCGGATAAACGTCCAAAAGCGTCAGTACGAAACAGGCACATGAGAACGCATAAGTACAAACCCACAGTTTGGATGGGGTAGCAATTCACGTATGGCAGGCAGCCAGAGAGTCCGTGACACACACATTGGCATACAAATGAAGACACAACACATTTGGAGACAAGTGAAAATGTGGAAAATTTATAAAAAAAAGTGCGTGACAGTACCTTCAAGAGTAGTGCCACGATATGCAGACAAATGCAGCAGCGTGCCTGAATAAGGATCATTGGAAAACGTCCATGTTCACCTCGGGGTAGTCCATCACAAACACACGTCAGTGTCAAGCAGCGTTGGTTGTCCGCGCCTCGGACATGAGTCAACACCAATGCAGCCATGTCCACTGTCGTCTTGGGACATGTGACCAGATGCACAACGTGCAATGGTGCGGCGGGACACGTGCAATGTGGCACATCGAGTCGGGTTGCAGGTACCTTGTCACTCGTCAATGAACGCGAGTGCAGCTGCGTAAGCCACTATCTCTAATGAGTGATGGTTGGCCACAATATTTGACATGTCGTCGACGTAATCCATCAGCTGACCGGGACAGATGTGCTGACTCCAACCACTGTACCCAATGTGCACCAAAGCAGAATCGGGAAGTGGGTCAATTTGCTCACTGCATACAACGACACGTGCAATGTCCCAGGCCCAGTTCCCAACATGCATGCCAAACATCCATGCATGCCATAAACGGGCATCACCATGACACTCCTGGTCGTGGGCCAACAGGGGTGCACACACCCGTCGTAATCCATGTCAGCTACGCACACGTTGGAGAGGCACACGTCCATGCACCACTCGGATAGGCACGTGCGACATTGCAATACAGGTTGAACGCAGGTGACGTCTGCAATGCGGAAGCTCAGCCGGTAAGTGATCCGCAGCGCTGTCAAAGGCAGTGCACCCAGGACATGCAGCAGACGTGCAAGGTATAGGTGGACGTGAATGGAGTCGACCATGTGTTCGGGATGCCCTGCCATTGCGTCAGTGGCTCTGCTTGTAGCTGCACTGGCTTGCCGTGTGCCAGTCTTGTGGATGAAATGGCACAGCTTGGTGCAATGAGCCGGGTCTGTGTGCAATGGGTGCAGGGCAGGAGTGCGGTGGGAGTACGTGTGAAGGCCATTTCACGCACGCTAACTACGACGAAGGACTTTTGAGTGTGGGATGTGTACTCGTTGTTCTCAAATCGGGCAGTGCGTAGTGTGGGAGACGGATGTAAATATTATCGTATCAGTCAGGGGGGCTGGCCACTTGCAAGTTCCTTCTCGGAGCAGCAGATGTGTTAGCGCAAAATAGCTCAGACAAAGAACCTTTCATCCCAAAGTAACTTCTCCAGCTGCATTCATACAGGATGTGTACAAAGGCCGGTCGTGGGTGTTGTGGGATGTCTGCGACCCTGATGAGATGCCCAGCACGTGGCACATCGGCGGGTTCACTGTGTGTTACGTTGCCAAACAGCTGCTCCTCCCTGCCACGAGCCCCCACACTTTTGTGCACTGCGCTGTTGTATCCCGTGCACTCCTACGGCACACCATTGTAATGCCTATTTGCGCATGTCCTGCATCATTCCAATCACACCGTGACACTGCCGTTTGGAGGTGGTGCATGCCACTTTACAACAACGACTGCTGCGGCCCTTGTGGCGGCCACACCAGAACACAGAGACATACTTACTGCACTTCTTGCACACGGACATGTCCAAGACACCCCGTTCCCCTTGCTGGATAGGCACACCCCTGCGCTGACCTGTGTACGCCGGACCAGCACACGCCGCTTGTGCATGCAGGAGGATGCGTGCGTAGCTACATGTCCAGGCTCACTGCCAACGCTGAGGTGACATGGTAACGTCCGCTGAAGACAGCACACTGTGATGTTGCAGGGCCCGTGCCCATCATGCTAACACAATGACCATACGGAGACACTTGCTCAGATGCGTGTTCGGGGGGCGTTGGCGGTCCTGGGGTTGTTGCGATGAGTGTTGTGGCCCTCATGGGTATCCGTGTATCATGCTCATTGACTGTATGGCACCTGTGGGTGTTCCGGTGTGGCTCTTGGCTGTGTTCCCTTTCATGCTGCAGGTAGTCGTCCTGCTTAACACCAGCAGAAAGCAGGTTTAAAATCCCTGGTGCTAACGCGGCTTAACGCCGGAATTTGTTTTGCATCGCAGTTTTTGCCTTTCGTTGTGAAAGTTGTGATGTGGTTTTTTCGTGTACAGAAAAATAAACGACCTGGGCAGTGTATCCCGTCAAGATTCAGCACCTGACCCACTATTCCCAATCAATATCAATACAATGAGATTTCTTCATTGATTTTGTGTGTACACTGTAAATGCACTCACTACCACAGTGCAATTCAATACAGTATTTTAGTATTTAGAATAAATCGCAAAGGTGCACCTCGTGTGTTTTTGCACGGGAACGCCTACTCTGCATCTCATTATCAGCACTTTAATGCAACTAAAGTTGAGATAAATCTAACACACTATTCAGAAGCTGGTGCAAACTGCAGACATCACCAGTATTCTCGCGATAACTGCCCCAAAATTTAACACCATGGTGGACACCACTAAATAACAGTAATAAGAACGAGAAAGAGTCACACAGCACTTAAGTAACAACCAAAAACTTTATTGAAATTTTTTTTTCAAAACTTTATTTTTCCGTACATATAGAGGATAAACTAAATTTAACAAACTGAACATAAAACAACAAGGCGGAAGACTCCTGTCGGGTCCATTAATGTCGACGACACAGCCTGGAAAATAAAGCACAAAATAAGGACGTGTGTAATGCGCATATCATAGGAGTGAGACACAGAGAAAGAGAGAAGGAAAAAAAAGTCAGAGAGGGGAGGAAAGAAAGGGAGTGAGAAAGGGAGAAGGGAGAGAGAGTGAGAGAGATAGAAGGAAAGGAAGGAAGAGAGTGAGAGAGAGAGTGAAGAGAGGGAAGTGAGAGAGAGAGAGAGAGAGAGAGAGAGACACTGCCGCCCCTGCGCATCCATGACCAAATAATTACCTGCTGCCACCGGAGTGTCTACCAGTGGGCACTCCACGTCCCCGTGAAAGCTCCAGGGCCCGGTCCCGCCACCATGGCTTGGTGGACATTATGTGGACCCGCTCTGCTGCCCAGCAGATCCCACACATGTCGCTGAGTCCTGAGTCATCAATGGCGGAGACCACATCAGCTTTTGGTGGCGCTAGCCCTGTGCAACGCAAGTCAGCGCCACGTGGTGGTAGGCCACTGATGGCCATACAACTTAGGGTGCGACTAACCCTGTGCAACTCAAGTCCGTGCCACGTGGTGGTAGGCCCCTGACGGCCACATCAGCTTCGGGTGCCACTAACCCTGTGCAACTCAAGTCCACGCCACGTGGTGGTAGGCCCCTGACGGCCCCATCAGCTTCGGGTGGCACTAACCCTGTGCAACTCAAGTCCGCGCCACGTGGTGGTAGGCCCCTGATGGCCACATCATCTTCGGGTGGCACTAACCCTGTGTAACTCAAGTCCGCGCCACGTGGTGGTAGGCCCCTGATGGCCACATCAGCTTCGGGTGGCAGTAACCTTGTGCAACTCAAGTCCGCGCCACGTGGTAGTAGGCCCCTGACGGACATACAGCTCAGGGTGCGACTAACCCTCTGCGCAAGTTTTCATGGACTCTTTATGATTGAGACCCGTGGAGCGTCCGCCATCCAGTCACCACCGGCAATAAAGGATGTGACGTTGTCGATCCATTATATTTGTGTGGTCACATGGCCTGTGACGCATGTGCCGGATGGGTGTGGTGTGTGTGCAAACCTGCCCTCAGGGAGTGGCCGTGACATGTTGACAACTAGACCACTGACCTGCACACCAACAGCGAGTACGCCTGCGACAGGTAGCTATGTGGGGGGTGTGAAAACGTGTTTTCTCAATGGATTATCCATAGGAAACTTTAGACAAGGCTACAGGTCAAACTGCTGAATGGAATTACGCCAAATTTGGTAGGGAGAAAGGGTCTTGGTCCAGAAAGCGCACTTTTTCGCATCGAGTGAAAATATAAAAGAAAGGTCCCAGGGGCAATTTAATATACCGGAGCTCTGTCTGTGCGAGATAACCCTTTCACGCTCCCTCTGCCCAACATCACCACTTCGCAGCTATGCCGTTAGAAGCCAGTCCGTCGGCTCGCAGCTGTCTACCTTTGCGAGCTAGTACGCTGCTGTGCCTGTACCTCTGCGAGCTACTACGCTGCTGTTCCTTTGGGAGCGGACGGCTCGTAGTACTGCGTCTGTAAGTCGAGCGGACGGGCCGCAGTTGTCCCTCTGCGAGCCTGGGTGCGAACTGTTCATAAGTCACACTACATAAGCATTGAAAAGCCATTTTGTGATTCAGTCCGCCACCTGGCATCTGTCCGAGGCATTTCTGAAAACAACTGGAGTTCTTTCTGTGAGAGATACCCCTTTCACGCTGCCTCTCCCCACATCAGCAGGTAACGCACCCTCTTCCCACATTAGCAACATACACCCAACAACCTTCTTGGGCCCGGAATTGTCCGTGTGCGGTTGGACATACAAGAATCTTAGTCATGTATAGATTTACATATACAACATTTTATTTAAACAAAAGAACAACAAATAAAACTGAAGGGAGTCTGGTGCTGTGGTCGCTGCCACGAAGTTGGTGTCACTGCAATTCAGGGCTCAAGACACAGTTCCACATGTGGGATCGGCTTGTATTGAACAGGGTTAGTGGCACCACGTGTTGCGCCTTGTGTTGTACAGGGTTAGTGCCACCACGTGTCGCCGGCCTTGCATATGGAAATATCAAGACTTAATTTTAATTGTGAGCCCTGATGACCGCAGTGTCACGGACCAGGGGTCACTGCCGGTCAGACTCAGGGCCCATAGCCACGTGTGCGATTGAGCTTGAGGTGCACAGGTTAGTGGCACCAGAAGCATTGTAGAATGTATGAGCACTGTGATGCTGCTTGGTGCGGACGGGCCGCACTGGGAGCAACGTCTCTTGCCTACTGGACTACGCCTCATCTGCAATCGCGACTGTATCTGGATTGCTGAAGCCCTGCTGACCGCCAGTGTAGGCCAGAAGGTAGCGGTGAGCAAGGGCCCACAGTCGCACGTGCGATAGGGTTGGTGGCCCCACCGGCCTGCGTAGTTCAGGGTTCAGTGGCACCACGTGTCACCGGCCTTCCATATGCAAATACGCCTCACTAATCGAAGGGAGTCTGGTGCTGTGGTCGGTGCCACGGAGTTGGGGTCACTGCCATTCAGGAGTCAGGACACAGTTCCACATGTGGGATCGGCTTGTGTTGAACAGGGTTAGTGGCACCACGTGTCGCGCCTTGTGTTGTACAGGGTTAGTGGCACCACCTGTAGCCAGCCTTGCATATGGAAATATGCCTCACTGATCGAAGGGAGTCTGGTGCTGTGGTCACTGACACGGACTTGGGGTCACTGCCATTCAGGACTCAGGACACAGTTCCACATGTGGGATCGGCTTGTGTTGAACAGGGTTAGTGGTACCACGTGTCGCCGGTTTGTGTTGAACAGGGTTAGTGGCACCACGTGTGGCGGCTTGTGTTGAACAGGGTTAGTGGCACCACGTGTCCAAAATTCGAATTGCGAGCTCTGCTGCCCGCAGTGTAGACTGCTAATCAGTGTTCGTTTGCACTTGAAGATGAATTTGGTGATTGTACTAAAGCTATAACTGATATAAAAAAAGTTCTTGAAGCAAGGATACTAAAAGGATATTATGTAGGTTTTAGGCCTGTGATAGTTACTTGCCTACTGGACTCTGTAAGTTCCACATGTGGGATCGGCTTGTGTTGAACAGGGTTAGTGGCACCACGTGTCGCGGCTGAGTTAGTGGCACCACCTGTAGCCGGCCTTGGATATGGAAATATGCCTCACTGATCGAAGGGAGTCTGGTGCTGTGGTCACTGCCACGGACTTGAGGTCACTGCCATTCAGGACTCAGGACACAGTTCCACATGTGGGATCGGCTTGTGTTGAACAGGGTTAGTGGCACCACGTGTCGCTGGCTTGTGTTGAACAGGGTTAGTGGCACCACGTGTGGTGGCTTGTGTTGTACAGGGTTAGTGGCACCACATGTCCAAAATTCGAATTCCGAGCTCTGCTGCCCGCAGTGTAGACTGCTAATGAGTGTTCGTTTGCACTTGAAGATGAATATGGTGATTGTACTTAAGCTATAACTGATATGAAAAAAGTTCTTGGAGCAAGGATACTAAAAGGATATTATGTAGGTTTTAGGCCTGTGATAGTTACTTGCCTACTGGACTCTGTAATTAATGAATCAAGACTTAATTTTAATTGTGAGCCCTGATGACCACAGTGTAGACCAGAGGTAGCGGTCAGCAAGGGCCCATAGCCACGCGGCGTTGAGTTGAGGTGCACAGTTAGTGGCACCAGAAGCATTGAGAATGTATGAGTCTGTGATGCTGCTTGGTGCGGACGGGCAGCACTGGGAGCAACGTCTCTTGCCTACTGGACTGCGTCATCTGCAATCGCGACTGTATCTGAATTGTGAGCCCTGCTGACCGCAGTGTAGGCCAGAGGTAGCGGTGAGCAAGGGCCCACAGCCACGTGCATAGGTTGATGGCCCCACTGGCCTGCGTAGTTCAGGTTCAGTGGCACCACGTGTCGCCGGCCTTCCATATGCAAATACGCCTCACTAATCGAAGGGAGTCTGGTGCTGTGATCGGTGCCACGAAGTTGGGGTCACTGCCATTCAGGAGTCAGGACACAGTTCCACGTGTGGAATCGGCTTGTGTTGAACAGGGTTAGTGGCACCACGTGTCGTGCCTTGTGTTGTACAGGGTTAGTGGCACCACCTGTAGCCGGCCTGCATATGGAAATATGCCTCACTGATCGAAGGGAGTCTGGTGCTGTGGTCGCTGCCACGGACTTGGGGTCACTGCCATTCAGGACTCAGGACACAGTTCCACATGTGGGATCGGCTTGTGTTGAACAGGGTTAGTGGCACCACGTGTCGCCGGCTTGTGCTGAACAGGGTTAGTGGCACCACGTGTGGCGGCTTGTGTTGAACAGGGTTAGTGGCACCACGTGTCCAAAATTCAAATTGTGAGCTCTGCTGCCCGCAGTGTAGACTGCTAATGAGTGTTCGTTTGCACTTGATGATGAATTTGGTGATTGTACTAAAGCTATAACTGATATAAAAAAAGTTCTTGAAGCAAGGATACTAAAAGGACATTATGTAGGTTTTAGGCCTGTGATAGTTACTTGCCTACTGTACACTGTAAGTTCCACATGTGAGATCGGCTTGTGTTGAACAGGGTTAGTGGCACCACGTGTCGCGCCTGGGTTAGTGGCACCACCTGTAGCCAGCCTTGGATATGGAAATATGCCTCACTGATCGAAGGGAGTCTGGTGCTGTGGTCGCTGCCACGGACTTGGGGTCACTGCCATTCAGGACTCAGGACACAGTTCCACATGTGGGATCGGCTTGTGTTGAACAGAGTTAGTGGCACCATGTGTCGCCGGCTTGTGTTGAACAGGGTTAGTGGCACCACGTGTGGCGGCTTGTGTTGAACAGGGTTAGTGGCACCACGTGTACAAAATTTGAATTGCGAGCTCTGCTGCCCGCAGTGTAGACTGCTAATGAGTGTTCGTTTGCACTTGAAGATGAATTTGGTGATTGTACTAAAGCTATAACTGATATAAAAAAAGTTCTTGAAGCAAGGATACTAAAAGGATATTATGTAGGTTTTAGGCCTGTGATTGTTACTTGCCTACAGGACTCTGTAATTAACGAATCAAGACTTAATTTTAATTGTGAGCCCTGATGACCGCAGTGTAGGCCAGAGGTAGCGGTCAGCAAGGGCCCATAGCCATGTGGCGTTGAGTTGAGGTGCACAGTTAGTGGCACCAGAAGCATTGAGAATGTATGAGCCTGTGATGCTGCTTGGTGCAGACGGGCCGCACTGTGAGCAACGTCTCTTGCCTACTGGACTGCGTCATCTGCAATCGCGACTGTATCTGAATTGTGAGCCCTGCTGACCGCAGTGTAGGCCAGAGGTAGCGGTGAGCAAGGGCCCACAGCCACGTGCATAGGTTGGTGGCCCCACCGGCCTGCGTAGTTCAGGTTCAGTGGCACCACGTGTTGCCGGCCTTCCATATGCAAATACGCCTCACTAATCGCAGGGAGTCTGGTGCTGTGGTCGGTGCCACGAAGTTGGGGTCACTGCCATTCAGGACTCAGGACACAGTTCCACATGTGGGATCGGCTTCTGTTGAACAGGGTTAGTGGCACCACTTGTCGCGCCTTGTGTTGTACAGGGTTAGTGGCACCACCTGTAGCCGGCCTTGCATATGGAAATATGCCTCACTGATCGAAGGGAGTCTGGTGCTGTGGTCGCTGCCACGGACTTGGGGTCACTGCCGTTCAGGACTCAGGACACAGTTCCACATGTGGGATTGGCTTGTGTTGAACAGGGTTAGTGGCACCACGTGTCGCCGGCTAGTGTTGAACAGGGTTAGTGGCACCACGTGTGGCGGCTTGTGTTGAACAGGGTTAGTGGCACCACGTATCCAAAGTTCGAATTGCGAGCTCTGCTGCCCGCAGTGTAGACTGCTAATGAGTGTTCGTTTGCACTTGAAGATGAATTTGGTGATTGTACTAAAGCTATAACTGATATAAAAAAAGTTCTTGAAGCAAGGATACTAAAAGGATATTATGTAGGTTTTAGGCCTGTGATAGTTACTTGCCTACTGGACTCTGTAATTAATGAATCAAGACTTAATTTTAATTGTGAGCACTGATGACCGCAGTGTAGGCCAGAGGTAGCGGTCAGCAAGGGCCCATAGCCACGTGGCGTTGAGTTGAGGTGCACAGTTAGTGGCACCAGAAGCTTTGAGAATGTATGAGCCTGTGATGCTGCTTGGTGCGGACGGGCCGCACTGGAAGCAACGTCTCTTGCCTACTGGACTGCGTCATCTGCAATCGCGACTGTATCTGAATTGTGAGCCCTGCTGACCGCAGTGTAGGCCAGAGGTAGCGGTGAGCAAGGGCCCACAGCCACGTGCATAGGTTGGTGGCCCCACTGGCCTGCGTAGTTCAGGTTAAGTAGCACCACGTGTCGCCGGTCTTCCATATGCAAATACGCCTTACTAATCAAAGGGAGTCTGGTGCTGTGGTCGCTGCCACGAAGTTGGGGTCACTGCCATTCAGGACTCAGGACACAGTTCCACATGTGGGATCGGCTTGTGTTGAACAGGTTTAGTGGCACCACGTGTCGCCGGCTTGTGTTGAACAGGGTTAGTGGCACCACATGTCGCGGCTTGTGTTGAACAGGGTTAGTGGCACTACGTGTCCAAAATTCGAATTGTGAGCTCTGCTGCCCGCAGTGTAGACTGCTAATGAGTGTTCGTTTGCACTTGAAGATGAATTTGTTGATTGTACTAAAGCTCTAACTTATATAAAAAAGTTCTTGAAGCAAGGATACTAAAAGGATATTATGTAGATTTTAGGCCTGTGATAGTTACTTGCCTACTGGACTCTGTAATTAATGAATCAAGACTTAATTTTAATTGTGAGCCCTGATGACCGCAGTGTAGGCCAGAGGTAGCGGTCAGCAAGGGCCCATAGCCACGTGGCGTTGAGTTGAGGTGCACAGTTAGTGGCACCAGAAGCTTTGAGAATGTATGAGCCTGTGATGCTGCTTGGTGCGGACGGGCCGCACTGGGAGCAACGTCTCTTGCCTACTGGACTGCGTCATCTGCAATCGCGACTGTATCTGAATTGTGAGACCTGCTGACCGCAGTGTAGGCCAGAGGTAGCGGTGAGCAAGGGCCCACAGCCACGTGCATAGGTTGGTGGCCCCACCGGCCTGCGTAGTTCAGGTTCAGTGGCACCACGTGTCGCCGGCCTTCCATATGCAAATACGCCTTACTAATCGAAGGGAGTCTGGTGCTGTGGTCGCTGCCACGAAGTTGGGGTCACTGCCATTCAGGACTCAGGACACAGTTCCACATGTGGGATCGGCTTGTGTTGAACAGGTTTAGTGGCACCACGTGTCGCCGGCTTGTGTTGAACAGGGTTAGTGGCACCACGTGTCGCGGCTTGTGTTGAACAGGGTTAGTGGCACCACGTGTCCAAAATTCGAATTGCGAGCTCTGCTGCCCGCAGTGTAGACTGCTAATGAGTGTTCGTTTGCACTTGAAGATGAATTTGTTGATTGTACTAAAGCTATAACTGATATAAAAAAAGTTCTTGAAGCAAGGATACTAAAAGGATATTATGTAGATTTTAGGCCTGTGATAGTTACTTGCCTACTGGACTCTGTAATTAATGAATCAAGACTTAATTTTAATTGTGAGCCCTGATGACCGCAGTGTAGGCCAGAGGTAGCGGTCAGCAATGGCCCACAGCCACGTGACGTTGACTTGAGCTGCACAGATTGGGAGCATACAGTCTTCTTAACCGATTATACTCTCTTACACAATTTGCATCGGCACTAATCTTGAATTGTTAGCCCTGCTAACCGCATTGTAGGCCGGAGGCAGCGGTCATCAAGGGCCCACAGCCACGTGGCGTTGACTTGAGCTGCACAGAGTTAGTGGTACTTGAAGCACTTAGCGTGTGCGCAGTCAGCGATGATGCGTGGTCCGGGCTGGCCGCACTGGTAGCAATGTCTGTTGCCTACTGGACTGCGTCATCTGCAATCGCGAGTCGCTCTGAATTGTGAGCCCTACTCACCGCAGTGGAGGCAGGAGGCAGCGGTGAGGAAGGGCCCACAGGCACGTGTTGTTGACTTGAGCAATGTCTCTTGCCTACTGGACTGCGTCATCTGCAATCTCGACTCCATCTGAATTGTGAGCCCTACTGACCGCAGTGTAGGCCGGAGGCAGCGGTCAGGAAGGGCCCACAAGCACGTGTTGTTGACTTCAGCAATGTCTCTTGCCTACGGGACTGTGTCATCTGCAATCGCGACTCGATCTGAATTGTGAGCCTTGCTGTCCGCAGTGTATATCGAAGGCAGTAGTTTGTAGAGACATAAGTCCGCGGTGCTGTGCCGCTGGGGGCCTGTGTGGCGGAAGCCAGCGATCGGCTGAGGAAGCTGGCGGTCATGTTGGCGGCCTCGTGGCAGGGTGAGGGGCGCCGCCCTGGCAGACGCTTTGGCCTTCCCACAAGTGAACCACGCCCAGAGCTCCGGCCTATTTATTCACACTCCTACGCTGAAGTGGCGTACGTCGGACCAGCCCACTCCGGTTACGCTTATGCTTACGGGGGGGACGACACAGCTACATGACTGAGATCTTCCCTAGTGTTTGACGTAACATGGTTAGGTCCACTGTCCACAACACTACAAGCACCAGTAGTATTTGTGCACATGGAGAGATGTGTGTTCTGCATACTGAGATGTGTCCAGCACATCACCGCTACACTTTGCATTGTGTGCATTGTTAAACATGGGTGAATTGCTTCCTTCACATATAGTTTGTTCACACCTGTCCCAATATTCAGCTATTGTGTGGCTGAGGGGCCATGCCGTTTTCGGAAAGTTCGCTGTCTTGTTCTGCGCTGCCTCGGTGGTAGAGGGGGGGGCCTGGGGGTGGTGGTGGGTGTTGTGGCGTTCTTGGGTGTCGGAGCTGCTTGATCAGTAGGTCTATGACATGTGTTGGTCTTCAGATGTGGCTCTGGGCTGGGCTCCCTTTCATACTGTATGTAGTTGTTTAATATTTAAAAAACAAGAAGACATTATATAGTTTAAATAACAAATTAAAAAAATTACAGTAGGGAGAGGGGTGGTACGGGGGGGAGGTCCTGAGGGTTGTGGCAGTGGGTGTTGTGTCCTTCTTGGGTGTCGGAAAAAACTATAGGTTAAATAAACATTATAATTAGAAGTTAGCATTAAAAAAAACATTGAAATTCACTGAAAAAACCATACGTTTCAGGGACGTTATAGATAGAAATTAGTATTTAAAAAACCTTTGAAATTCACTGAAAAAACCATAGGTTTCAGGCACGTTATAGTTAGAAATTGGCATTTAAAAAAACCTTTGAAATTCACTGAAAAAACCATAGGTTTCAGGCACGTTATAGTTAGAAATTAGCATTTCAAAAACCTTAGAAATTCACTGAAAAAACCATAGGTTTCAGGGACGTTATAGTTAGTTGGACATTTCACTCATACAAAACCATAGAAATTCCACCGTTATAGTTAGTTCAGCTAACTATAACTCGCGCCCCGCAATGCACTGCTGATGACGTCACATATTACATCATTCATGACATGGTCAGTGACATCACTGATGACATCACTGATGACATCTCAAATGACATCACTGATGACATCATCCATGTGACAATCTGATGTACCTCGTCACACACTAATATAACCTTTGATACACTCACTGTAAAATACAGACTACCATTTTCGATACCATTGACACACTAATACCAGTTACTACATACCCACTCAGTGATTCCTAGGTCTAGACACACATCTACCCATTCACCCATACAATCAGTCATACATGCAGTCACTGATCAATAGAACACTATCAAATGCACTCATACACCTATATAGACATTGACACACCAGCACTCATCCTAGTCAGTTATGTACTCATCCTAGTCACTCATGCAAAGAATCAATCACAGTTCCATTTACTCACCTACACAGTTATACACACACCACCTCATTTATTCATACAGATAGTAACGCATACTTAGTCTCTTATATAATCACTAATACAAGTATACACTCATACATACAGCCACTCTCACAATCACTGACTCTCACGTATAGTCATTTCTATACACCAACTCTCACATACACTGCCTTTTATATATGTACTTAGTTGGACATGTGCACTGAGACATCGATTCACTCACCAAGACGCCCATACACACACTTACCCACCCATACAACTGTTTCCACATGCACTCTTAAACTCATACACCCTGTCAATCAACCACTCACACATCTATGCACAGAGTCACACACCCCCCACCCAACCACACACACACTCAGTCTCCTATACAAATACGCAGGCAACTAATCAATAACCCATATAGACATTGATGTAGCTACTGACCAACCGATGCAGCAGCTTACACAACAACAGACAGAGTGATACAGACATTCACACACTTTAGACACTAACCCATGTATTCAGTAAGATACATTTAATCATTCACTTAAACAGTCAGTCACACACCTACTAAATCCTCCATCCAGACACTTATACATCCATTCATTCTTCAATACAGCTTGGTATATATATAATACATATTTAAATTTTAAAGAAAGCTACATTCACTGGATGATGTCATCAGTGATGTCATCAGTGATGTCATTTGAGATGTCATCAGTGATGTCACTGACCATGTCATGAATGATGTAATATGTGACGTCATCAGCAGTGCATTGCGGGGCGCGAGTTATAGTTAGCTGAACTAACTATAACGGTGGAATTTCTATGGTTTTGTATGAGTGAAATGTCCAACTAACTATAACGTCCCTGAAACCTATGGTTTTTTCAGTGAATTACTAAGGTTTTTGAAATGCTAATTTCTAACTATAACGTGCCTGAAACCTATGGTTTTTTCAGTGAATATATATATTATTCGGAAACCCCGTGGGCAAGTTTGCGCACAAAGAAAAGGACTCGCACACCAGGGTTAGTGTTAGCAAAAAGGTTGTTATTGGCGACGTGTTTCGACCGGAACGTTCTTTTTCACAAGCCAGTTTTGCATTTACAGATCCACCATTTTATCGTGTATGTACAAAAAATAGAAAAAGGACCAAAACGTCATTCATCCATCAGTGGAGCTAGAAGACAGACTTTTACATGTTATACAAATAAGTCCAAACAATGCTCAAGAAGTAACATGCTTACTCAAACATGCATACTTCATGTTCTAAATTAGATCAATTACAAAAGCAAAATCATTATATGATTTATGTCCATTTTAGGAGCACAAAATGTTACTTAACCATGTGAATACAATACTGGCCTTATGGCCTATTATATGGCTATGGTATACTGATCCATAATATGGTCCTTCAATATTCAGTGATATCAGGCCAACCTGCAACTACTGTAATAGGATGTCCTGTGTGTATTCCAAAAGTACTACCCTAAATTTTAAAGAAACTCAAAAAGTGAGGGGGGTTATATACAGGGGTGCCTCACTACAAAAACAGTGATTGGTGGGTGAATGGTGCAAAATTAATAAATAAAACACAACAGGGGAGAGCAAGGGATAAGCAGTTTCTACTAGTGTCAAACCGATTAGCCACAAATTGCCATTACACATGGTCCCATACCCTCATAGATTAGTAAGTATATTTAAGAACAGAAATACTGCTATCTGAAAGAATCAATTGATTAAGGAATAAATCAGGTAAGTAGGATAAGTGTTGCATTACATATGTAAAGGGAAGGTCAAATACAGGTTGCGCTTCATGTGAAGTTTCCAACCTGCTGATGCTGTGTCAAGGCAGAGAGCCCTCCACCCGGCCATAGCATATACAGAGAAATCGGGGATCACATTGTAATCAAATAAAGTCAATAAGTCAGTGGGGGTACTCATCCAATATGGACGAACAACTCTTCATCTTCGTTCAGCCCAAAAGGGCTCTTGGTTTCGAGGAGGATAATGTACTGTGATTCCAACATTCTCAGTTGTTTTTCACAGTCACCCCCTCTGGGGCTTGCCAGCACCCTGTCAATACCAAAGAACGAAAAACCGTTAACATCTTTGTTATGATGTTTCAGCCAATGTCGTGCAGTAGAATAGTTTATATCCACATTCTTGATCGCTCTAATATGTTCAAGGATGCGCTTCTTCATAGGGAAGATAGTGCTACCTATGTACATCTTCGCACACGGACACAGTATTGCATATACACAAAAATCTGTATTACAATTCATAAATTTCTTAATGGTTGCTGTTTTACCTGTTGGTAGTGGATACATTTTCCTGTTCTTACTAGTGCCACATGCTTTACACTTGCCACACTTAAAAAGCCTTTCTGTTTCTGTATCCAAGTTTGCTGTCTTGTAGCCCCCAAATAACTCTTGACAAGCATGTCTTTAAGAGAACGTGCTTTTCTATATGTAACCTGCGGTTGTATGCTCACCAGTGATCCTATTATTGGGTCATTCTTGACTATGTGCCAGTGATTTTTAAGGGTTTTCCGTACTGTCCTGGCCTCGACACTAAATGTTGTAATCATTCTGACGTCGTTGTTATTCTCCTTTTTCTCTGGTCTTTTTATCAATAATGCCGCCCTGTCCTTGGCTGCTGCTTTTGCTTTAGCGATCAATAGAACTTTCTCAGGATACCCTCTTGCTCTGAATCTTTTCATCATAAGATTCTGTTTCTTCTCAAAGGCTAGTTGGGAGTTACAGTTACGTTTAGCCCTTAGTAGTTCCCCATACGGAATGCTCCACTTTAAGTTGGGAGGATGGTGGCTCTTGGCGTGCAACACACTGTTACCCGCAGTTGGTTTCCTATATAGGTCAGTTGCAATGGTACCCTCACTGATCTTGACATGTACATCCAAGAAATCCATCTCACTCTGATCACACCTGTGTGTGAAACGGAGGTTAACATCATTGGTATCTAAAATTCTGAACAATTTATACAGGTCTGCTTTCGATCCGCCCCAGATCATAAAAATATCATCTATGAACCGTGTGTAAAAAACAATGTGTTTTGTCAAGAATTCATTTGCATCTGCCAATACCAGTTGTTCCTCCCACCATCCCATCATCATACAAGCAAAACTTGGCGCGAAGCAGCTTCCCATGGCAGTCCCGACCTCTTGTTTAAACCATTTGTCTTCAAAGAGAAAGTAATTATTGCCAAGACAAAACATTAGCATATCAAGTAGCATTTGAGTTTGATCATACAAAAAGATGGATTTATCCCTAAAAAAGTGTTTACAGGCATGCACCCCATCCGAGTGTTTATGCAAGTATATAGGGATACCACATCAATTGTAACCAACCAATAGTTCTCATTCCACACAATTCCCTCAATTTTGTTAATAAAATCTGTGCTGTCTCTACAATATGATGGAAGATTGAGGACATATGGGAAAAGGAAGTTATCTAAGAAAATAGATGTGTTTTTAAGAAGACTACCGTTGGCAGACACTATTGGTCTGCCCGGGGGGTTGATGCTATCTTTGTGGACCTTTGACAGCATGTAGAAACATGGTGCCACTGGGTGTTTAGTGTAGAGGAATCTATATTCTGATTCCCCTAATAATTCCGTTGCTGTCTGTTGCTGTGTAAGTGGCTGCATGTGTTTGTGAATAGCTACATGAGTGTCTATATGAGTTATTGAATGCTTGGCTGAGTATCTGTATGGGTGCCTGAGTGTTTGTGTGGGAGGGGTGTGTGCAACTCTGTGCATAGATGTGTGAGTGGGTGATTCACTGGGTGGATGGTTTCAAGAGTGCAACTGTGATAGACTGTATGGGTGGGTAAGTGTGTGTAAGAATATGTTAGTGAGTGAATGTATGTCCCAGTGGTTCATGTGTGAGTAACTACATATGTGAAAGGCAGTATATATGTGTGTTGGAGTATATAAATAGCTATAAGCGAGAGTGAGTGATTGTGATAGTGGCTGTATGGATGAGTGTGTGCTTGTATCAGTGATTGTATAAGAGCGTAAGAATGTGCTACTATTTGTATGAGTAAGTGAGCTGGTGTGTGTATAACTGTATAGGTGAGTAAATGGTAGTGTGTTTAATTATTTGCATGACTGACTAGGTGTGTGAGTACCTCTATGGATGAGTGGCGGTGTTTGAGTGTCTATATAGGAGTATGAGTGCATATGATAGTCCTGTACTGAGTGACCGTAAGTATGAGTGACTGTACGGGTGAGTGAGTGGATGTGTGCGTAGACCTAAGAATCAGTGAGTGGGTATGTAGTTATTGGTGTTGGAGTGTCTATGGTTTTGCGAATGGCAGTCTGTAATTTAGAGTGGGTGTATCAAAGGTTATATTAGGGTGTGAGGAGGTGCATCAGATTATCATGTGGATGATGTCATCAGTGATGTCATTTGAGATGTCATCAGTGATGTCATCAGTGATGTCACTGACCATGTCATGAGTGATGTAATATGTGACGTCATCAGCAGTGCATTGCGGGGCGCGAGTTATAGTTAGCTGGACTAACTATAACGGGGGAATTTCACGGGTTTTGTACGAGTGCAATGTCCAACTAACTATAACTGTCCCTAAAACCTATGGTTTTTTCAGTGAATTTCAAAGGTTTTTTAAATGCTAATTTGTAACTATAACGTCCCTGAAACCTATGGTTTTTTCAGTGAATTTCAAAGGTTTTTTAAATGCTAATTTGTAACTATAACATGTCTGAAACCTACAGTTTTTTCAGTGAATTTCAAAGGTTTTGTAAATGACAATTTTTAAATGTATTAATTGTTATATAAATTTTTTTCATACTGATTTCCAAATTTTTTAGAAACAATTTTTTTTTACATATTTTATTTTTAAATTACATTGTAATTACATTATACATTACATTACAAAAAATACTTTCTCAGAATGAATTACTTTAGTTTAATTATTTTGCACATAGGCAATAGACTTTTAAGTACAGTAGTTACAGTTGTTGCAATGGGCAACACATTTTCAAACACAATGCAACATTCAGCTCAATGTGAATTTCTAGTTAAATGCAATTAGTTACTTTATGGATTACTTTTCTAACCACATTACTGGATCCTAGATTCAGTCCTGGGACATCTCCTGTAAACAGTTGAGTAAAAGCGTTTTGGTTACAGTCGTGATTTTTAAGGAATATTATTGTACTTTAAAAGTTCACACTTAGAAACTTTTTCTCATAGAATCACCAATGTTATCCTATGGAAGGAAATTCACTTAGAAGTTAAAAACTGTTATCGTTACTTTTTCTTACTCAGTGTTGGATCCTGGATCCAGCACTGGTGCATCTCCTGTAAACAGTTGAAAGAATGCGTTTAAGTCATACAGGCGATTTTTTAGGAATATTTGTAGTTTGTGAAAATCGACACTTTGAAACTTTTCTGCTGAAAACCAGACAATGGATTCCTATGGAAGGAAATTCAAGTTACTGGTAAGTACGGTTAAAATTACTTTTCAGGATCAGTACTGGGCTGAAAGATGCAGCACTGAGGTCTCTCCTGATAACAGGTGAGTAAATCGGAATTCGTATTTCGGCTGATTTTAGAGGAATATTTTAAAGTTCCAAAACTCCACACTTAGAAGAATTTCCAAGTGAAACCAGTCAATGTTAGCCTATGGAAGGAAATTCAAGTTACTGGTAAGTACGGTTAAAATTACTTTTCAGGACCAGTACTGGGCTGAAAGATGCATCACTGAGGTCTCTCCTGATAACAGGTGAGTAAATCAGAATTCGGATTTCGGCTGATTTTAGAGGAATATTTGTATCTTTCAAAAATCAACACTTAGAAACTTTTTCAGCAAAAAGCAGGCAATGATATCCTATGGAAGGAAATTCAAGTTACTGGTAAGTACGGTTAAAATTACTTTTCAGGACCAGTACTGGGCTGAAAGATGCAGCACTGAGGTCTCTCCTGATAACAGGTGAGTAAATCAGAATTCGGATTTCGGCTGATTTTAGAGGAATATTTGTATGTTTCAAAAATCTACACTTAGAAACTTTTTCAGCAAAAGCAGGCAATGATATCCTATGGAAGGAAATTCAAGTTACTGGTAAGTACGGTTAAAATTACTTTTGAGGATCAGTACTGGGCTGAAAGATGCAGCACTGGGTTCTCTCCTGATAACAGGTGAGTAAATCGGAATTCGTATTTCGGCTGATTTTAGAGGAATATTTTAAAGTTCCAAAACTCCACACTTAGAAGAATTTCCAAGTGAAACCAGTCAATGTTAGCCTATGAAGGAAATTCAAGTTACCGGTAAGTACGGTTAAAATTACTTTTCAGGATCAGTACTGGGCTGAAAGATGCAGCACTGAGGTCTCTCCTGATAACAGGTGAGTAAATCGGAATTCGTATTTCGGCTGATTTTAGAGGAATATTTTAAAGTTCCAAAACTCCACACTTAGAAGAATTTCCAAGTGAAACCAGTCAATGTTAGCCTATGGAAGGAAATTCAAGTTACTGGT
The DNA here is from genome assembly GCA_963921515.1 of Calotriton arnoldi. Taxonomy (NCBI): domain Eukaryota; kingdom Metazoa; phylum Chordata; class Amphibia; order Caudata; family Salamandridae; genus Calotriton; species Calotriton arnoldi. Next base: position 273,433 of record CAWUFW010015546.1, on the reverse strand, counting down.
AAGTACGGTTAAAATTACTTTTCAGGACCAGTACTGGGCTGAAAGATGAATCACTGAGGTCTCTCCTGATAACAGGTGAGTAAACCAGAATTCGGATTTCGGCTGATTTTAGAGGAATATTTGTATCGTTTCAAAACTCAACACTTAGAAACTTTTTCAGCAAAAAGCAGGCAATGATATCCTATGGAAGGAAATTCAAGTTACTGGTAAGTACGGTTAAAATTACTTTTCAGGACCAGTACTGGGCTGAAAGATGCAGCACTGAGGTCTCTCCTGATAACAGGTGAGTAAATCAGAATTGGGATTTCGGCTGATTTTAGACGAATATTTGTATAGTTTCAAAACTCAACACTTAGAAACTTTTTCAGCAAAACGCAGGCAATGATATCCTATGGAAGGAAATTCAAGTTACTGGTAAGTACGGTTAAAATTACTTTTGAGGATCAGTACTGGGCTGAAAGATGCAGCACTGAGGTCTCTCCTGATAACAGGTGAGTAAATCGGAATTCGTATTTCGGCTGATTTTAGAGGAATATTTTAAAGTTCCAAAACTCCACACTTAGAAGAATTTCCAAGTGAAACCAGTCAATGTTAGCCTATGGAAGGAAGTTCAAGTTACCGGTAAGTACGGTTAAAATTACTTTTCAGGATCAGTACTGGGCTGAAAGATGCAGCACTGAGGTCTCTCCTGATAACAGGTGAGTAAATCGGAATTCGTATTTCGGCTGATTTTAGAGGAATATTTTAAAGTTCCAAAACTCCACACTTAGAAGAATTTCCAAGTGAAACCAGTCAATGTTAGCCTATGGAAGGAAATTCAAGTTACTGGTAAGTACGGTTAAAATTACTTTTCAGGACCAGTACTGGGCTGAAAGATGCAGCACTGAGGTCTCTCCTGATTACAGGTGAGTAAATCAGAATTCGAATTTCGGCTGATTTTAGAGGAATATTTGTATGTTTCAAAAATCAACACTTAGAAACTTTTTCAGCAAAAAGCAGGCAATGATATCCTATGGAAGGAAATTCAAGTTACTGGTAAGTACGGTTAAAATTACTTTTGAGGATCAGTACTGGGCTGAAAGATGCAGCACTGAGGTCTCTCCTGATAACAGGTGAGTAAATCGGAATTCGTATTTCAGCTGATTTTAGAGGAATATTTTAAAGTTCCAAAACTCCACACTTAGAAGAATTTCCAAGTGAAACCAGTCAATGTTAGCCTATGAAGGAAATTCAAGTTACCGGTAAGTACGGTTAAAATTACTTTTGAGGATCAGTACTGGGCTGAAAGATGCAGCACTGAGGTCTCTCCTGATAACAGGTGAGTAAATCGGAATTCGTATTTCGGCTGATTTTAGAGGAATATTTTAAAGTTCCAAAACTCCACACTTAGAAGAATTTCCAAGTGAAACCAATCAATGTTAGCCTATGAAGGAAATTCAAGTTACCGGTAAGTACGGTTAAAATTACTTTTGAGGATCAGTACTGGGCTGAAAGATGCAGCACTGAGGTCTCTCCTGATAACAGGTGAGTAAATCGGAATTCGTATTTCGGCTGATTTTAGAGGAATATTTTAAAGTTCCAAAACTCCACACTTAGAAGAATTTCCAAGTGAAACCAGTCAATGTTAGCCTATGGAAGGAAATTCAAGTTACTGGTAAGTACGGTTAAAATTACTTTTCAGGACCAGTACTGGGCTGAAAGATGCAGCACTGAGGTCTCTCCTGATAACAGGTGAGTAAATCGGAATTCGTATTTCGGCTGATTTTAGAGGAATATTTTAAAGTTCCAAAACTCCACACTTAGAAGAATTTCCAAGTGAAACCAGTCAATGTTAGCCTATGGAAGGAAATTCAAGTTACCGGTAAGTACGGTTAAAATTACTTTTCAGGATCAGTACTGGGCTGAAAGATGCAGCACTGAGGTCTCTCCTGATAACAGGTGAGTAAATCGGAATTCGTATTTCGGCTGATTTTAGAGGAATATTTTAAAGTTCCAAAACTCCACACTTAGAAGAATTTCCAAGTGAAACCAGTCTATGTTAGCCTATGGAAGGAAATTCAAGTTACTGGTAAGTACGGTTAAAATTACTTTTCAGGACCAGTACTGGGCTGAAAGATGAATCACTGAGGTCTCTCCTGATAACAGGTGAGTAAACCAGAATTCGGATTTCGGCTGATTTTAGAGGAATATTTGTATCTTTCAAAAATCAACACTTAGAAACTTTTTCAGCAAAAAGCAGGCAATGATATCCTATGGAAGGAAATTCAAGTTACTGGTAAGTACGGTTAAAATTACTTTTCAGGACCAGTACTGGGCTGAAAGATGCAGCACTGAGGTCTCTCCTGATAACAGGTGAGTAAATCAGAATTCGAATTTCGGCTGATTTTAGAGGAATATTTGTATGTTTCAAAAATCAACACTTAGAAACTTTTTCAGCAAAAAGCAGGCAATGATATCCTATGGAAGGAAATTCAAGTTACTGGTAAGTACGGTTAAAATTACTTTTGAGGATCAGTACTGGGCTGAAAGATGCAGCACTGAGGTCTCTCCTGATAACAGGTGAGTAAATCGGAATTCGTATTTCAGCTGATTTTAGAGGAATATTTTAAAGTTCCAAAACTCCACACTTAGAAGAATTTCCAAGTGAAACCAGTCAATGTTAGCCTATGAAGGAAATTCAAGTTACCGGTAAGTACGGTTAAAATTACTTTTGAGGATCAGTACTGGGCTGAAAGATGCAGCACTGAGGTCTCTCCTGATAACAGGTGAGTAAATCGGAATTCGTATTTCGGCTGATTTTAGAGGAATATTTTAAAGTTCCAAAACTCCACACTTAGAAGAATTTCCAAGTGAAACCAATCAATGTTAGCCTATGAAGGAAATTCAAGTTACCGGTAAGTACGGTTAAAATTACTTTTGAGGATCAGTACTGGGCTGAAAGATGCAGCACTGAGGTCTCTCCTGATAACAGGTGAGTAAATCGGAATTCGTATTTCGGCTGATTTTAGAGGAATATTTTAAAGTTCCAAAACTCCACACTTAGAAGAATTTCCAAGTGAAACCAGTCAATGTTAGCCTATGAAGGAAATTCAAGTTACCGGTAAGTACGGTTAAAATTACTTTTCAGGACCAGTACTGGGCTGAAAGATGCAGCACTGAGGTCTCTCCTGATAACAGGTGAGTAAATCGGAATTCGTATTTCGGCTGATTTTAGAGGAATATTTTAAAGTTCCAAAACTCCACACTTAGAAGAATTTCCAAGTGAAACCAGTCAATGTTAGCCTATGGAAGGAAATTCAAGTTACCGGTAAGTACGGTTAAAATTACTTTTCAGGATCAGTACTGGGCTGAAAGATGCAGCACTGAGGTCTCTCCTGATAACAGGTGAGTAAATCGGAATTCGTATTTCGGCTGATTTTAGAGGAATATTTTAAAGTTCCAAAACTCCACACTTAGAAGAATTTCCAAGTGAAACCAGTCTATGTTAGCCTATGGAAGGAAATTCAAGTTACTGGTAAGTACGGTTAAAATTACTTTTCAGGACCAGTACTGGGCTGAAAGATGCAATCACTGAGGTCTCTCCTGATAACAGGTGAGTAAACCAGAATTCGGATTTCGGCTGATTTTAGAGGAATATTTGTATCTTTCAAAAATCAACACTTAGAAACTTTTTCAGCAAAAAGCAGGCAATGATATCCTATGGAAGGAAATTCAAGTTACTGGTAAGTACGGTTAAAATTACTTTTCATGACCAGTACTGGGCTGAAAGATGCAGCACTGAGGTCTCTCCTGATAACAGGTGAGTAAATCAGAATTCGAATTTCGGCTGATTTTAGAGGAATATTTGTATGTTTCAAAAATCAACACTTAGAAGACTTTTTCAAGCAAAAAGCAGGCAATGATATCCTATGGAAGGAAATTCAAGTTACTGGTAAGTACGGTTAAAATTACTTTTGAGGATCAGTACTGGGCTGAAAGATGCAGCACTGAGGTCTCTCCTGATAACAGGTGAGTAAATCGGAATTCGTATTTCAGCTGATTTTAGAGGAATATTTTAAAGTTCCAAAACTCCACACTTAGAAGAATTTCCAAGTGAAACCAGTCAATGTTAGCCTATGAAGGAAATTCAAGTTACCGGTAAGTACGGTTAAAATTACTTTTGAGGATCAGTACTGGGCTGAAAGATGCAGCACTGAGGTCTCTCCTGATAACAGGTGAGTAAATCGGAATTCGTATTTCGGCTGATTTTAGAGGAATATTTTAAAGTTCCAAAACTCCACACTTAGAAGAATTTCCAAGTGAAACCAATCAATGTTAGCCTATGAAGGAAATTCAAGTTACCGGTAAGTACGGTTAAAATTACTTTTGAGGATCAGTACTGGGCTGAAAGATGCAGCACTGAGGTCTCTCCTGATAACAGGTGAGTAAATCGGAATTCGTATTTCGGCTGATTTTAGAGGAATATTTTAAAGTTCCAAAACTCCACACTTAGAAGAATTTCCAAGTGAAACCAGTCAATGTTAGCCTATGAAGGAAATTCAAGTTACCGGTAAGTACGGTTAAAATTACTTTTCAGGACCAGTACTGGGCTGAAAGATGCAGCACTGAGGTCTCTCCTGATAACAGGTGAGTAAATCGGAATTCGTATTTCGGCTGATTTTAGAGGAATATTTTAAAGTTCCAAAACTCCACACTTAGAAGAATTTCCAAGTGAAACCAGTCAATGTTAGCCTATGGAAGGAAATTCAAGTTACTGGTAAGTACGGTTAAAATTACTTTTCAGGACCAGTACTGGGCTGAAAGATGCAGCACTGAGGTCTCTCCTGATAACAGGTGAGTAAATCAGAATTCGTATTTCGGCTGATTTTAGAGGAATATTTGCACAATGGTGAAGGGAGGGGCGGGGCCTGAGGTGACATCTGTGCAAACGCGCCCCGTGGCGCGTTTTAAGTTGGGGGATTAAGTCCCCTTGAATCATGAGGGTCCCTACGGGCCAACTAGCCCACCAGGAACCTCCAGTATGCGCCAGGGGCTGCGTTGCAGAGACATTTACAGAGGCCACACCCCTTTTACACCTCTCTGCAACGCAGCTCTGTGGCGCTTCTGGGCATACCTGTTGGGCTAGTTGGCCCCCAGGGACCCTCAGGATTGAAGAGGATTTAATTCCCCATCTTAAAACGCGCCACGGGGCCTGTTTGCACACATGTCACCTGAAGCCCGCGCCCTCCCTTCACCACTGTGCAAACGCGCCCCGTGGCGCGTTTTAAGTCGGGGGATTAACTCCCCTTGAATCCTGAGGGTCCCTGGGGTGCAACTAGCCCACCATATACCTCCAAAAGCGCCATAGAGCTGCATTGCAGAGAGGTGTAAAAGGGGCGTGGCCTCTGTACACCTCTCTGCAAGGCAGCCCCTGGCGCATACTGGAGGTTCCTGGTGGGCTAGTTGGCCCCCAGGGACCCCAGTATTCAAGGGGATTCGTTCCCCTCTGCAAACGCGCCAGGGGCGCGTTTGCAGAGTGGTGAAGGAAGGGGCGGGGCCTACGGGCCCGATCGTTTTTTTGTTTTTTTGTTTTCCTCCTGAAGGGGGCTGTGTGGCCCCCTTCCTTTTTCCTATTTTTAGGCCCTGGGGACCCCATCCCCCAGGGCCTTTCCCCTATTTTTAATTAAAATTTAAAAAAAACGGGAAGGGGCCGCGTGGCCCCCTTCCCTGGGCCTGTATTGGCCCCGGGGACCCCATCCCCCGGGGCATGTTCTCTTTGTTTTTATTTGGAGGGGGCTGCGTGGCCCCCCTCCTCAGGCCATTTAAGGCCCCGGGGACCCCATCCCCGGGGCCGGCCTTGCACTTTTTTTTTTTTTTTTAATTTTTGTTACTTTGGGGAGGGGGCTGCGTGGCCCCCTCCGTGGCCTCTTATGGCCCCGGGACCCCATCCCCGGGGCCTGGCCTCTCGTTGGGGACTGTGGGGGTCCCCAAACCCCCACAGTCCCGCCGGCTCCCCGTGTCCTACGGGAGCCGGCATTGCTTTACACATGGGGAGCAGCTAACATGCTGCTCCCCATGTGGAAAAGCAATCGGCTTTGGATATTGGAAGAGAGAGCAGGTTTCCTGCTCTCTCTTCCAATATCCAAAGCAAGTTTGCAATGACAGGACGGGAGCCACGAACAGCAGTGTCCCGGGGGTAGGCACCCCGGGACACTGCAGGAGCCGGCCCTGGGGGTGGTGGTCCCCAGGGCCATCAAGGGCTCCAGGAGGGGGCCGCGCGGCCCCCCTCCCTACATTTTGAAAGCCCCGGGAGGTGGTGGTCCCGGGGCTCTGGGGGTCCAAAACGGACCCCCATTTTAATTTTTCTTAGTGCCCCGGGAGGTGGTGGTCCCGGGCGTGTGGGGGCTGGAGCCCCCACACAGGTTTTTAAAATAAAAAGAAGCCCCGGGAGGTGGCGGTCCCGGGGCTGCGGGAGGGCTCAGAGCCCTCCCGCACCGTTATACATAAAGCCCCGGGGGTGGTGGTCCCCGGGCTTGGGGGCCCTTAGAGGCCCCCGCACATAAAATTAACCCCCCAGCATGCCCCCGGGACTTGGCCCACCCGGGGCCAATTAACATCGAGCGCGGGAGACCGCGCTTCGATTTTTTTTTCCGGCAGGGTTCGCGCTCCCTGAGCGCATCATGCCGATTTTTAAAAAAAAATTTTTTTGCCCAGGGGTCCTTGTGGGACCCCTGAGCAGACCTAGGGGGTCAGGGTGTTTCTACCCTGCCCCTTTGTGCGCTTTGCACACTTGTTTCTGTCCCTCGGTTCTACCGAGGGACAAAATGGCTGCCAACACTTCCTGGTTTGGAGTGTTGACAGCCAATTAACATAAAGCTCGTGCTCGGGAGGATCCGCGGCCCTAGATATCACTATCTTTTTACTTTTGATTTTCTCAGCAACTACTGAACGGATTTACACCATTTAACAAAAGGGTTCTTTCTGAACCAAGAACTACCTCTTTGCCAAATTTGGTGTAATTCCGTTCAGCAGTTCGGGCTGTAGCCGTGTCTAAAGTTTCCTATGGAAAATTGCATGGGGAAAACGCGTTTTGGGACCCCTTTTTCTCGGCCCCCGCTTGACGAATCCCCGAGACTTTCAGGGTAGGAGCGGACCGGAGCGGGCCATAAAGTTTGAAAATTTTGCGAAGATACGTCAACCGGCAAGAGAGTTATTTCAAATAGAATGTTGCGGATTTCCTATGGATAATAGGTTGTAACTATAACTATCTACTGGCGACCGCCAGTAGATAACATATATATATATATCTTTGGATGTTCAAACTTTATATACCAGTATTAACCATCTTGACGGTATAAGAGCAGTAGATTACTACTTGAATAGAAGATCTAGGATTATGCATATGCACAATAGAATGTTATCTGCTATGATTTTGACTTGTCTTGAAAAAAACTTTTCTTATTCAACAACCAGATTTTTAATCAAATCAGAGGTGTAGCCATGGGGGCCTGTTTTTCTCCGAGTTATGCCAGTCTCCATATGGGGTTTTGGGAGGAACAGGTCCTGAGGGTTGAATACAAGGAAACTTTAACTAATCATGTTTTGTGTTGGTATAGATTTATTGATGACATTTTTTTGGTCTGGAGGGGTAATGAGGAGAGTGCTCATGAATTTGTGAATTGTATTAACTGTAACAATTTTAATCTTAATTTTACAGCACAAATGAGCAGAAAAATCATGTGTTTTCTAGATGTGGAGGTATACATTGTTGAAAACAAGGTAGAAACTAGATTACACAGGAAAATAACTGCGGGCAATACGATACTACATGCCACGAGTCATCACCCTGTCCATCTCATCAACAGCATCCCCTATGGGGAGATGCTTCGCATTCGCAGAGTATGCAGCAGTGACAATGAGTGTAGAATAGCACAATTACAAAGCAAGGAGAGGTTCCTGGAGAGGGGCTACTCAAAGAACACGCTAGAGGTTGCAATGAACAAGACTATTAGTCTTGACCAATCTAAAACACTTACAATACGTGACAAATCATCCAACATACATAATGAGCCAGTCACTAGATTAATCCTAACCTATAGCCTACAACATAAAGCCATTCGTAAGATCGTTAATAAAAACTGGGCATTGATAAGGAGTGACTCTGTTTTGAGCAACCAGACTACTAAATCACCTTGTATAACTTTCAGGAAGGCACAATCAATGAGTAATGCCTTAGTAAAAAGTAGTCCGGAAGTGAGGGTGGCCAAAACATGGTTGAGTCCCAGGAATGGCTTCACACGTTGTAATACATGCAAAGCATGTAAGTACAGGGTAAACAAGACAAGCTATATTACACCTTTTAAACCCAAGCCAGTACCAATCAATAAAAGTCTGAACTGCAAAACGGAATATGCAGTTTATGTCCTGGAGTGCTCATGCAACCTGCAGTATGTAGGAAGTACAAAACTGCAGGTGCATAAACGAGTACTCCAGCACTTGAGAGCAATTACAAATGTGGATGTTACTTACCCAGTTGCCCGGCATTTTAAAGAGTATCATGACAGCAAGTTAGATGATTTGAAGTATTTTGTCATAGATATGATTCTTCCTCAGAAACGAGGCGGCAACCGGGAAGCCATGCTCCGAAAGCTTGAGACACGGTACATTTTAGATTTAGATAGCAAAATACCCCAGGGCCTAAATTCGAGTGAGGATTTTTACACATGTTTGTGAATGAAATACATTTCTTTTAAATGGGATTTTAATTAAGATCTTGAACCCATTCAGCTGCTGTATCTATGACATTTTTATAGCTTTCTAATTTTTGCACATTTGCACAATAGTAAGTCGCGTTTGTGACTACTATATGGGAACATTTGCACTGTTTTGCACATTCACTTTTGGCATATCAATGGATGAAAATATCTACAACCTAGGCCCACTAGGGCAGAATTATCATTTGAAACAGTTTTTTATACATATTTTCTCCTTTGCTAATTTTGCACACTGATATGTTTAGGCCTGATATGGAATTTACATATGTTCATATAAAATTTAAGATATCAAGGTTCTGTTCTCTGAAAGCTCCTTTTTTATGACATTATAAGAATTTAGGTTTCAAAATGTTTTAGACTTATAACAACTGTCTCAAATGTTTTTACCATATAGGTTGTTTTTAATGCTATAAAGTGGTAGATAAATATTTATTTGTCACTGGTTTACAAGCATTATCTAAAATATCAAGGATTTTATTCCTATTAAATTTAGAGGACAATCTTTACTTTTTGATATTTAGAAGATCAGGTCTTAACATGTTTGAAACATAAAATAATTGTTTTCAAATGTTTTTATCATAAGTGTTGCTTTGATTGTTATAAAATGGCAGATAATATTTATTTATCGCTGTTTTTCAATGAATTATGCAAGGGATTAACCAGCTGTGTATAAATGAAACAATGGTGGATTTTTTCTATGTCTATGCCTTGTGATGTAAGAAACTACGCACATGCACTGTCACTTTAAATATTGGGAAGCACTCCACATGCGCGTCATGTGATCAAGGGCACTGTGTTGCTCGAAACGCGTAATGGCGGTGGTGCAGGGCGTTCACTGAATCAATAAACATCAATTTGCACCATATTTGGGTCTGCGTTCGCCAGTCTTTTGGATACGGGAGTGTTGCCAGGCGGAGTAATCGGCATATATATATATATATATATATATATTCACTGAAAAAACCATAGGTTTCAGGCACGTTATAGTTAGAAATTAGCATTTTAAAAACCTTAGATGTCATCAGTGATGTCACTGACCATGTCATGAGTGATGTCATATGTGACGTCATCAGCAGTGCATTGCGGGGGCGCGAGTTATAGTTAGCTGAACTAACTATAACGGGGGAATTTCTCTGGTTTTGTACGAGTGAAATGTCCAACTAACTATAACTTTCCCTAAAACCTATGGTTTTTTCAGTGAATTTCTAAGGTTTTTTAAATGCTAATTTCTAACTATAACGTGCCTGAAACCTATGGTTTTTTCAGTAAATTTCAAAGGTTTTTTAAATGCTAATTTCTAACTATAACATGCCTGAAACCTATGGTTTTTAAGTGAATTTCAAAGGTTTTTAAATGCTAGTTTCTACCTATGCCTACAGAGGTAGGACATGTGAAGAAAGAAGAAGAAAAGCGCAGAAAGAAGGAAGACAAATGCAGAAAGAGGCAACAGAAGTCCAAAAAGACGAAGAAAAGTGCAAGAAGAAGGAAGAGATGTGCAGAAAGAACCAACAGAGGAGTAGAAAGTACTCCTGTGCCCCCAACTTTTTGCTGATGGGTACTGGTGGTAACTGACTCTGTTTCTGGTGGTAAAAGACACTTAGAATACAGTGAAAACACCTACATACACTAGGGCACACTATGCGTTGGGGTACCCCTGTGATTAGCATGACCTCCTCTGTATTTGCCATGAGTTAATGCCTGGGTCATTGGATGAGTACATGGGTACTGACTGGATGATTAGAGTACTGCAAGGAGAGTGGATGGTGAATTTATAAGTGCTTGTGTTTTGGCGGAGTGATTGGATAAGTACATGGTGCTCGCTGGTTGATTGGAGGAGTGCATGGGTAGTGACAGGGCGATGGCTGGACTGCATCAGTAGTGCTCAGGGTAAGTTGGAGGATTAATTCCCCTTGAATCCTGAGGGTCCCTATTTGATAAAAGCCCTGGCGGTGGTGATCCCCGGGGCTTGGGGGGGCCTTAGAGGCCCCCCAAACATTAAAAAAACATCCCTGGGAGGTGGCGGTCCCCGGGGCTGCGGGTTCCCCGCGGGCCCTGCATATATTTGTTGGCAATGCCCCCGGGACCTGGCCCACCCGGTGTTCTCAATTAAATGAAGCGCGGTACCCCGCGCTTCATTTTGTTTTACATTTCGGCGGGATTCGTGACCCCAGCGCGTGTTTTTAAAAAAATGCTTTTTTTGTCCCTTGGGGTCCTTGTGGGACCCCCTGAGCAGGCCTAGGGGGTCAGGGTGTTTCTACCCTGCCCCCTTTTCTTCTTTTTCACCTTTGTTTCCCTGTTTTCTTGTGACTCGGTTCTACCGAGTCACAAGATGGCTGCCAACACTTCCTGGTTTGGAGTGTTGGCAGCCAATTAAAATGAAGCTCGTGGTCGGGAGGGTTCGCGGATCCACTGCGCCTCTAGATATCAATATTTGTTTTTTTACAATTTCTCAGGAACTACCAAACGGATTTACACCATTTTTAAAAAAGTCGCTTTCTGAGCCAAGCAGTTCTCAAATAGCGACAAAGCACTTTTGAATTATTTGTTATCTCTATGTTTTTTTATCCAGTTGACCACTTGATTAAATGTTACGCTTAGGGGAGAAAATGTGGTGTTACCAAGTTGGAGTTTCTGCTTCAGCTCGTCATTCTGTGATTCTGGTCAAATCACTTAATCTCCCCATGCCTACAACCAAAATGAGTTTGTCCTTGTATGATGTAACCAATGCTCATGTAAAGCACTCCAAAATCTGACCAGCCTGCACTATATAAAACTGCAAAAAAACAAAGGATAAAAAGGGTTTTCCACACTTCTGTCATTGGGCTATACATGGGCTACATCTGGGTGATATTTGTGCTGCATTTGGGCTCATTTTTCTCTGGTGGCCATCTTGGGAGACTTCAATTACATTCATTAAAATTTATTCGATCTGATTTAGAAACATAGATCATAAAAGTGTACATAAAAACAGTAAATCCTCTTTCTTAATACAATACAGTGAGAATGAATTAAAACCAGTAGGTAAAAATGGGTGTTACAAAGCCCGGTTCAGAGCAACTTCAGGTTAACAGAATAGTAAAGTTCAATGTTTCGCAAGATCAATCTCATGTACTTCGTGCAAAAATACGCAATAAGGGGTCCAAGTAAGATGCAACGCTCCAATACCTGACCAGTCTGCACTATATAAAACTGCAAAAAACTAAAAATAAAAAGTGTTTTCCACACTTCTGTCATTGGGCTATATGTGGGCTACATGTGGGTGATATTTGTGCTACATTTGGGCTCTTTTTTCTCTGGTGGCCATCTTGGGATACTTATTTGTTATGAAGTTTCCTAATTTCCTCATTTACTGCAGTCTCCTCAGTAGGAAATGCTTTCAGTTTTTTACTTTGATTCCATCAAGAAGGCATTCAGATGTGCCACACATTTGCCATAAATTCAGAATGTTAGCACTCTAGTTGCTCATTAGATCACTGTAGTAAAGCTACTGCTCACCAGGGAGTTAACTGGAAGTCTACTGCTGGTATTGAAAGTGATTTTTCAGTCTGCATGTCAGAATTTTCTAATGAAATAGAAGAGGATTTGAGATCTCACTTAAAACATGCCCTAATTTTTCTTTCTGCAGAACTAACCATAATTTCTATGGCAAAATGAACCCCCTCATTTTTTTCCTTTTTAAATTAAATGTTTTAAGTGTTACCGGTTTATTCCAATCAAGATGGCTTCAGGTGTGCCATAATTTTGTCATAAGTAAGTCTGTTAGCGCTCTAGTTGTTCTTTAGAACACTCTGGGAAGCTGCAGTAGAACACAAAGGAATCAACTGGCAGGCTGCTCCTATTGAAATATAACAGGAAGATATTTGTAATCTCACTTAAAACATGTCCTAATTTTTCTTTCTACAGCACTAACCATAATTTCTATGACAAAATGAACCCCCTCATTTTGTTCCTTTTTAAATTAAATGTTTTAAGTGTTACCGGTTTATTCCAATCAAGACGGCTTCAGGTGTGCCATAATTGTTTCATAAGTAAGACTGTTAGCGCTCTAGTTGTTCTTTAGAATACTCTGGGAAGCTGCAGTAGAACACAAAGAATCAACTGGCAGGCTGCTCCTGTTGAAATATAACAGGAAGATATTTGAGATCTCACTTAAAACATGTGCTAATTTTTCTTTCTACAGCACTAACCATAATTTCTATGACAAAATGAACCCCATCATTTTGTTCCTTTTTAAATTAAATGTTTTAAGTGTTACCAGTTTATTCCAATCAAGATGGCTTCAGGTGTGCCATACTTTTGTCATAGGTAAGGCTGTTAGCGCTCTAGTTGTTCTTTAGAACACTCTGGGAAGCTGCAGTAAAACACAAAGGAATCAACTGGCAGGCTGCTCCTGTTGAAATATAACAGGAAGATATTTGAGATCACACTTAAAACATGTCCTAATTTTTCTTTCTACAGCACTAACCATAATTTCTAAGACAAAATGAACCCCATCATTTTGTTCCTTTTTAAATTAAATGTTTTAAGTGTTACCAGTTTATTCCAATCAAGATGGCTTCAGGTGTGCCATACTTTTGTCATAGGTAAGGTTGTTAGCGCTCTAGTTGTTCTTAAGAACACTCTGGGAAGCTGCAGTAGAACACAAAAGAATCAACTGACAGTCTCTACCCTTGTTGGATTTACATGTTTTACTGAGAATGTCAGACTTCATTCTCACATGACTGAGAAAGATAATGTGAATTTACAGAAAATATGCTCTCATTTTAGCTTCTGGAGCACCTTCCAAACCTCTGTGGGACAAGCATGAGAAAATTGTTTTCTCTCAAACATGATTCATGAAATCCCAGCAGAAGGTTTTTCACAGGGTAAAATCACCCTAGAACACACCACAATTCCTAAAATTAGTATGGTACCATCAACAAATGAATTCTAATGTAACTAAAGTCTGTTATCACCCTTTATAGTTCTCCTTTTGGTGACCCTCAAAATCTTCTATTCACTACAATGCATTTCATTAGTTGCTATCATGTATATTGGTCCCAAGATGGCTGCCAACACTTCTTGGATGAAGTGCTGACAGCCAATCAGATCTCACGATGACATGTGTGGTTAGGCTCCGCCCAGATATTTATAGTTCTTTTTCCTTTAATATTTAAAAACTACTGAACAGATTTACACCATTTTTGAAAAGGTTGCTTTCTTAGCCAAGCAGTACCTTTATGCCAAATTTGGGGTAAATACGTTCAGTAGTTTCCGCTGTAGCCTTGCACAAAGTTCCCTATGGGAAATTGATTTTTTGACTTTTATTTTTTGAATTTCTCAGCAACTACTGAACAGATTTACACCATTTAAAAAAAAGGTCGCTTTCTGAACCAAGCGCTACCTTTTTGCCAAATTTGGTGTAATTCCGTTCAGCAGTTCAGGCTGTAGCCGTGTCTAAAATTTCCTATGGGAATTAACATGGAGAAAACATGTTTTGGGACCCCCCTTTTTTCTCGGGCCCCGCTTGCCGAATCACCCCGAAACTTTCAGGATACGAGCGGACTGGAGCGCCCCACGAGTTTTGAGAGTTTCGCAAAGATTCGTCAACCGGCACCAAAGTTATTGGAAATAGAATGTTGTGAATTTCCTATGGAAAATAGGTCCTAACTATAACTATCTACTGGCGACTTCCAGTAGATAATATATATATATGCAAAAAAGAAATCTCTCTCTCTCTATATATATATATATATATGCGTGATGTTGCTGCTCTGAAGGCTGTTCCGTCAGCCTGGCGGTTCCGGTGCCAGTGACGGTGGCAGCTGACATCCAATATGAAGCACAAATCAATTGCAATTAAGAAATAAAGGATGTGGCACACCAGAGGATAGCACAATAGTTTATTGTGCGAACAAATGACGAGCTTCGGCAAATAGCCTTTGTCAAGTGAAAAAAAATGTTCTACCACCGAAAGAAATAACATATTCATGATCATGGACACTGATAAAATACTATCCCAGTTGAATTTATCATGATGTTAACCCTTCCTACTACATTGATGTTCATTAAACATCAATTGATGGCTTTCATTAGAATGTAAATACATTCCCTATGCATAACATTTCATTTAGTCAAAATAATTTGCATTTATAAACCATTTCATTAAATTACTTTGCATTTGTAATAACGATCATTTAGCAAACATTAAAGATTTCATTATTCAAAATCATTACCATTATTTGTATTTCTAAGCCTAATCGTCGACAACATATAATTGAAAATTATTGATGTGCAAAATTACCACAATAGTGCAGTTTAGTGCTGAGGGAAAAAAAAATAACAACAATGGGAATTATATTATATCCAGCGTTCAACTGTATTTGTCATAAAAGTCATCAATAAATTCATGTGACTTAATCGGTGGAGAATTGCCAAATCGTGCTATCCTATCCATATCAATTATGTGAGAGATGAATGGATGTGATCTGCAAACAATATAGAAAGAATGCCAAGTTTACAAGTAAGTATTGACATTACAAACGCCTTCTAAATTAGAACTGCATATTTGTGCAAGTGCCCCAATGAGCTTTTAGATCATCCATCACATCAATGACAATTTTCACCGCTACAGTTGATATCAGTCAAATGCCCATGGTGATGAAAAATATGAGACCCTTCATACTACTCCTATACTATTGCCTGGGGGTTATATTATTCCTTCATATTAAAAGTGATTATATGTGATCAAAAATAGTGTAAACAATAAAATAAGGGTGTAACTATGAAAAACGTGCATGGAAAACAGAGAGCTGAGATTGGCAAGATGGCGTGTAATTGACTGCCGTAGCCTGCCGTCTCACCCGGATGGATCGATGTTTTGACGGGCGATTACTTAGACTGCCACCACGGAGGACGAGTGAGGCGAGCTGTGTGGTGGACGCTCTGCTGGCGCTGCTGCGAGTTGTGTGGTGGCTCGCAGCAGCATTTTCCTGCTGCAGGCTGACGAGAGGCGCTCTGATCGGGTGCTTCAGAAAGGCGGTTGGAGAAGGCATGGCTGCCAGGAGAGGGAAAACCGTAAGGGCCAGAGCGGCGTGCTCCATCGGAAACGCTCCTGCATCTGCGGGAGTTGCTAACACGAGCGGAGCTAATGGGAGCTCCTTTGAATTCAAACAACAACGTGCTGGACCGGGCAGAGGAAAGCCTGGAATCAAGAAAACTGCAGGGAAACCGGGAAAACAGCAGGAGGAAGATCCTGCTCAGCCCACATTGATGGCCATGTTTTCCAACCTAGCGGCTACGGAAAATGCAAGTAAGACTCAAACACCTATACAAACAACAATACAATCACTACCAGCTGACCCACCTGTGGAGGGGCTAGGGGTCAGTGAGCTTGGGGACGCCCTCTTACAAAATGACTCTGCTATAGAAATAGCGGCCCTCAAGATAGTAAACCTAGAAGAAGGGGAGAATGAAGGTGGATTTGGGGGCCAAAAACTGCTAGAGGTGGAGGTGGCTAAGGAGGTAATATTGGAGGACAATACACTGCTCAGAGAAGAACAAGGGGAGGAAATGTATGAGCATTTGGCGAGGGGTGACCTCCTAAAAATGGTTCAGCAGCGTAGAGGGGAACTGTCTCCTGATGGAATGGGGGATCGCTTCTTCTCTCTAACAGACGAGTCAGACCCCTCTGGGAAGGAAGATACATCTACCACTAGCGAGGGGTTCTCGGATTCAGACAGCACCTCTTCCGGTGACCCAGTACAAGTAACTCAGAGGAAGAAAAGCACTGGGGGCAGCAAAAAAAAAAAAAAAAAAGAAAGATAGATAGTAAGAAATGGCCCGTGAGCAAGCAGATAAAGTGGGATTATTTGGACACTCGACCAATACAGCAGATGGAAGGGCCAATTAAGGCAGCAGAAACAGACATGTCAGAGAAAGAACCCTCGCTAACCACGATATTCAGTTCTATTCAACAAATGCAAGAAGAAGTGAGAGCAGATGGACGCAGAGCTAGGGTGGCAAACAAAAAGTTGCAAGCAGGGATCCGGAAGATAAACAATAAGTGTGGGGATATAGTGGAAAGACTAACATCGGTAGAGACACGGACGGAGATTCTGGAAGGAGAAATCGAAACCCTAAAGGAGCAGAAGGTCGGGCAGGGGGGTGCTCTGACGGATGTCATGATCAAACTGGAAGAACAAGAAAATAGACAGCGGAGAAACAACCTACGCTTCCTGGGGATAGCGGAAGGGGTAGAAGGTAGCAAACCGAGATTATACATCGTAAACCTGTTGAAAAATACATTCCCTGAGCAAGTAAAGCTGGACTGGGATTGTGAGATACAACGCGCACACCGGGTCCCCCTAACGATGAAGAAGCAACCTCAAGAGCGTCCAAGAGCCTTTTGGTATTCTTTGGAAACTTTTTATTGCGACAGCTTGTTTACGACCAAGCTGAAAACGCATGATGGGGTTTCTTTTTTTGTCAAACCAGACTTTGCCCATGCAACAGTTGAACGGCGATGGAGGCTAAGACAGCTAGTGACCCCATTCCAGAAAGCAGGGGCAGAGGTTTACCTACAAAATCCGGCGAGACTGAAAGTGAAATATAAAGGGACTTCTCGCATGTTTGTGTCTGAGATTTAAGCACAAGAATACCTGAATGAAATAGTAAAATCAGAAAAAGCAGGGGGCGTCGAAGAATTGAGGAAGTGTTCTCTGAAGACATAAGAAAAGTATTCTAGAGTTTTCGCTAATGATTTAGTTGTGTGGTATAACGGGTGGATGGCGGGGTAGTACATTAGACGCACATCATTCAGGCTATGCCTGATTGCCTAGGTATGTGGGGGGTTGGGGGGCGGAAGGAGGGGTGGTGAGGGAGAGCGGTGGGGCACAGGGGCGGGGGAATGGGAGAGGGAAATCGAAAAGACTCGGAGTGGGTTCAGGGGTTGGGTCAACGGAATGGGATGATGTAAGGACTAAGAACAGGATAAATAAGCTATTTGATGAGGGAAAGCTTAAAAAAGCTTATTGATGACTAAGTTAAGGATCGCAACGATTAATATCTGTGGACTTAACGATCTAAAAAAGAGACAAATGGTATCCCAAGGCCTTAGACTATTATAGGCAGACATAGTCTGCCTACAAGAAACGCATGTGGAAGGGAGCCAAAAAGATTTGTTAAAACAGTTAGGATATCAGTCAAATAGCTTTATTTCGATATAAATATCATAAAAGCATCACGATTCAACAATATTACAAAGAAGAAGGTGCAATTCATTACATAAAAATTATTGAAATGTAGCAATGCAATATTTCAAGACAATTAAAATATAAAGCTATTTCCTGCATGTAAAAGAATTTCATTTTGTTTGATACGATTTAAGACAATAAAACATAATTAAAAAAGAAGTGTATAATATTCCTTATCGGGGACAGAGTATAGCATTGCAGGTTACAATTGTCCGGTGTACATGCTCGTAGGTATCTAGATCAGTTTTGGGTCGCCTTCGTATAGCCCTGTGCCTGATTAACCAGGCTCGGCCCAGAAACTTGGCAACTCCGCAAACATGAAGGGTTCTCGAGTCAGTTCTTAGTATGCGTAAGGCAACTCGATAGTCGAGAGTGCCTAATTGTTTGCAGATTGGCGCAAGCCAACAGGACCTAGCACTTGCATACGCAGGGCAAGCGAACATGAAGTGTGCGATACTCTCTTTAGAGGTCCCACAGGATGGGCATTCTTCAGTAGTCTGATAAGGGAGGCGCCACTTCGCGGTGAATTCGTGGACTGGAAGTGAGCCAAATCTGAATTGGGTATATAATGTCCTATCCCTTGGGATCTGAATTATGTCCAGGTAAGGTTCGAGGCCTCTAGATTGTTTATGTTGGAATAATTCTTCCGTAAGCCTTCCTAAGATTGGGTTACTGAGTTCTCTGGCATCTATCCAGTCCCAATAGATGCGTTTGAGTTCTGCCTTACTCAGTGGGCTTTGGGTGTCCCATGATTCTTCAAGACCAAGGGTTATCATCAATGCCTTGACATTTGAGATCCATTTTATCCTCTTACAGGTGTCCATCCCCATTACTTCTGCGAAAGCCTCTGCATAGTTAGCAAGTACAGGAGTGCTCCTAAGGCGGGCCCAATACAACAGTGGGCGAAGTTTGGCCAGGTCTTTAAAGTGGCGCCTGCCCAGATCGTATATCAAAGGGGTTAAAGGGGCGCCCTGTGGTAACATGATCAGGTCCCTAAAGAATTTATGTTCTGATCTACTGATCTACTAATCTCATCGAGATTGTCAAAACCCCACAGCTCGGCTCCATAGAGAGCCGAACTAACTGCCTTGGCTCCATACACAATGAGTGCCGGGCGATAGGTCTACTGAACGATGAGCGATGTTCTTTGCTCAGTGCCCCGGCAGCACGTTTGTGATTCAGGAGCATTTTATCAAGATGGGGTCTCCACTGCGCTTTTTCTGAGAGGCGTATCCCAAGATAATCAAAAGTAGTGACTCTCTCGAGGTGTATCCCATCTAAGGTGATGTTGTTCCTGAATGATTTGTGGGGATTGAATGTCATTAGTTTTGTTTTAGATGTATTTATGACCAACCCCCGGGTGTTACAGAAAAGTTGGAACCTATTCAGGAGTTTTTGCAGGCCTACCAGGGTCTTTGAGATCAGCAATGTATCGTCAGCAAACAGGAGAGTCGGCACCTTGTTGCCTGCCAGGGCCGGGGCGTCAGCTGGTATTTCTTGCAAAAATCTGACCACCCCGTTCACATATAATGAGAACAGGGTGGGTGCCATCACACAGCCCTGCCGCACTCCCCTGTTTACTGGAATCTTATCCGTAAGCTGTCCCTGGGACCCCCATCTTATCTGAGCATAATTGCCCTCATGGAGCCTTACTAAAAGGTTAAGGATCAATGGAAGGATACCCATGCCTCACAGTGTTTCCCATAACTTATCCCTAGGGACCAGGTCAAAGGCAGTCTTTAAGTCAATAAAAGTGAGGTAAAGACTGCCTTTGCCAATCACCACCACCTTCCAATGGATCAAGAGGAGCCTGAAGACCTGGTCCACCGTTCCTGTGTTGGTCCGGAAATCCGCCTGGTATTGGGAGAGGATATCCTCCTCCTCAGCCCACAATTGGATTCTCTGCAATATGACCCTACCAACTATCTTCTGCATTGCATCTATGAGGCTAATTGGCCTATAGTTGGAAGGTTCCTCTCTGGCCCCCTTCTTATAGATTGGGACTACCTCCGCACCCTTCCATGATTCTGGGACTGGGCATCCTCCAGAGATGGAGTTGATAAGAAGGAGGACATACTCAGCCCATTTATCCCGATCTGCAAGGAACAGGTCCCCAGGGAGACCATCAGGTCCCGGGGCCTTAGCAGGCACTATCCTGCTTATAGCAGACTCGACTTCTTTTAGTGTGAATGGATCGCTGTCGCCGTTCCCAAGACTTAATGGGAAATGACCGCATTGTCCTTCCACACTTACATCATTAGACCCGGAGTATAAGTCGCCAAAGTGGTCGTGCCAGACCTGAGATGGAATATGATTGGGGATTTGATCTGCATCTCCCTTATTTGCCCATCTGACCAATGACCAAAAAAGGTTAGTGTCCCTTGCTAAACTGGCATTTTTAAGATCATGCCATCGGGTTTCGTCCCAGTCTAACTTTGCTTGGTGCTCTATATTCCTTCCTTGCAACTTTGATGACTGAGCTATTCCTAGCTCTAATAGCTATTGCCAAGGCCTTCCTCTTAATTCGGCACTCTTTAGTATACCATGTTTGGCCTCTCCTTGAGTGTACTACAGATTTGGTAGGCTTGTTCGGTACTTGAAAGTGAGTACAAATCTGTTCAATAGTGCGTGTGTGTATGCTAAGAGCATGAGTGGGTCCCACTGCAATTCCTTCTCTTAACTCGATTGTGTTTTTATACAGTACTTGCCTAATGGCCTCGAATTTTGCATCTTGTAGGGCAACCTTGTGCCATTTTAAGGCTCTTCTAGAGTTTGAGGGTATCACCTCTTTGGTCACAAAGTGGATGTGGGTGGTTGGTATAGAGCAAGGGGGTGCCCATGGAAACCTCAATGACATGCAAAGAGGGTTATGGTCACTGTCGGTTGTGTTCCCCACCTCCATATCTAAAACATACCCCCAAAACCTAACATCTACTAAGATATAATCAATACGAGATGGACAAGTTGCTCTATTGTAAGTGAAGGCTCCCTGGGCATCAGACCTAGTCCTTCCATTCACTGCCCTTAACCCATATTCCAAGGTGAGTGCATTTAGTTGAATAGCCATCTGTGACCATCTTTTTACCGGGGGTGTGGTTAGTGAGGGAACACCCCATTTGCTGTCTTCCTCCTCTATCCCTATTATGTCTTCTGTACTAAGAGGCTCAAAAGTGCTGTTAAAATCGCCTGCAACTACTACTCTAGAGTGGGACAAACAATTTGACAAGCCTTGTTCGAGTAGTGTAATAGTGGGTGAGGCTTTGCCCCCAACTGTTCCCCTTATATAAACATTGAACAAGTCCAGCGTTTCCCCCCCTCCTGGGCCCTTAATGGTGAGCCTCATAATGTCTGGGCTCAAAGTTTGATAGTTAGAAATTCTACAGTTAAGGGCAATGTTAACCCATATAATCAGCCCTCCCGAGGGACGACCCTTCCCTTTAGTGGTGGCAGGTGTATGATAGCAGCTATAACCCAATTTATATAGAGGAGCCAGGCTCCATGTTTCCTGGAAAACACAGATGTCATAGCCCTCTACTAGATCATTCCAATGGGGTAATGGTAGCTTGCTACTGAGGCCAGCAACATTCCACGAGATAATTTTTAGCTGACGGGGAAGGGCCAGATCTTGGGTTGGAGCTGTAATGGGTGCGTGTGGAGAGGTTGAGTCATTTAAGGAAATTTGGTCAATAACTGAGGGGAGAACCTGTAACGGCTGCACTACCCGGATCTCATTTAGTGGTCAATCGTTAGATTCTAGTGAAGACGAGCCTCTTATCGTCCCTGTCAAATGCTTATCACTTGATCTTTCTAAGGAAAGTGCTACTGGAAATCGCCTAAGCTGTATTGCTGATGAGTCAGGGGAGCAGGTGCGAAACTCTAGTGAGAGAAGATTTTCTGCCAAGTCGGTGTTGATCAGGGTAAGCTCAATGTGGTCCAGTGATTGTGTGCGTGCCGTGCATCTCCTGGCCCTGGCGATGTCCTCCCGAATGAGAGAGCGGCATCCCCTGACATGACGAATCCAGTGTATTGACTTGTTAATTAGTGAATCCTCACTTTCATAACCAGCCGCAGCATCTAATTTGGGGACATTAACCATAAAGACTTTTTTCCCTTCTGGATAAGAGGTTTGCGGAGGATAATTCCTCTTTGGTAAATTAGTAACCATTAGGCGCGTTATTGCTGCTGCACTTGTAGGGGTAGTGCAATATGCAGGGGTTTGCATGGGAACTAGATTCCGGGGGCAAGATTTTAAGGTCACAGACTGTCCTATGGTGGAAGGTGAAAATACTGTATCATGCTTTGTTGAGGGAAGTGCAAGTGATCGACCACCTATTTGGTTTCTTTCAGCCTGAGCGGGGGGATAGGTTCACTGTGCATGTAGGCGCTCATCTACCGCAGGACATGAAGGCTGCTTGTGCTTATAAGAGATGTTGCTCGGGGTTAGGATTTTAACTGTGTCGACGAGTTCGTCGATCTTAGCTCTCATAACTCCAATATCTTGTCTAAGAGAAGCGACGAGCTGGTATAGTCCTTGCAATGATAAAAGTGCCTCCTTGCTACTCACAGTTTGGGGTAGGGGCAATGGTGAAGTGATCTGGGCCACCGAGGTATCAGTCATATCTGCCAAGACTGCAAACCTATTCATGCAATGGATGGGGGGGCCGGGTGGGCTGGTTTTAGGTGGCAAAGTTGGGGAATGGGAAGGTGTATCTTGGGTGGAAAGATCTATCATCTGTGCCCCAGTGAGTTCTTGTGGTGTTTCATCACTGTGCTTCAATACTTTATTCCTAGGCTGCTTACAAAACATTGAGGGAGTGATGGGTGTGGGTGGTGTGCTGGAACTTTGGGATGATAATTGCGTGTTAGAGTTAGGTATTGGTGTTTCTGTGCCTAGAATGTCTTCGCACTCGTGGATGAGGGTGTCTATCCTGTCCATCACACATTTATTAACGGCACGTTTATGTGACCTTTTGGCTTTTTTCCCCTTCCCTTCCCCCCCATGCGGGCCATTACTTGCCCCCACTCCCTCCATTGATTTCCTTTTACCCATGTTATTGCCCAAATTGGGTTAGTGCGTCGCACAAAGACAATGTGTTACAATACGCCCCTAGAGTGTATTACCCACAATATACAAGGTTAAATGTTCACTTGAATCAGTTTCGCCACGATGAGTCCCGGAATCCTGTGCAAACACTACAAGGAGATAAGAGAATGAACCCGAAAAGAGTCAGTGACATGTGGCACAGTACCTTTGGTTTATAAGGGATATGCAGCCCAGTCCGACAGTTGGATGAAAGGGGGGGTGGCCCTGCCCTGCCTCTTCCTAACAATAATGGGCAAGGACGGGCCCGGGCGCGGCGGCTGTGCTTTAAAGCGCGATGGAAACACCTCCCCTCGCCTGAGGCAGCGGAAGTGAGGATGAGGTGCCTCACGTTGCACCCTGGGACTTGCAGTCCCACCAGGGTGGTTGGCGGTCCCAGTTACAGCTGCGGGGAGGCTTTTGGTGCACAAGGTGATGGGAAGGCACCCTGGGCTTAGGCTTCCACCTGGGAGTGCGAAACAGTCAAACAGGAATCGGTAAGCCCCCTTACTTCAGAAGCGCGTCCAAGGTGAACTTTGCACAAGTCAGCGTGCGTAGGCGTGAAGAGATTTCCTCTGGAACGTTCAGGACTCCTATGAGGAGTAATACGGTAAGTCTGGGTTGCTATTAGATCTCTGAGCTGTCTCTGCTCAAGAATCACCGTGCGGACTCACCCCGAGTCGGCGTAGTTGCAGGGGCCGTACCTGAAGGGGCAAGCCCAGAGTGGAGAGGAGTCCGATGTCCGTCTCGGTGCTCAGTGCCGGATTACGAGAGTCTCTGTGTGACGACGCTGAAACGGTCGGGTCTCGGCAGGTAAGGTGCGAGTTCTGCAGACGCTGAGGACCTGAGTGGCTTGAATTGAATTAGCATGCATATAGATGAGAGGCCATGCGTAATGGTGCAGTTGGTAAGGGGTCGAAGTGCATGTTGAATCACATTGTGCAATTCTGCAACGGGATGGATAGCTTCTCCTGGCGTAAGAGGCAGATTTCAGGGGCGCCTCAACACAGTGGCCTCGGACCCTTAGGATATGGTATCGTAGGAGCAACAACTGAAGGTTCGCGTACTCGTGGGGTAGCAATTTTGGCCCATAATAAAAGTTTTAATTTTGCCTCAGTGAAAGCCGACACGTTGGGACGCTGGGTTATCGCTAGTTGTAGTGCCCCTGGGTTTAAGTTTACTTTATGCTCCATTTATGGCAGTGATTTTGATGATCCGGCTTTACTGGGCCGGGTATCGAATGAGTTGGCACATTGGCAGTTGCCAATAATTATGTGCGGGGACTTCAACATTAACCTGGTCAGTGGGTGGGGGCAGGATGAATTATATATAGGCAAAAAAACAAAAGTTTATCAGGCTTTATGCACCATGTGCCATGAACATGGACTTAGTGATGTCTGGGCGGAACTAAGGTCACAGGATCAAGGCTATACATATTACTCTGCGCCTCACCAGAAACATGTGAGACTAGACTATTTTTTTGCCTCGCAATCGTTCAGACAGAGAAGTTCGATTGAAGTGGCTCCCAGATTTCTTTCAGACCACAATCCGCTGATAATCGAAGTCCTGGGATAGAGCGAACAGGAGAAAACCTTCTCATCTTGGACTTTCGAAAGAGCGTTACTTGTGGATGAAGGCTATGTGGAACATATGAAGAGATGGATTCCGGAGTTCCTGGGGAGGAACCTTGGCTCCGCATCCCTTGGCATAGTCTGGGATACTTTAAAAGCTGGGATACGGGGGGAATCAATGCAATATGCATTAGGAAAGAACAAGAAGGAAAAAATGGAGCTTCTTATACTACAAAACAACTTGGCCCAGGCTGAAGCTGACTTAATTAAAGCCATACATCAGAAAAACGATATAGAAGATATTTGTCTAAGGGTTACAATAGGGGAGAAACTCCTGAAAATCTCCTGAAAAAAGCGGTTGACAAAGCAACAATGCGCCAAGAAGAGATGTATGAGTGTAGCGAAAAGATAGGTCATCTTCTTGCTGTTAGGACAAGACAGGAAGCTACCAAAAATGAAATTAAGGCCATAAGGTACCCGTTGGTAGGCCGAAGGGTAGAGGTAAAGGAGATTAGGGCTGCCTTTTGTAACTTCTATCGGTCTCTTTATATGGAAGAACAGGGAGATGAAAGGCAAAGGGAAGAGTTAATAGGGGGTATCTGGATCATTCTCCTGAAGTGATACTAACAAGAGAAGAGAGGGGTCAGCTTGATCAACCATTAGTGTGGAACGAGATAGCGGACGCTATGACTGGCTTACCGAGAGGGAAAGCTACGGGACCGGATCTGATTCCCACTGAATTTTATAAAATATTTCAGGAGCAATTGAGAGAAGTTATGGGGTCCTTGTTTGTACAAATTATGGAGGGGGCAAGCCCGCCAGCTTCATGGGCAATGGCAAAGATAATAATTTTTCCGAAGAAAAATAAGCCTTGTGAGGAGTTAGGTCGTACCGGCCTATAACTCTCATTAACGGGGATGTGAAAATTTATTCTAAGACTTTGGCCTCCGATTGTCACTAGTAATCCATAAAATTGTTTCCCAGAGACAACATGGTTTTATTCCGGGAAGAGGTACCATAGAACATATTAGAAAAATCATCACACTCTTTGATGTGAGACAGGTGGCAGGAGACCCTATGACTGCAATTTTTTTAGACACCGAGAAGGCATTTGATAGGGTCTTCTGGCAATTTCTTTGGGCCTCTTTGCGTTGGAAAGGGATTGGGGAACTGTTTATCAGCGCAGTGAAAGCCTTGTATAAAGATCTGGAGGCGAGGGTGTGAGTTAATGGGGGACTGACCGATCCATTTAAAATAACAAGAGGAACACAGCAAGGGTGCCCCTGCTCCCCATTATTGTTTGCGATATACATAGATCCTTTCTTGAAATATCTGGAATATTCAACAGACATACCTCCGCTATTTGATGTAGTACACGAAGAAAAGGTGTTGGCGTATGCTGACGATGTGGCATTAGTGACATCACATCCCAAACTGGCAATGAAAGCAATTGAAAAGGAGGCCCAGAGATTTGGCCTAGTGTCTGGCTATGCCCTGAATAGGGATAAAACACAAATTGTGGTCAACGAATTTGCTCCAAGTTTGGACAAAAGGGTTGTTAAGAAGACTACTTATTTGGGGGTGGTGATATCTGCAGAGATTGATGAGATCGTTAAAGAAAATCTGGATCCATGTGCTGGTGAAATGAAAAAAGCACTTAAAAGAATGGACAACCTACACTTAACATTGATAGGGCGAGTCAATATTATTAAGATGGTATATTTTCCCAAGGTTTTATATTTTTTAAGAGCAATTCCCGATTTTTATGAACTCTTGGTTCAAAAAGTTTGAAAGCATCTTTGCACAGTTTATTTGGGCGTATTCTAGACCCAGAAGAGCGATGAAATATTTATTTTTACCTAAAGACCGTGGTGGTTTGGCCCTACCTAACCTTAAATTATACTGGTGGGCATCCTCCATTAAACATTACACACCCTTTTTAAATGCAAGCCCTGAGACTGAGATTTCTAGGGATTGCTTCCCATATGCACAAGGGGCAGGCTATGATGTAAGAGGATGTTTATGGCGTCAACTTAATTATGGATACTACAAGAGAGTGCGTTTCAAAACTTTTCATACAGCCTTTAGTGTATGGTCATCCGTACGACGCCTGATTGGGTTAGGAAAATTAAACTACTATACATTCCTTGTACAGAACAAAAACCTCTCTGTCATTTTTAATGATCACTATTTTGAGAAGTGGACAAAGGCAGGTATAACACAGGTTGGGAGCCTTTTTAATGTGGGTGGCCTAATGTCATTTGAGGAGGTGAGAAGGAGTTATGATCTATCTCATAGAGACTTTTTCAAATATCTACAGGTTAGAGATTTCTTGTTAAAAAAGGGAGGTGAGAATTTTAAGAGGTATGACCTGGTGGATAAGTTAAGACAACAGGACATGCCAAGGATCGGAGTATTATATGTTTTATTAAAAGTAAATAACTATATGAAAGATGATTTGGATAGATGTGCAATAAAATGGCAAGAAAACCTGGGAATTTCTGAGAGGGAGTTTCAGGAGGCTTTTTTAAATAATCTAGGGCTTTTAATGCCTGCAAATCTCCAAGCACAGTTTTACAAAACATGTTTTGAACTGTATTATACCCCGTATCGGATTGCTAAATGGGGGGAGGGGAAAGGTGTGTTCTGCCCATGATGTGCGCTATACAAGGAAGACTTAGTACATATGTTTGCCTCCTGCATTGAACTTATCCCGCTGATAAGAGAAATAGAGGGATTTTTTCAGAAGAACCTGTTGGTGCAGTTGAAAATTACTCCCCAGGTAATCATACTTGGTATAAGTAATCTTGGTATAGATGAAGGTGGGGCCCTTGTCTGTATAGCAATGGCGGTGTATCGAATTTGTATAGCATCAGCATGGCTGGACGCTAACCCACCAATGTTCCATCAATGGGTAGCCCACCTATTGAGAATATTCAGCCTTGAGAAAGCTATTTATATGCGAAGGGGGTATAAAGGCAAAAAAAGGAATAAAAACATGGCAGCTTTTTTCTAACTGGAGGAACTCAGTAGACGGGTAAATCTCAAAGGGTGGTAAGAGACTTTAACTGCGCACTTTATTGTTATATTATCACATTTAAAATTCAGCATATGCATACATTTTAGATTATATCATGTTTTAGAAGAGGGGAGGGAGGCGAGAGCAACTCAATGGGTAGGGAAAGGAAGGGTGTTTATTGAAAAGATGTGTATGAACTATGTTGAATTTCTCGAAAATCAACGAATTAGGCTGCTAGTATTATTATATAATAATACAATATTTCTCGTTTGCACTTGCACTTTGTGGTTAGGAGCGACATAGGGCTTGTATGTAGTTATGTATTACTGTACTGCACTTTAAGATAGGGCTGGTAAAATAGCTGAGAGGGTATGCACTTGCACTTTGTGGATTGGTTTAAATTCAGATACACTTTTGAAACGGTTTTATTGCAGTGTATTAGAGTGATGGGAAAGTTATTAAATGTTAGGTGTCCTTGTACCTTATGGAGGAAGGCCGAGCCTGATGGGGCAATGTAAAGATGCTGATTCCAATATTAACAATATAGGAGTTTTATGATGACAATAAATTACAGAGTCTGGGTTTCGAAAAAATAAGTCCACGTTGTTGTTTGCAGCCCGGCTGGATACTGATGCCACCGAACATGGATCGCGGACTTATCGTTACTAACAATCACCCCTTGCCTCTGACACGGACTAATCACGGCAGAGACAGAGCACCTTGGTCGCTGACCCTCTTCGGACCATTGGTTACCCTTAACTCAAGGGAACGTCTTCTTTTAATCTCTACGTCCTGACACGGACCTGAAAGATTTGCGGATCTCACTTTATGACCTTGGCGAGAGTACAGCACCCAGCAATCGCCCTGAAGAAGCCCATGTTTGGGCGAAACGCGTTGGCTGTGCATTTATGAAAATCCAGCACTTGCTTAATAAAGACACATCAAGGCTGCAAACAACAACGTGGACTTATTTTTTCGAAACCCAGACTCTGTAATTTATTGTATTTACATGTTGCTTCTCATACCCCTTGCATGAACGTTTAACTTTATGGTCATGTGGCAGCTGGCCATTTGAGGTGGGCAATATCCCAGAAGGGTAGTGACTAGTCTGGGCAGTGCAATCCTCTTGAAAACCCGGCTGCCTCTTCCATTAGTAGCGAGTTTTATGATGAGTTATGTGTAAAGTGAAAAAAGATCGATTTATGAAAATGTAAAACCATATTGAGGTGAACCCACTTCGAAAGTTGTCTTGGATTGAGGGTGGGGAGGGGGGTGAGTTTGCACGGGGTGATATTAAAAAAAAAGAAAAAAGTGTGTGGGAAAGAAACTGAAATTGATTGTACCGTGTTCTTTCTCTTTTTTACACACAATAAAATATATATATAAAAAAAAAAAGAAAACAGAGAGCTTATTTGGCACTGAGTCAATATAGGGTCACTCATCACCCAATATGTGTGGCTAGTTCCTCCCCACTATGCATACCATTGGGGATCCTGGGGTTTAAATCAATTATGTGTCATGATTCTAGAATGCAAAGTTGTTTTTCTCTATGCCCCCCCTGATATGTTTCTTGATTCTATCAATCCCAAAGAATTGTATCAGATTGCAGTTGTTGTTATGCTTGTCATGAAAATGATAATAGCCACAGGGTAATCCCTGATCCAAGCCTGCTCCCTACCAACCCAATCTAAAGATGCTACACTTGACTGGATCATCCCTAAAGAAAAGGTGGTTGAATCTATTTCGATCAACCCCTGCGATTGGTCAGACCACCATATTATTACCTTCCAAATACCCGCCACAAAAAAGAAACCTTCCTCACAACAAATCAAACACAGACAATGGGTTAGAGACACGAAAAACCTTAACTGGGACAATCTAGCAACTTATTGCAGAATGAACTTCTCCCTCCTAATAATATGTCAGACGTCAATGAACTCACATGATCTAGCGGTGTACTAACAACAGATACTCCACTACCATATACTCACCTGGGCCCATATAATTTCTTCCACTAATACCTAGTAGACCGCTGGAGCTTGTAGTTTATAGATTTCATGTTTCCAGGAATAGTTATTATTCTGTCCTAACTAAACCTTTCACTGATCAAAAAGTTCTTTCCTCTGGTCGATGGACCAATTAGTTGGAACTAATTGATGGTGATAATTAACTTAACTTATTAAACATTTTTCAAAATAAAATAATCACAGAATCGGGAAATTTTAAAAACTTTATCTAAATTAATTGAATGTGAACCATCTCAAAGTTTCAGTACAAACACCCTCATCCACAAGAGTGTCAATTCAATCAATAATCAAAAAGCAAAAAATATTTCAGACTCTCACAATAACTATGCCTAGAAAGGAGAGGACAGAGAGAGAAGAACATCTATCAATACAATGAATTTATATTTACCAAGAATGGTGTGAAGACCAACCCCCTGGCCAAAGGGCTGGTAAGGGTCCCCCAGGGTAGATCAGGAGACAAAGACTTCAGGACAGGAATCAGGACAGGATACTTCACCTCTCTAGAATACCGACAACTGCGTCACACCCCTCTCTGACACTCTCTTCCTCCTCATTGTTCTTCCGCGATATTCTTTCTAACCCAATTAATTTAAGATGGAAATTTCTGCATTTAGTTTCTTCATCAGCGTCTTCACAGCATCAGCACCACCCACAACACCGACAGCTTCCCGAGCTCTGCATCGCCTTCTCAGCTCTCGTTTTTGCTCCCGCTTCAATCTTTTATCCCGTGTCTGCTCAACTAACTAACTAAAACTACCTCAGTTATACCTTTCAATATTCACGTACCACCCATTAATGTTTCAATTTTGCAAAATACTAACTCTGATTGGTCAGGCGAGGGGGATGATCATCACACCATGCTTACATTTCACTTATTTCATTGAACCATTGTCTTAAACCCATCCCCTTAAACTTTATTAGATCATTTCCTTTCCCATACATTTCCGAACTTTATTAATACAAAATGTTTCAACTTTATGAATAAGGCTTCTTCATATGAACTCTTCACCCACATGTTCCCAGGGCACATCTTCTCTGGCCTTGGACGCATGACAAATCCTTACTCATCCTTCCTTATTCTTTCTCATCTGCGCATGTGCGGGATCAAGTCAGTCAGCTCAATTCAGACAAGTGTGATAGGCCCAAATACGCACTAATAATAAAGTCAAAAGAGGAAATGTTATTTTCAAAAATAAATGGTTTCACTGTATACCACCAACCTCTATTCTAACCCACTTTAATTATTATTACCCTTTCTGCATTTGCGTTAATATAAAAGCTTATTTCTATTTAGCCAAGCAGATTCCATGCATGTGAACTTTCAAGCTGCCATTTTAATGCCTTTTGCGCAAGCGCAAGATTTTCCCTCCAAGCGTTAATACGTCATACTACGTAGATGCAGTAGACGCATGCGCAGTAAAGAGCCCTTGTTAGAGTGCTTTTTTGTCCTTCGTTCATTTTGTTATAGTTAGTAAACACATTCGCAAGCTTCCTTGTCCCACGTGTCTTTCTAAAATGCGAATTATTAATTACAAACACATAGTTAGTAATTCGTTAGTGGTTTAAAACAAAAGGATTGCTTCCGAGCAAGTCTCATTTACGAGTCCTTGCTCCATCAATCCCCTCTCTGATGGCATTTTAAGCCATCACAAAATTACCCATCCCATCCCAGATACCAACTTTAGTACATCTCAGTTCTCTAATTATCTTCTCAATTTTCCATCAATCAACTCGTTTCCTTCTAAATCTTTCATTTTCTTGTATAACTTGCCTTTCATTTCTTCCAACTGTATTCCATCATATTTTCTTTTTCGTTTCTTTCCCTTTCCTTTTCCTTCAAAATGTATTTTTCCTTTCCTTCCTTCTCTACAACACTTATATATAATCATTATTATCATTACTACAGTTATTACCATAACTAATGGCATCATTACTTGACCTAGAAAACTTTTCTCAAAATCGGTAAACCATTTTCCTATTGATGTTATACTTTTTGTAAGTCTTCCCCACGCACTGTCAACCTCCAGTTGGGTCAAGTCTTTATGCATTCTTGTAATGTTTTCAATATATCCTTTAATTTCTCTGCTCTTGTCTAGAATGTAAGTGCAGCAATGTTGAATTTTCAACATACCACAGACTCCACCTTCTTTTGCTAACAAGACATCAAGAGCAAGACGGTTCTGCAAAACCATAGATCTGATTGCAACCATTTCTGTGTTAATCATTAAAAATCCTCCTGCAGTATCTGTAGAAAGACGATCAACTATGGTTGATAACTTACAAATTTTCTGTAAATTAAGAATGACTCCAACTGAGGATATTAATGCACTGAAAATATCCCCTACAATTTCAGAAAAACTAGCTCTTCTTCTACGTGTTAGTCCATTAGAATTTCCATTGGTTCCACTGATTCTGTCCATATGATAAATTTTTGGAAAAACTATTCCAAAATAACGCTCCCGTACCATCTTGCAGGTAACCTATAATATGCATTGTTCCCACAAACATAATAAATTCCTGGAAATACAGGATCAGTTCCCCTTTTAGTCCCCACCCTCCTAGAATTAGGAAGTTGTGTTCACATTCACTGGAACCAATGTAATTATTGTTATAATCTGTCTTTAATCTATGGAGGCAGAATTTTCCCCTTTTCACAAAGTCCAGGGACATCGCAGCATGAGTCTTGCCATTTGCATAGATTCCCTCTTTCCCAGCCATGGAGGTACATGGGTTTTCTGTTCAGTCGCTTTCTTTATTAAATCCTGTCTCCTTTCTTCTACTAAATCCCAAAAATCTTTTTCTTCTTTTCTCAATGTACATGTTAGATTATCTTTATGTGCCTGAACTAAATCTATTGAACTCATTGTTAAGAAAAATTCACCCATAAACTGTGCATTTTTACTACTAACTACTGGATTCATATTCTTTCTAATAGGTCATTCAGAAAATACTATATCTATGTCTGAATAAAAATATTGAAGTTTCCTGTAGCATAAAAAAACTTGATAAGATACTACATGACACACCACATGTTAAAGGTATATGGTGATACGTTACCCTTTTCTGATACTGATGTGGGTAACTTCATACACACGTAACAATTACTACTCTCCATTGTATTGACATACTGAAATAACAATTTAATAAACATATTTGAAGACGTATTATAATCTGATTCATTATGATAATTTGTTTCATCTTCTACCCCTATTTCTATTTTAGTTCCTTTTATTCTATCTATCTTATCATTAGTATCTGTATTATACTTGTCACTTGTTTTCATTAACAAAGGTACTCCATACTAATAGTACTAATAGAATACTGCAAAAACAGAATCTAAAACATTTTTTTTCAATCCTTGTTTTGGTCTTTCGGTAACTTCTGCCATTTTACTCTGAGAAAATTTATTTTCTCTTTTCCTTTCTTTGTCAATTTAACTTTCTTTTTGTTCTTAAGGAGGCCTCAATTTGCTTTCATCAATCTGTGCAACATGAACTTCTTCTATTTCATCACTTAGATCTAGGGATTCAAATTCTTCGAGTATTACATAGGTCCATTCAGGGGCCTTGTAGCTTCTATTTAAATTTCTCAATCTTGGACTTCTTCGAGTTATTTTCGCTAAAGTTTGTTTAGATTGTGTTTGACTTGTAATTTCATTTACTTGTTCTGGTTTCTTTTCTGATTTTCTCAAATAATATCTTAATTTCTTTATTCCAGTTGGCCAATTGTCTCCTTTTCTGATTCTTTTAATTTGTCCTACACTTTCACCTTCTTTATCTCCTTTCAAAGTTCTTTTAATTTCACTTAATCTAGGCAAAATCTGTTCTCGTTCTCTGTTTTCTGTGCTTGAACCTTCTTTTACTTTCTCCTGCTCAGGTCTTATTGTATTTTGTTCTCCTTCTTCCTGAGCTTGTTCTTCTAATTCTATCTGACCCTGTTCAGGTCTTCCTTCAAACTGTTCTTTTTCTACCTGAACTTGTTCTTCTAATTCTACCTGATCCTGTTCAGGTCTTATTTCAAACTTTTCTTCTTCTTCTGCCTGAACGTTTTCTTCTAATATTCCCTCCTCAAGTTCCTGAAAGTCTTTTTCTATCTCCACCTGAGTATGTTCTTCTTCTCCTGTCTTTTCCTGACTACTTTCCTGTCTTTTCAGTTCTGTTCTTCTTCTTGTTTCAATAGCATCATCAATTACTTCAATCACTGGTATCCACTCTTCCTGACTTGCACTTGGCTGTTCGTCATACGGTTGTCTTTCAGAATCTATTACTCTTGATTCTTCAATTTCACAGCTTACAACTCTTGACGCTTCAGCCTGTTCAGTCAGTGGTTGCTCTTGTTGTTCTGATGGGCTCTGAACTCTTCTGGTATAACTAGCATGAATCCAATTGGGCAAACCTGTACACTTCACTGCTGTGGTAGTGACTAGTATGACTTGACGCGGTTTATCCCACCTTGGTGCTAGACACGACTTTCTTACATGTTTCTTCACTAGCACCCAATCTCCAGGATTCAAATCATGTGCTTGGTCTGGCTGTCTTTCAACTGCGTCTTCTCCAACCTGGCGAGAGACAGAATGCACTATTTCAGCCAATCCTTTGCAATAGTCCAATACCAGATCATCAGTTATATTCATTAATTTATTTCCAGGAATAAATGCCTGTCTCATTGCTCTTCCCATGAGAACTTCATGAGGGCTCATTCCTGTTTTTCTGTCTGGAATACTTCTGAGACCCATCAATACAAGAGGAAATGCATCTGGCCATTTCAGCATTGTGGATGCACACACCTTCCCTAGTCTTGACTTGATTGTGCCATTTAGCTGTTCAACTATTCCAGAAGCCTCTGGACGATAAGCACAGTGCAGTTTTTGTTCTATGTTAAATGCAGCACAGATTAATCAAATTATTTCATTATTAAAATGATGGCCTCTATCTGATTCCAAAGTAACTGGAAAACCAAAACGTGGAATCAACTCCCTCAACAATAATTTTGCAACTGTAAGACTGTCATTTCTTCGAGTGGGATAGGCTTCCACCCATCTTGAAAAGAGGCATACTATGACAAGTATATATTTCAGTCCATTGCATGGGGGCAATTCAATAAAGTCCAACTGTAATCTGGTGAAGGGTCCTTCTGCCTTTCCAATCTTTCCCCAGCTAACCACTGTCTTCCTACCTGGATTTTGCTGCTGACAGGTTAGGCATCTTTGGCAAAGGCTCTTCTGCGACTACCCTGAACTTTGGATTGTACCAACTCTGTCTGAATAGCCTGATCATTGAGTCTCTCCCTATGTGTGTTGCTCCATGATACACTCTTGCCATTTTTGAAAGCAAACAATCTGGCATGACTGGTCATCCATCTAAATACACCCATACCTCATCGTGTGGTCTCTTTGTACAAGCTGCCTTTATCCAAATTTCCTTTTCTTTTTCCTCAACTTCTTTCTGCAATTGTCTAATCTCATCCCATGTTTCTGGTACTGAGAAAAACATAAGTTGGCATCTGGTTTCACCCGTTTCAATTTTTCTGTTTATGGCCAATGTATTTTTGGCACAGTATTGAGCCACTTGGTCAGCATATCTGTTGCCAGCAGTCACATAGTCATTTCCTGACTGATGTGCAGCGCATTTTACAACTGCTATCTCTTTTGGCAATTGTAATGCTTCCAGCAAATCCTTCACATTTTTTGCTGTTTCTAATAGGAGATCCTGAGGAAGTCAGAAATCCCCTCTGCATCCAGAGCTGGCCGAAATCATGCACAACCCCGAACCCATATTGACTGTCCGTAAATATGGTTACTCTCTAATTTTTCCCCTTTTTGCAAGCCATTGTTAAGGCTACCAATTCGGCTACTTGTGCAGATTTTACCTCCCGGTAAACAGGATGCTTCAATTACCCCAGATATTTTACAAACAGCATATGCAGCACTTAATCCTCCTTCTTGTGTCCTGAGGCAGGACCCGTCTACAAATAACTCATGGTCAGCCTCTTTCAAAGGTGTCTCCTTTATGTCCGGACGGGGCTTAGTATATAATTCAGTTACGTCCAAACAATCATGATCACTCTCATCTTTCACTTCTTCATTGCATGGGTCTGGTAATAGGGTAGCTGGGTTCATGATCGTACACCTTATCACTGTCACGTTCTCAGCTCCCAAAATCACTCTTTCATACTTAGTCAATCGACTAGGGGTGAGATGTTGTGTTCTTGTCAAAAGAATCTCAACTGAGTGTGGAACATAAACTTTTACTGGATGTCCCATCACAATCGTCTCACTTTGCTCCAGACTCATACAAGTAGCAGCTACTGCTTTTAAGCAGCCAGGTAATGCTGAAGCCACTGGATCCAATGTAGCTGAAAAATATGCCACTGAACGTCGACTCAATCCATGTCTCTGTGTTAAGACTGAAAGTGTACAATTTTCTCTCTCATAACAAAACAACGCAAAATCTTTTGAATAATCAGGCATACCCAAAGCAGGAGCCTCACACAAACAATTTCGCAATTTCACAAATGCCTCTATGCAGTCATCATTCCACTCAATCGGATCTTTTGCTCTTTTCCGGGTCATTTGTATTAATGGTTTCGCTAACATAGAAAAACCATTAATCCATTGCCTACAGTACCCAACCACTCCCAGGAACATTCTCATTTCTTTCTGAGTCTGCGGCAATTGCATTTCTTTGATTATTTTTATTCTTTCCGGTGTCACTTTTCTAACTCCTCTTTCTATTTTATGCCCTAAATATCTAACTTCTTGTCGACAGAACTGAAATTTTTCTGGAGTCACCTTGTGTCTCCCTTCAGCCAAATGGTTCAGTAATGTAATTGTGTCCTTGACACAATCTTCTCGTGTTTTTGATGGCACCAGTAGGTCATCAATATACTGGACCAGAACAGATTTTCCAGGCATAATTAATGATTCTAGACACTTTGTCAAAATCTGATTAAAAATTGAGGGACTCTCTAGGTACCCTTGGGGAACTCGACACCATGCATAGCTACGATCCTCAAACTTAAACGCAAAAAGATACTGGCTGTCTGGGTTCAAAGGAATAGAAAAGAACGCTTGGCATAGATCAATTACTGTAAACCAGCCTGCATTCCAAGGTATCTGATAAAGGATCACTGCTGGATTTGGCACTATTGGACAACATGGCACTACAATTTTATTTATTTTTCGTAAATCCTGCACTATTCTATATTTTCCGCTAGGCTTTTTCAGTCCCATTATTGGCGAATTAAAAGGACTACCCATCACTTCTTTTAAAATACCTTGTTTAACCATTCGTTCAATTTCTGGAATAATTCCTGCCTTTACTTCTGGACTCATCTTGTACTTTCGGGTATTTGGATACACTGCACCTTCTTTCACTGTCACTTTAACTGGGTCTATATTTGTCATTAACCCAATGTCTTTTCCTGTGAAATCCCATACTTCTGGATTAACTGTAGCTCTCAATTCTTCTGGTAATTCCTTTTCAGTCATTAGTGAAAACATTTCATCTACTTCTTTTCCCTGTTTGGCTAACATCATCTAGTATACAACATCTTCATCAGGGGTTTGAAAGGCAACACCATCTGGTGTACAATAAATTGTGCAGTTCATCTTGCACAATAGATCTCTTCCCAACAGATTTACAGGACTGGAATCGCAAACTACAAACCGACGCATTTCTTTAAAACTTCCAATGTGCACCTCCATTGGTTTTGTGATTGGGGTTCTAATCTGTTGGTTAGACACGCCTACAACTTGGATTGATTCTCCCGAGAGGGGTAGGTTTGGGATATCTGCTGTTCTCACAGTAGACCTGGTAGCACCAGTATCCAATAGGAAAGTAATGTCTTTACCTTCTACTTTCCCATCAACAAATGGACCTGACTGATCTACCAGCAAGGATGCGCCAAACACGCACTTCTCTTCCTCCCCCCTCAGGCACCGTCATTGTGAGTAATCTGAATTTTCCTCATCATTCTGTAACAAATATTGTGTAATTGTTCTATTATTCTTACCACTTTCTCCTTGAAATCCGGTGTTCGCACTGAAACTCTGATGATTCACAAAATTTGGCATAGGAGCTGGTGGCACCTGATATTGTGGAGTAACTACTTGCTGCTGTTGATTCATATGTACTTCATTCTGCATCTGTGGGATTAAATTTTGATTTGGCCCATTATTACTCTTATTATTCTGAGTACTCTTACACTCGTTCTTCCAATGTCCAAGCTTTCCGTACGCATGACAAGGAAACTTCTTTTTCGCTTCTTCTCTGTACATTCGTCCCCTATATTTATTACCATTCGCTCCTTGATCATTCTGACTCTTCTCTTTCGCTTGATTATTATTTTGGGCATTCGTTTTCTCCTCTTGTTGTTCTGCCAATTTTACTTGTGCCCACATCATTTTCTCTTTTAGCTTTCTACGCCTGGCCTCAATGTCATCTCTGCAATATTTCGCGTACTTTAAAATTTCATCCACTGTCTTGCTTTGCCAACACAACATGTGCTGCTGTATCATCTGACTAATCTCTGGTTTCAAACCATATACAAACCGATACACAAAATGTCCCATATCCTTATCACCGATATTCTCAAAACCACTATACTGCTTAAACACCTGCAATAACCTCTCATAATATGCATGTACCGATTCATTTGGTTCTTGAGTTGTTCTATCTATTTTTACCCAGTCTGTTTCTTTAGGAGGAATTTTCCCTTTCAAATACATAATCACTTGGTGATACTTTTTTATCTTATACCAAAGGGAGTCACCGTTCCTGAGTGGAGATGGAGAGAAGGGAAGTAGGGGGTACTCTTGTCATGTGCTACTCTGCTTGTGGGAGGCAGGGTGTCCTCATCTTGATGCCCTCACACACCCCGAAGGATGTCATGCTTCATCATTGGGCTTTTGCTCCTCGTCGGGCCGGCGAAAATTTCGGTGCCCCCGGATAAATGAAAGGAGTAGAGATTCCCTTAGTAGGTAGGGTAAGATCCCATGAGATCAGTGAGGGTCACTTGAGAGGGTTCTCTCGGTGCATCTGGGCTGTGTCACCTGTGTGCCTCTCGCTGTCTCCGCCGGCGGAGACAGCGAGAGGCACACAGGTGACACAGCCCAGATGATCTCATGGGATCTTACCCTACCTACTAAGGGAATCTCTACTTCTTTCATTTATCCGGGGTCACTGAAATTTTCGGGCCACTGTAGATATAACTTTCCTATTCGGTCCTGACAAAGCACCCTGGATCTCCCCCTGAAACCACTGAAGCGCGAAACATGTTGACCATAACATATGCCCACTAGGGACATATAATCACCCAGCTACCAAGGGACATAATACCCCTTAAAGCAGCTCCATACACTTTGTTTTAATAATGACAGAGGGATCACTTTATTAAAAATTAATCACTCTCCCTCCAGCCATTTTTTAATACACTTTCTAGGACTTCACTGCCACTTACACCCAGGCACCCATATGGCTTCATCAAAAGATATCCGAAAAAGAGACCCTTCGGGGACCCGTAGGGCATTGCAGCGCCGGCCTGACGAGGAGCAAAAGCCTAATGTTGAAGCATTACATCCTTCGGGGTGTGTGAGGGCATCAAGATGAGGACACCCTGCCTCCCACAAGCAGAGTAGCACACGACAAGAGTACCCCCTACTTCCCTTCTCTCCATCTCCACTCAGGAACGGTGACTCCCTTTGGTATAAGTTTAATTACGGGAGCACGGGTCACCGGACCTTTTAGAATAGCTCCTAGAGTCCCTCTCTTTTGATAAATTGGATACTTTTTCATCACCTCCTCCGAGGGTGCTCCTGTCTTTGAGTCTCTAGCATACTCCTCATTAGGCCAGTCAATTGTAATTTTACATTCCGTCCATAAATCAGCAGGTACCACTATGTCAAATAAACCATCCAAATCCTTCAATAAAACCTTTGAAACCTTCACAAATCTCTCTACCTGTTTATACCATTCAACTGGTTTTTCTCTCAGCTTTGGGAAATCATTTGTAAATGACAAAATATCTTGTCTACTCAAGGAACATGAACATATCCTCCTCCGGGAACCTCTCTCATTGGACACAATTTTTCCACTTTGCTTGTTTCTCTTACTGGAAATGCAGCTGCTGCTTCTCTCGCTTGTACTTCCTCTTTCTTTCTTATCCATCTAATTCTCCATTTATCAATGTCTCCCCATTTTCGCAAAATCATAATTAATTCCTTTATCTGTAGTCTCTTTCCAGAAATATTTACACTTTCTAGATCTTTATCCGTAAAGTCCACTCGATATGGTTTCTGTAGCAACTTTGATTTTCCTATGTCTATTCCAATCTCTGTAGCAACTTCAGTCAATCTCTCATGAAATACCCTTGCTCTCCTGGTTATGCTCTTACATAAAAATAATAATTCTTCTTCATTGTAAGCATTCAATCTTTCTGTGCCCACACATCCTGTCATCATCTCTTCCAATTCCACTTTCAATCTGCTGATGTCTAAAATCCTTGGTGTTGGGTTCTGAATATCTCTTTCCTGTGCCCATCTTTCTATATCTTCAGAGGTAACTACTGTTGCGCCTCCAGTTCCTGTATGAACTAAAGGTCTTCTTTCTCTCAAATTCATGGGCGTAACTCTTTTTTGGAGTTTCAGTCAAAGGTTCCACATTAGGTAGATCCATTAATGAAATAATTGACTCACTTTCACTAACCTGATCATCTGTAATTATTATTTCTTTCCTAGGACTATTTAATGGAATTGTCACAGGTTGTGGTTTCTGGCAAATCTTTTTATCTCCATACAACGGGATTACTGGACCAATGGTTACTGGTACTGTCAAAGCTTCAGTATTCAAATTTAATTGACTTATCTTCTGAACTAGTTCTTCTCTAGTTTTATTTAGAACATCTCTTTCATTATCCTGCAACACTCTGTTATATGACGTATCATGTAAAATCTGTGGGGTCAATGGCACTCCCATTACTGGTGCACTTGGGGTAACCTTACTGGTTGCTTCTTGATACAGCGGTGGATTTTTTATTAAAATATCTTCTAACAACTTGTCATCTGATTCACCATATCCTGCTGTATTCATATGTTTCGCTTTTTCCTTACACTTTCCTCCAGACTGTTCCTCAGCCATTAACACTGGATATAAACCTTCTGATACCTTAGTTCTCCTCCATTGTTTCATCTGCCCTTCACGTGACTCATGCAAGTGTCTCAGAAAGAATCCTCTATATCTCCCACCTCTGCATTTGTCTCGTTCATATGACTCAGTCTCCCATTTTTCCAAAGCCTCATATTGAGTTAACCTAGGTCTAGGTTCTAAATCATTCATTTTCAATCTCAAATTCTGAAGAATCCTTCCATTAAACGTACCATCTTTAGGAAATGCTAACACTCCATCATCCTTTGTATATTCTATCCAGTTTTCCAACCATATGCAAGTATGATATCCTCTTTCCATCATCATAAAAGATGCTTGTGTTTTCGGTGGCGGAATAGGAATCCCCTCTCTGGTCAACACAGGATTATCCTTTACAAAGAAATTCTTAATTTTCTTTATAAATGACATTTTTCTTTTCTCTCCATACATCCTTAAGGAACGATGTATAAAATTGCATTCTGCAAACCCTTGAAATCTTCTTCCTGTACGCCTTGTACCAACAGTCAAATCAAAATCCTTCATACAAACTCTCTCTCCACCAATCCCAACACGGCTTCTAGCTAGTTATCCAATTATATCAGGCTCACGTTCGTGATCTGACCAATGCCAGCGCGGCCTTTTCTGACGTCAGTTCTGCTCCTCTCTACTGACCCCTCCTTTACAAGGCTGCTCCTGTCACACGCCCGCTGTTTCTACCAATCCCAGCGTGGCTCACTGTGACGTCAGTCCAACTCCGGCGACTTCTGACCCCTCCTTTACAAAGCTCCTCCTGTCACACGCCCGCTGTTGCTACCAATCCCAGCGCGGCTTACTGTGACGTCAGTATAATTCTAGCGACTGACCCTCCCTTCACAAGGTAATACGAAAACTTATTTCTCAAAATTTTCTTTAAAATTCTTTGTTATTAACAACATGGAAACATTTGCTACTCTGTCTGTTCCACTAAATCAAAGTATAGTTTATTTCTGCGAGTAAAACCTTCCACTTACTCTTCATATACTACGAGTAAAACCCTTCCGCTT
Organism: Calotriton arnoldi; assembly: GCA_963921515.1. Taxonomy (NCBI): domain Eukaryota; kingdom Metazoa; phylum Chordata; class Amphibia; order Caudata; family Salamandridae; genus Calotriton; species Calotriton arnoldi. The sequence goes on along the minus strand of CAWUFW010015546.1, from coordinate 231,566 downwards.
ACCCTTCATTCAAGCCCCAGAGAACCTGCTACTCCTCCGGTGTCACCCGTTTTGTGAAATTTGAGACCAAAGTTTCACCAGCGAACTCCTTTTGCTGTCAATCTAGCTCGGAAGCACCTGCTACTCCTTCAGGGTTACCCTTTCTAGGTGATATAACGCCTAAAGTTTCACTAGCGAACTCTTTGCTATCAATCACTCTCACTTTTACACAGAAAATAGTCCCTACTTTAACACTGCCAGCCCTACCTAGCTTCTCAGTGTTATTCCAACAGACGAGTAACCTCACTGCAGTGTGGTTTCTATCGCCACCCGCTATTCATTCCCCGGGAATTTTCCAGAAAACATAAAACAAGACGCTAATTCTATTTGTTTAAACATAAATCAATAATCAATAATCTATACTTATCACCAAACTAGTCAATAATAACCATAACTCTGCTACCAGAAAACTGATCCAGCGGTGTACTAACAACAGATACTCCACTACCATATACTCACCTGAGCCCATATAATTTCATCCACTAATACCTAGTAGACCGCTGGAGCTTGTAGTTTATAGATTTCATGTTTCCAGGAATAGTTATTATTCTGTTTTAACTAAACCTTTCACTGATCAAAAAGTTCTTTCCTCTGGTCGTTGGACCAATTAGTTGGAACTAATTGATGGTGATAATTAACTTAACTTATTAAACATTCTTTAAAATAAAATAATCACAGACTCGGGAAGTTTATAAACTTTATCTAAATTAATTGAATGTGAACCATCTCAAAGTTTCAGTACAAACATCCTCATCCACAAGAGTGTCAATTCAATCAATAATCAAAAAGCAAAAAATATTTCAGACTCTCACAATAACTATGCCTAGAAAGGAGAGGAAAGAGAGAGAAGAACATCTATCAATACAATGAATTTATATTTACCAAGAATGGTGTGAAGACCAACCCCCTGGCCAAAGGGCTGGTAAGGGTCCCCCAGGGTAGATCAGGAGACAAAGACTTCAGGACAGGAATCAGGACAGGATACTTCACCTCTCTAGAATACCGACAACTGCGTTGCACCCCTCTCTGACACTCTCTTCCTCCTCGTGGTTCTTCCGCGATCTTCTTTCTAACCCAATTAATTTAAGATGGAAATTTCTGCATTTAGTTTCTTCATCAGCGCCTTCACAGCATCAGCACCACCCACAACACTGACAGCTTCCCGAGCTCTGCATCGCCGTCTCAGCTCTCGCTTTTCCTCCTGCTTCAATATTTTCTCCTGTGTCTGCTCAACTAACTAACTAAAACTACCTCAGTTATACCTTTCGATTTTCACGTACCACCCATTAATGTTTCAATTTCGCAAAATACTAACTCTGATTGGTCAGGCAAGGGGGATGATCATCACACCATGCTTACATTTCACTTATTTAATGAACCATTGTCTTAAACCCATCCCCTTAAACTTTATTAGATCATTTCCTTTCCCATACATTTCCAAACTTTATTAATACAAAATGTTTCAACTTTATGAATAAGGCTTCTTCATATGAACTCTTCACCCTCATGTTCCCAGGGCACATCTTCTCTGGCCTTGGACGCGTGACAAATCCTTACTCATCCTTCCTTATTCTTTCTCATCTGCGCATGTGCGGGATCAAGTCAGTCAGTTCAATTCAGACAAGTGTGATAGGCCCAAATACGCACTAATAATAAAGTCAAAAGAGGAAATGTTATTTTCAAAAATAAATGGTTTCACTGTATACCACCAACCTCTATTCTAACCCACTTTAATTATTATTACCCTTTCTGCATTTGCGTTAATATAAAAGCTTATTTCTATTTAGCCAAGCGGATGCCATGGATGTGAACTTTCAAGCTGCCATTTTAATGCCTTTTGCGCATGCGCAAGATTTTCCCTCCAAGCGTTAATACGTCATATTACGTAGATGCAGTAGACGCATGCGCAGTAAAGATCCCTTGTTAGAGTGCATTTTAGTCCTTCGTTCGATTTGTGATAGTTAGTAAACACATTCGCAAGCTTCCTTGTCCCACGTGTCTTTCTAAAATGCGAATTATTAATTACAAACACATAGTTAGTAATTCGTTAGTGGCTTAAAACGAAAGGATTGCTTCCGAGCAAGTCTCATTTACGAGTCCTTGCTCCATCACACAGATCACTACAACTTCACAATGACCAAACTTATTGACCACTTAGCTCCGACAAAACTCCAAAGAATACCCGACAAAGACAAAAACCTGTGTTCAACAGAGCTCTTAATGAAGAAAAACGTAAACTGAGAGTAACTGAATGGAAATGGAGACAACATCCCTCCTCTCTTCTACTCAAACTGCTAAGAATGTCCAAAAACTTCTATAACAAAAGTATTCTAAAATCAAAAAAAGACTACTTTAGATCGGAACTTGACAATTCCAAAAACAGACCGAAGAAATTCTTCAAAATATTGAAACAACAATCAAACAAAATGGCCAAAACCGCTCTCTTGACTTCAAAATAGCAATTAAGCAGTGAAGAATTTTCTTCCTTCTTTACAGTGAAAGCCAACTCCCTGGAGAATGAGCTTAAGACAGCCGCTGACAGCTCAGCAACCCCAAAGAACTCTCTTGCCTCTAATCCAATCTGCTCTGCCAATACACAAAAATAAAGCTCAATCGTCAACTTTCAAACTATACGATCACAGAGATATTTCCAAAACCTTATCGACTACCAAACCTAACAACCACTTCAATGATCCTCTCCCTTCAAAATGCCTGTCTCCTATCTACCATGTCTTCATTCCCTGCTGGACTAAAATCATCAATGCATCGCTGTCACAAGGTTCCATTTTGGATTGCCTAAAAATTGGTCAAGTCACCCCCATCGTAAAAAAACCTACAGAAAGCCCCTCGGACCCTAACAACTTCCAACCGATAACCAACATACCCATGCTAGCCAAAGTTATGAAAAAATGTGTTCAACAACAACTAGGCCAACACATCATGGAATTTAAGCTACTGGATGACTGCCAATCAGGATTCAGACCTAGGCATAGCACCAAAACAGCAATTCTACATATAGTGGACGATGCCCTACTCGCTCTCGACCATAATGAAACTTGTCTGCTGATGCTACTTGACTTTTCCTCCGCTTTTGATACTGTTAACCACAGCAAAATACTGGAGAGACTAGAAAACTGGATGGGACTATCGGGCACAGCCCTTCAATGGTTCAAATCCTTCTTAGAAAACAGAAGGAAAAGATTTATGGTGACTCAAAATCTATCTCCTTCATCCCCTAATCCAATTGGAGTACCACAAGGCTCATCATTATCCCCTTCCCCATTTAACCTCTATGTCGAACCCCTAGCTGAATTATTACAGCAGGCGAATATCTCCTTCTACATGTATGCGGATGACACACAGTTGTATATCAAGGTTACATCCCTAAAAGAGATCAAGACGATGAACCAAGGTTTAGAAAGGACAGTTCAATGGCTAACAAACAATCACCTTCAGCTAAACTCTCAAAAAATGAAATTCCTTCTAATCTCCCCCCCCAAAAGACTCTTCGGTGGTGACAGAGGGGACTCCTTTTTCTTTTAAGAGCGGGCACTGTGAAATTTTTACTTTGTTTCCCCCTCGGTTTTCATGCTAATCTCGATCTCTTGCCTTGCCCTTGTGATGGCCAGAGCGGGCAAACTACATTACAATTTTTATTCTTTTGTAAGTTTTATATAAAGTATGCTAAATGGCTTTTAATTCCTTATTTTAAAAACAATTTACCTGTTTATCTTGAAACTGCATAAAGATCTATTCTCCTCTTGGAAGATGATGAATTGGCCTTCAGAGTAGTCGCCTTTTTTGAAAACTGCTGTGCGAGCCCGCAATACGATGTGCACTTTATGAATAATGTTTTAATGTATCTGATTTTATATCTGATATTATGATCCAATTGTGTATTTTATATGTTGAAACGTGCCTTGTCCTTTCATGGATATCTTTTTATCCGAATAAAGCAATTGAATTGAATTGTACTCTTTGGTGATAAAGGATTAAACCAAGCTGATTACTATACTAAATTGTACCCCGATCCTAGTGGACTCTACCAAATTGCTTGGAATTATGCTGGATAAGAACCTAAATATGCAAACACACATCAGCATGATGGCTAAAAATGCCCTCTTTCACCTCAGCTATCTTAGCAAAATGAAACCTTTCATCGAAATTCCAGACCTCAAAACTGCAGTTCAGGCTTAGTCATCTCGAGGTTGGAATACGGATGTACTACTCTATCAGGTCTTCCCAAGATCTCAACAGCCCCTCTAAAATTTTGTCTTAATGCAGCCGCAAGACTCCTAACAAGATCTAGAAAATTTAACCACATCACGCCACACCTGAAGGCGCTCAACTGACTGCCTTACGAAGTGAGAATACAACTAAAGATGGCCTGTATCACACATAAAGCAATACACTACAAAACTCCCGGTATCTAGCCCAGACACTTATGATATCAGGAGGAAGCAGACTCTCTAGGAGTTCTGGTAATCTTCTCCTGAAACCTTTATTCTTCAGCAAGAAAAAGCATATGATAGAGTATTCTCTGGAGCTGCACCAAGAATTTGGAACTCACTCCCTCCAAGTATCAGAAGAATCCCATCAACGACAATATTCAAAAAGGAAGCTAAGTCCTTTCTGATGAGCAAATTCCTCCCTTAAATCCTCAGCACTCCGTACTCACCTTTACTCCATAAGTTCTACCAGATAATCTTTTGACTAGCTCTTCTCATTAGAGTGGTACTCTCTATTTTTGTCTATTCGAGATCCGACTCCTGGAGGGATCTCTACTTTTTATAACATTTTTGCCTGCTATGAATCAAACTTCTATACTAATCTCATTTTTGTGATACCCTGTAAGGTCAGCCTTTCCAAATGTCATCTGTTTTTACTTAGAACACGTCCTATTACACTTGAACTTAACAACCTATTCTTTTTAGAATATTTTTATTGAATGTACATTTACCTACCCATCATAGATGCGAGGTATCTATCTATAGGACTCTACTGAACTGTTTAGAATTCCTTGCATTGGTACTGTGAAGTGCTCTGATACCCTAGTCAGGGTCTTGTTTGCGCTATACAAAACACTAAATAAATAAATTAACTAAAGTCCTGGTTGGTTATCACTCGCAAATTTTGAAGTATTCTGGTTTTTAGTTGTAGCTTAGTGCTGCCCACATACTTTGGGCCACAAGGACATTCCAGTATGTATATCACAAAATCATTGGTAGATGTAATAAATGTACACATTTGTTTGATCGTTCCATTATAGGCAGCATAGCTATTGCGACTTCTGCTGTTTTTGCAAGCCTTACAAGAATTGCATTTAAAAACTTTTGTGCTCCTAACCAGGAGGTGGTAGTGGGCTTTTCCTGGTAACTGGACTAACCTTTCCTTTAGTGATCTTGGTTTTCTATATGTGACCAAGGGCGAGTTCCCTATGACTTTGCCTATCACTGGTTCCGTTTTTAAAAGACCCCAATGTGTTTTAAAATTCTCTTGAAGTGCATGGATCTCTTGTTATATGTGGTAATCATCCTGGGAATGTTGGCACCATGTTTATTCTTTTTGGTGTTATTCCCACCAAACAGAACTTGGTTCTGTGTTGTACCTTGGATTTTCTTTTTGGTCTTTGACAATATTTTGGTGGTATAACCTTGTTGTCTAAATCTAGTCTCCATGTTGTCCTGCTCCTGAGCAAAGTTTATATCAGAGCTGCAGTTACGTTGTGCTCTTATGAATTCCCCTTAAGGAATGTTGTGGATTAATGGGGTTGGATGGTTGCTGCGGGCATGTAGGATGGTGCTACCAGCAGTTTCTTTCCTTTACAAACTGGTAACCAATTTGCTGCTTTCACTAGAAATGGCTTTATCTAGGAATTCACAGTATGTTTTACTGATTTTATGAGTGAAACTCAAATTCAATTCATTTGCTCCTAAATTGTCAATGAATTCCAATGGCAAACTTTCCGGTCAAGCCCAGATTAGAAAAAGATCATCTATTTATCTGATCTAGATTGCTACATGTTCAGTATATCTATTGTTGGCCTCTACCCATACCACCTGTTCCTCCCACCAGCCCAGGAATACATTTGCTATGCTGGGGGCAAAACAGGTACACATAGCTGCCTCTGACCTCTGCCAATATAAAGTTTTTTCAAAAAAGAAAGATGTTCTGTTCAAGGCAGTATAGCATCATTGATTGCAGCATATTTGTATGGTCTAATAACGATATTGGTCTGCTACAAAAAAAGTACCTACATGCCTCCACCTCTTTCCTTTGGTAGTTACAAGTGTACAAAGAGGAGACATCCAGTGCTATCATCATATAGCTGTCTTCCCATTTGACATTGTGGATTCTTTTTAAAAAGGCAGTGCTGTCACGAAAATAAGATCTTAAATTGACAACAAAGGGTGCTAAAAATAGTCATGGAAGATAGAGGTGTTTTCCAGAAGACCGCCATTAGAAGATACAATTGGCCATTCTGGGGGTCTGGTGGAATGCTTGTGAATCTTGTGCAGTAGGTAAAGGCATAGTATTCAGGGGTTATCTGTTTCAAGAAAATGACATTCCTCCTCATCAAGTAAGCCGGAACACCACCACCCTTTGAGTAGATTATGATATTTAGTAATGGAAGTTTTGTAAACTTCCCATCTGAAGCTCCTCATAGCAGTCAGTGTCACCCAACTGCCTCAATGCTTCCATTCTTTAATCATCCACATCCATTATAACTGTGTTACCCCCTTTATCAGAGGGTTTTATTATGATGTCAGGATTCCCTTCAAGATTATTAAGTACCTTCCTTTGTTCCCTTGTCAAGTTATCCCTACTACTGTTGTCATATTGTTTACGTAATTTCACAAGTTCTTGAATCATTACAGTACTAAAGGCTTTGATGTTTTCATGTGGGACATTGGGATTAAACCTAGAGCTGGGTTTAAAGACACTACTTCTTGATCTGTCCAAAATGAAACCCATTTGTGCTAAAGACCCACCTATATCATCACGAATAGTCACATCAGCATTTTGTTCTAGATCATGTAACATAAGAATGGAATCTATGTCCTTCAATATGAATTCAGAGGGATCATTTACAAATGATCTAATGGTTGGTTCCTTCCTTTGCCGAACTGACATTTTATACAATTTCATCAATTTTAATTTTCTTATATATAAAAACAACTCTATACGCATGTGCACGTATTTCGTTTCATTTGTGGGGCAAAAGGACAAACCTAACAAATACTGAACCTTCCTCTACAGTTAATGTTCTGGATGATAGATTTACAATTGATTTGTCTTCACTAGTACTCGGTCAGGATGTGGATAATATTGTTGGTTTCGCTTCTTCCGCCTCTTTTTTGGTTAGTCTGAGTCTTTTTTGTTCATTTGCCTTTTCCACTTTTGTGACCTTTGCCTCTTCCTCTTCCCTTCGCTGGAGTTTGCTCGTAAGAAACCCTGCTCCTTCTTTTGTTTCAGAAGCTGGAATTCGTGAATGAAGGTAGGACGTACTCCTAAAGGGACACTCGTATTTAATCCTTCGGTGTCTGATCTCATGTCGGAACTGGAGCCAGTTGACAGGATTTCTTTTGTCTTTTTCATGAGAAAATTGAAAATCTCTTTGCGCTCAAACTGTTTTGCATATGTCAGTATTCGGCCTTCAGCATAATCTTTTTATCGTGCAGAAATTGGCTTTTTAGCTTTTATGGCGTCCTCATACAATTTCAAACGCCCTTCCAGAGCGTTAAAACAATCTGAGACTGTACTGTCACATTTACATTTCTCTAGATCTTGTCTGACCAACAACAGATCTTTCTATGTTGTTTCCAAATCAATTATGGTGTAGTTCACTAACATTTCGAGCATGACTTTGCATGTTTTAGCCATGTAAGTTGCCCATTCTTTTAACAGTTCCGGATTAGGGTTCTCATATGTTGGTATGATCGATATTCCTAGGCCTCTCGGGACCTGACCTACTTTGATGTAGTTAGTGAGAGAGGTTACCTCCCACCATTTGTTGAGTTCACGCTTCGCTAATTTTTCCAGAAGTGATAATTTCTGTTTGACTGAAAATTCTAAAAATATTAGTAGCAATGCCAGTTTTTGTGGGTAGACGACCAACATTCAAGTCCTCATTAAATAGAGAGAGTACCACATCCAGTTGTTCTGTTTCCCATTTATTCATAATTCTCCTTCCCAACAAACAAGATTGCGTCTATCATCAGGCATGGCCAATTTGTAAAACTTTGGTGTTGCACCTACTCCAGATACAATATCGATGTCAAAACGGTAGCGGGCTGTGGACAGGTAGGGTAAGTGCGGTCCCGTATCCGAGCCCTCCGACTCAAAACCGAAATGACACCAGAACCACCCCCACACTTCCTGCTTACCGTTATATTCTGTAATGTCGGCTCCTTTTGGGTATGCTGTTGAGTGACCCTACATTGATTCAATATCACATAAGCTATCTGTTTTCTATGCACGTTTTTCATAGGTACACCATTATTTTATTGTTTATACTATTTTAGATCACATATAAGCACTTATAATATGAAGGAATAATATAACCCCCTTTTAAAAAGGGGCATGCACCAGGGGATGTGGTTCCAAGGGCCGAAAATAACCCAGGTGGGGGGCTGCTTGGCACCCCTCCCTTTTTTTGAGGAAAGAAACCAAAAATGGAGCAGACCCCGAGGGGTTGGGGTCTCTGGGGTCGAAAATGGCCCAGGAGGTGGGCCACTTGGCCCCCCTCCCTATCAATTAAATGAAATTATTTTTTAAAGGGGGGCATCCCCTGGGGGATGGGGTCCCCGGACATGAAATCGGCCCAGGAGGGGTGCCGCACAACCTCCCTCCCTATTTTTTCTTAGAATTTTTTTTTTAAAGGGGCAGGCCCCGGGGATGGGGTCCCCGGCGCCCAAACGATCCAGGGAAGGGGGGCCAGGAAGACCCCTTCCTAAAAAATAGGAAACATTTTTTTACAAAAAAGCTGGCAACTCACCGGAGGCCCCGCCCCTTTTCTCTACCACTCTGCAAACGTGCCTCTTGGTGCATTACTGGTTGGGGAATGAAGTCCCCTTGGCTGCTGAGGGTCTTTAGGGGCCAACAAGACCTCCTGTTACGTCTAGTAAGTGCCACACACTGGGGTTGCTGAGAGGTGGTCAGAGGCCACGCCCCCTTTCACTACCACTCTGCAAACTCACCTCCTGGTGCACTGCTGCTGGGGGGAGGTTGAGGTCCTCTTGCATCCTTAGGACCTCAGGACTTAAGTGGACTTCATCCCCAAGCAGCAGTGCGCCGGGAGGCGCATTTTTAAAAGTGGTGGAGAAAGGGGGCGTGGCCTATGACCACCTCTCATTAATCCAGCTGCAAGGGTCTTACTGGAGGCAACAGGAGGGCTAGTTGGCCCCCAAGGACCCTCAAGAGCCAAGGGGACTTCATCCTGCAAATAGTAGTGCACCAATAGGTCCTACACAGCTGGATTGCTAAGAGGTCTCCTGAGGCCACACCCCCTTTCTCCACCACTCTGCGACTTGTGGTGTACTACTTGTTGGGAGATGAAATTCACCTTACTCCTGAGGGATATTGGGGGCCAATACCCCCTGTTGGTACCTCCTGTATGTCCTACATAGCGGGATTCCCGATTGCTGGTCGGAGGCCCAGCCCCCTTTCTCCACCACCCTACAAATGTGACTACTAGTTAAAAAAAACTTATAAATTAACTGGAAAAAACAAAGCTTACAGGGACGTTCTAGTTAGGACTTACCTTTTAAAAAAACCTTAGAAATTCAACGAAAAAACCAAAGGTTACAGGGACATTATAGTTAGGAAATGGAATTGAAAAACCTTAGAAATTCACTGAAAAAACAAAGGTTACAGAGACGTTATAGTTAGGCTCAGGTTTCACTCGTACAAAACCAGAGAAATTCAGGCGTTATAGTTAGTGAGCTAACTATAACTCGCGCCCCTGTAATGCACTTCTAATGACCTCACATATTACATCACTCATGACATGGTCTGCGATATCACTGATGACATCTCAAATGACATCACTGATGACATCATCCACAGAATCTCTGACTCACCCACTAACAGCCCCATATAACCTTTCATACACCATGTCCAACTTCCACACTACCATTCTCAAACCCATTCACATACACATACCAGTACTTACACAGCCACTCACTGATTCCTAGATCAATACACACATCTACTCACTGGGATGGGGTCCCCAGGGCCATATACGGCCTAGGAAAGGAGGGATACACGGCACACCTTCCTTTATAATTAAAAAAAGAAAATGCTACTGGAACAACCCCGGAGGCCCCGCCCTCTTTCTGCACCACTTTGCAATCATGCCTCTTGGCCTGCTGCTGGTTTGGGGATGAATTCCCCTTGGCTGCAGAGGGTCCTTAGGGGTCAACCGCCTCTCCTGTTACCTCCAGTAAGTCCCTCACAGCTGGATTGCTAAGTGGTGATCGGAGGCCATGCCCCCTTTCTTCACCACTCTGCAGATGTACTTCTTGGTGCACTGCTTGGTGGGGGGATGGTATCCCCTTGCCTCCTGGGGGCCTCAGGACTAAATTGGACTTTTTCCCCCAACCAGTAGTGCGCCAGAAGGTTCGTATGCAGAGTGGTGGAGAAAGGGGATGTAGCCTCTGACAACCTCTCAGCAGTACAGCTGTGTGGGTCTTACTGGAGGTTAAAAGCAAGTGGTTGTCAGCAATTGTGAATCCACGTACCTGTGATCAAGGCAGTAAGCTGAAATGCATCGGGGAGCAGAACATGCTGTTATTTCTTCTCTGAAATAAAATGTTGGTTGTCTCAGGAATTGGGCTTCTGTGCTGTTTTGTGGATGTTTTCTAACGGGATGCTTCTTTCCCATCTAAGTTGAACCGCCCTGCATGGTTGGGGGCTTCCATTATGTAAATATAGTGTTTGGATTTAATACTGGGAGCATGACTTGCTCGCCTCTTTGCCTGAACAAAGGATTTTCCTGGATCCATGTGTGCGGAGGTGAGAAAGGGACAGGAGAGGGGCTTAAATCCTTCTTCTCAGCAATTCCTGATTCCACTCATTTTCTTGAGACATTATAAGATTACGGCAGCATGAACTATGAGTGAGATTTGAAATCATATACTGTGAACAATGGAATTTTAATACACGTGCTATTTTATGGAGATTACTTGCACCTGAACATTACTTTTTGTCTGCAGTAATGAAACGCTATGCAACAGTAATTAAAATATATTTCAGATTGAGAAATAAATTTGAGGTGCACTCTGGGAAATATATGCCATTATGTGCTATTGAGTCACATGCTGCCAGAACTTTAAAAGCAAGTGATTGTCAGCAATTGTGTATCCACTCAACTGTGATCAAGGCAGTTAGCTGGAACGCATCAGGGAGCAGAACATGCTGTTATTTCTTCTCTAAAATAAAACATTGGTTGCCTCAGGAATTGGGCATCTGCGCTTTTCAGTGGATGTTTTCTAACGGGATGCTCCGTTACCGTCCAAGTTGAAGCCACCATGCAGGGTTGGGGGATCCCATTACGGAGATATGGTGTCTGGATTTAAAACTAGGAGCATGACCCGCTCACCTCTTTCCCTGAACAAAGGAGTTTCCTGGAACCATGTGTGTGGAGGTAAGAAAGGGACAGGAGAAGGGCTTACCTCCTTTTCTCAGCAATTCCTGATTCTTCTCATTTTCTTGAGACATAAGATTACAGCAGCATGAACTGTGAGTGAGTTCTGAAATCATATAATGTGAACAATGGAATGTTAATGCACCTGGCTATTTTATGGAGATTACTTGCACCTGAACGTTACTTTTTGTCTGCAGTAATGAAACGCTATGCAGCAGTAATTGAAATATATTTCAGACTTGAGAAATACATTTGAGGTGCACTCTGGGAAATGTATGCCATTATGTGCTATTGACTCACGTGCTGTCAGAACCTTAAATGCAAGTGAATATCCGCAATTGTGAATCGCCTCACCTGTGATCAAGGCATTAAGCTGAAACGCGTCAGGGAGCAGAACTTGCTGTTATTTCTTCTCTGAAATAAAACATTGGTTGCCTCAGGAATTGGGCTTCTGCACTTTTTTGTGGATGTTTCTAAGGGAATGCTCCATTCCCGTCTCAGCTGAAGCCTACACAGTGTTGGTTGCCACTGGGTTGTTATAGTTAGTTCAGCTTTTCGCTTCTCCATAGGAAATGCCTTTTTTGTTTTGCTTGTAACTTTGGCACCATTTAATGAATCTCCACGAAACTTTTGAAAAAGGTGCTTTTTTTTGCCTAGTTTGTTCATGGAAAGTTTTAGGGTGGTCTGTCAAGAGGAGGCCAAAATAAAGGGGGGTACTAAAACGCAAAATCCTCATGCATTTTCCATAGACTTCTTTAGACAGTGCTACTGCAAAAACTGCTGAACGGAATTACACCAAATTTGGCAGGAAGCTGGATTTTTGTTCACATATTGTGTTTTTTGTGAGTTCATTTAAATCAGTTCAGTAGTTTTTGAGAAATGAAGGTTAAAAATAATTGTATAGCTGGACGGTTGGGTCCAAGGGTTTTTTGCGAGAGTCCCTCAAAACCAATTTTTGGCAGTGGGCTAATTTGCTCCTGCAAGGGGTTCTGACTCCCGTGGGAGCGAGAGCTCTGATTGGCTACTAACAACCTAAGATAAAGATTGTTGGCAGCCATTACAGGACTTGGGATATTAGTCCCCTGTCCTGAAGTTTAAAAAAAGAATAATATAAGAGAGCAGGGTAGGGATACTCTGCCCCCCCAAGGCCCTATGGGGGGACCCAGAGAGAACACTGGGGAAAAACCTTTAAAAAAGATGGTTTTCCTGTCATCCAGTGGGCTTCCTGCGGGGTTGCAGTAACACAAAAATACGAAAATGGTGACCACTATTTTCTTTATTAAATATATTGGGAGGGGTGTGTGAAAGAGGGGCCCCTCCCTGAGTCCATTTCGGGCCTTGGGTACCCCATTCCCCGTGACTGGGAATAATAATTAAGGGAAAGGTGCACATGGCCCCCCCTCCCTGAGCCTTTATAGGCTCCCAGGGACCTCTTCCTCTGGGACTGGTTCTGTGACTGTGTCTCGGGGAGGCCACCCCTGGACATGGTAGTTTTCCTGCCTGCTCCAGCGCTGGCAGGGCATCATATGTTTGCTCCCTTATGGTGGTAGCATTTTTAAATATCCCACCAGATGGGAGCAAACGTGGATCTCTGCTCCCTGCTGGAGGGAGCACTGGGGCAAAATAGAGCAGGCCCTGGAGGATAAGGAGCCAACATAGTGGCCTCACCGCTTCTTCCCCTTATTTGTCATATTTGCTCTGGGGGATGGGGTCCCTGAGACCTAATAGGGCTCGGGAGGGGGCTATATGCCCCCCTCTCCTTGATTTTGGCCCTGCATTTGGGGTCCCTGGACCCAAGAATGCCCGGGGAGGGAGCCCGCCCAGCCCTCCTCTTTTTTTTTGGCCCAAGAGATTGGGTCTCTAGGTCCTTTTAAGGCTTGTATACAGGGCCACACAACCTCCCGCCCCTTTTTATTGGAATTTGGCTCTGGGGGATGGGTTCTCCGGTGCCAATTTAGGGACTTTATATAAAAAAAATTAACACATGTTTTTTTACTGTATTTCTATTGAGTTATATATTGTAAAGTATTTTTCTAAGAAACATACACTTTCCTGGCAATGCTTGATGCTGTGGTAGACAGTGTAGTGGGAGATGATGTATTGGTATGAACAACATATTGCAGTTGATCTAAGTGTGGGACCGTTAGTGCCTGGCGATATAGTGCGAGTGCGCCACTGAGGATTACCACTATTTTTAAATATGCAACAGTATAATTGTCCCACTTCCTGAAAGAGTGTACAATATTGCCTCTCCCAATTTCCTGTGTGTTGTGGACAACTGAGGGTATTCTAGGGGCAGGGCCAGATGAGTAATAATGCCATCTGACTTTAGATATCAGAATTAGACGAGCTATGAATTTGTATGCCTTAGCCAGAAATTGGGTGATTCAGGACCCTCAGTGAAGGGGGTCAGTTATCCTACGACTATGAATGTATGAATAAAGTCTTCTGTACCACGCTCTGATGTTATCTTCCTATTGACAGGGCTGCTAAGCAGAGACGAAAAGGTGACCGCATCATGATAGACTGCCAGGAGCAGGCTTACTGGTTGGTTAACAGGCCTTCGGTGAGTATCACAAGTAGCATGTACTGTGCAATACCACTATGAAGCTCACCACTGTCGATTTTCTTTTCCTTCTGAGGGCAGTGCTACAAGCTGTGAGTCAAGTCTGCTCTCTAAATGTTGTTTCAGTCATTCAGAGATCCTATAGAAGCAAAATTACTCATCATTGCTCATCAAGAGTTAAAACTGGTATTTCTAGGTGCTTTATTATCCTTTTATTCTCCTGCACGTAATGTTCCTATCACCTGATCCATCTCTTCATTTGAACCCCTTGTCTGGATTTCTTATTGTCTCACCCCCCTCTTCAGTCATTCCACTGATACACTTAGTCACTGTGGGACATTGCTAGCTTTATCGACAAACAGATTATCTGTATGCTATTCACGGTTGGGTCACATTAGGTCAGCTGGAGATACTTCTTACTCTTCTAAAATATAGTGGAGATCTGCTTGAAAGTAGTAAGCAGTGGGGAGACAAATCCACAGCAGAGAGAAAATTGAAAAATGAAGCACCATTAAAGGTCTACTAATTAATTAGTATCGCAAGCGGTGAAAAGTTGCTCAGTATTCTGTTTTGATCTGTAGAGGTTTCAAAGAAGTAGAAAGGCAGCATATTTTACCCATTTGTGTGTGGAGGAAAGGTCCGTGTCGTCCTCCACACAAGACCTCATGTGCCAAGTACGACTTGGTGCCTTCCTCGCATCCGAGGCAGGAAATCCCTCTAGTTCGAGCCCAAGAGGGATTTCCTTTTATTTATTTTAGCCTCAGGAGCGAAGGCATTTTTGGCTTATATATATTTTTTCAATGTAATGATGATCAGCTCATTTCATTTTCACTGTATTGGTGCTCGAAGGCATATCTCAGCCCCCCCAAGCACCAATTCCGATGGGGGAGGTGTAATTGGAAAGGGGAGAATATCCCCTTTCCCCCTTTCCAATGGTACCATTCTGCAGTGGATCCCTGCTTTGGGATCACTGTGGGAGGCAATCATCAAACAGGGATTCACCCCTAGACTACCAGTGACGATTTTTAAGGGGGTCAGTGGCCCCCCTGGCAATGGGCAAATGCTCCCTCCCTCTACCCAGCCCCAAAAGTCGTTCACCCCCAATTACCTCCAATCTGCCCCAGGGCACACAGAAAGCCCACTGGACACCAGGGTTTATTTATTTTAGTCAACAATGCCACTCCAGGTATAGAGCCTAGCCTCCATCCACCAGTATAACCCCTATAAGTCTTTCTGCCCCCATTGGGGGCAGATTGGGCATGTATTCTTCTAATCTGCCACCTGCAGGGGGCCAAAAGCCTGCTAGACCACAAGGGACTATATTTGAAGGGGGAGCACCCACACCCCGCAAAAGGGCCAGTGCTCCCGACCTCCCCTGTGCCCAAACGTCTTTCTGTCATCCCCTGTGGGCAGATTGGATGTTCTAACCTCCAATGTGCCACCCCGGAGGAGGGGCAGAAAGCTCACAAGACACCAGGACTTTTTCAATACGGCCATAAATGAGTGGGATGGCCTACCCAGGCATTGGGCCTAGCTCCACCCACCCATATAACCCCCAGCAGAATTTCTGCCCCCTTTGGGGCAGATTGAAGGTGTCTTCCTCTAATATGTACCCATCAGGGGGCAGAAAGGCCACTAGACCACCTGGCACTATATTTGGTGGGGCAAGTGGCCCCTTCGCAATGGGCTAGTGCCCCCCTTTCCCCGGGCCCAAAAGCAGGCCTGGGCAGTGATCTCCGCTCTGTTGCGGAGTTTGCTGACATGTGGTCGCAACCTCCCGCATTTGGATACCTTCTGTTAGCGTTGAGAAAGTTGGAGCTCGAGTAGAAAATCTAGTTGAGTGTAAGAAAAGAAGCAGCGCCCTCTTACATGCGCATGGTGCCGTTTGCGTTGATTTTCCAGTGCAGGACACACACACGCGCTGAAAATCAAGGCGAACAGGGGGACCAAGCGCACTCCGCCGCTTGCGGAAGTCCTCGTAGTGCAGCTGAGTTTTTGGTCACTTCACGGAGTTCCGCATAGCGGAACAGCAAACTCTGCCCAGGCTTACCAAAAAGTCTTTCTGGTCCGGGGGAGGGCACAAAGCCCACTAGACACTAGGGATTTTTTAATAGGGCCATAAAAGGGTGGGGCAGCCCAACCAGGCATTGGGCCTAGCTCCACCCACCCATATAGCCCCCAGCAGTATTTCTGCCCCCGTCGGGGCAGATTTAAAGTGTCTTCCTCTGATCTGCCCCCGTCAGGGGGCAGAAAGCCCACTATACAATCTGGGACTATAATTGATGGGGCACTTGGCCCCTTTGCAATGGGCTAGTGCTCCCCTTCCCCAGACCCAAAAGTAGGCCCGGCAGTGAAGGCCGCTCTGTTTTCAGTGTTTGCAATGGGTAGGGGTGGCCCACCCAGGCATCGGGTCTTGCTCCCACCCACCCTTATAACCCCCAGCAATCTTTCTGCTCCCGGTTGGGGGTAGATTGGAGGTGTCTTCCTTTAATATACCCCCAGCAGGGGGCAGAAAGCCCACTAGACCACCAGGGTTTGGAGGGTGGATCTGCCCTCCCAGGCAATGGGCTAATTCTCAGCCCTACCCCCAGGCCCTTTCTGACTCCCTGGGGGCATATTGGAGGTTGTTACTTTCATCTGTCACTGGAGGGCAGAAAGCCCACTAGACAACAGGGATGATATTTTGTGGAGAAATAACTGGGGTTGCTTGCCTAGGCATTGGGCCTAAGCCCCACTCTTCAAAATGACCCACAGCAGTCTTTCTGCCCCCCCCCCACGGAGGCAATTTTTTTTTGTTGCAGAGTTGTATATAGCTCGAACTATACCCGAGACATCGGGTATCAGAGCGCTTTACATGAGCACCAGTTTTGTTACAGATGGACACATTCATTTTTGTTAGGCACGGGGAGATTAAGTGATTTGCCCAGAATCACAGGATGTTGAGCGTTGTTGCCGAGACTCGAACCCGGTTCCTCCAGCTTCAAGGTCGACTGCTCTAGCCGTAAGGCTACATCCTCTATACCTCCAATCTGCCCCGGTGGGAGGGGCAGAAAGCCCACTAGACACCAGGGAGTTTTTTTATTGATATAAGGTGTGGGGGTGTCCTGCCCACCTGCCCACACATCAAGTCTAGCCTCTGACTCCAATATAATCCCAACAGTCTTTATGTCCCCCTGGGACTAAAGCATCCCCATCTTTTGGCTAGAAGGGCAATTTTGATTTTGGAATTCTTCTTTATTTTTATACATATGGGTAGCAGAGTTGGTTTAAGTCACAATATCGTCCTTCATCTATTCTCAATAGCGTCACTTTTCGGGCTCGGGTCAGATGTCACCTTGGAAGCCCACCAAGCCCAACGTTTCTGAAAAGTAGACATTCTGGGGAGTCAAGGGTGGTATGTCTCGTGTGGATTCCACAACGTTTTCTTACCCACAATGCCCTGCACACATTAAACTTTGGCTAAAAGTGCAAGTTTTTCTTGCATTTCTGTATTGTAAACTACCAGAATCAGCAGGAATCCACATCCAGCATTCCCCCAGTTGTCCCGATAAAAAATGCTACCCCATTTGTGTGACTTAGCCTATTGCCCCCGACAGGCACTCCTAGATCACTGGGCTGGACTTACCATTTATTCTGCAATAAATCTTTTTTAGTTGCCTGAGAGGCAAAGGGGAGTTACTATCAATAAAATAATTCAACTTACAGTGTAGCCCATTTAACCATGCATTAAAGACATGGAATCAGTAAGTAGATTAATATGGTTTATGCTTTTGGACTATTTACGCCATGGGTTTTATAAAGTTATTTGTTATAGATATGTTACACCCTCCCTATATTTCGTTTTGCATTGTTCCCACTCAACTATGTAGCATGCTATGCTTTCCTCATTTCCCGCTAACACTATGGATTACATCTACACTATATCCTAAACAGCCTCTTCTGTACTCACTGTATGTTTTAAAGGATTATTTTTTATAGATATGCTACTCCTCCTATAGTTTCGGTTTGCATTGTTGCCACTACTGGGGTGAATGTATGACATTGTTCTGCATTCTGTCCATCAATTGTTGTTTTTGCATTTGTCACCCCGAGTGGGACGGGTATGCCCAGACGTAGGTCCCGTGCTCTCCATGCCACTGGAGTCAAGCTATCCTGGCTGATGAGGACTGAAACCCCAAAACTGGTCCTAGGATGCTTGTTTCCAGTCCAGGGAGAACCTGGCCTGGCAGTTCGGGCTGGACTGTTCCCATTGGGTGCAGGGTCAAGACTGATTTGCATATGGCTGGGTCCAAACTGGAATGGCATGGTTAGAAAAATAACGATTGATTTAGGCCCAGATTTCTGTACTGGGGTGAATGTATGACAATGTTCTGCATTCTGTCCGTCAATTGTTCTTTTTGCATTTGTCACCCCGAGTGGGCCGGGTATGCCCAGACGTGGGTCCCGTGCTCTCCATGCCACTGGAGTCAAGCTATCCTGGTTGATGAAGGGTGAAACCCCGAAATCGGTCCTAGGATGCTTGTATCCAGTCCAGGGAGGACCTGGCCTGGCAGTTCGGGCTGGACTGTTCCCATTGGGTGCAGGGTCAAGACTGATTTGAATATGGCTGGGTCCAAACTGGAATGGCATAGTGAGCAAAAAAACGATGGATTTAGGCCCAGATCTCTGTACTGGGGTGAATGTATGACATTGTTCTGCATTCTGTCCATCAATTGTTGTTTTTGCATTTGTCACCCCGAGTGGGACGGGTATGCCCAGACGTGGGTCCTGTGCTCTCCATGTCACTGGAGTCAAGCTATCCTGGCTGATGAAGGGTGAAACCCCGAAACCGGTCCTAGGATGCTTGTTTCCAGTCCAGGGAGGGCCTGGCAGTTCAGGCTGGACTGTTGCCATTGGGTGCAGGGTCAAGACTGATTTGCATATGGCTGGGTCCAACTGGAATGGCATGGTGAGCAAAAAAACGATGGCTTTAGGCCCAGATCTCTGTACTGAGGTGAATGTATGACATTGTTCTGCATTCTGTCCATCAATTGTTCGTTTTGCATTTGTCACCCCGAATGGGACGGGTATGCCCAGACATGGGTCCCGTGCTCTCCATGGCACTGGAGTCAAGCTATCCTGGCTGATATGGGGTGAAACCCTGAAACCAGTCCTAGGATCCTTATTTCCAGTCCAAGGAGGACCTGGCCTGGCAGTACGGGCTGGACTGTTCCCATTGGGTGCAGGGTCAAGACTGATTTGCATATGGTTGGGTCAAAACTGGAATGGCATGGTGAACAAAAAAAATGATTGATTTAGGCCCAGATCTCTGTACTGGGAGGAATGCATGACATTGTTCTGCATTCTGTCCATCAATTGTTCTTTTTGCATTTGTCACCCTGAGTGGGCCGGGTATGGCCAGACGTGGGTCCCATGCTCTCCATGCCACTGGAGTCAAGCTATCCTGGTTGATGAAGGGTGAAACCCCGAAATTGGTAAGAAGGATGCTCGTATCCAGTCCAGGGAGGACCTGGCCTGGCAGTTCGGGCTGGACTGTTCCCATTGGGTGCAGGGTCAAGACTGATTTGCATATGGCTGGGTCCAAATTGGAATGGCATATTGAGCAAAAAAACGATGGATTTAGGCCCAGATCTCTGTACTGGGGTGAATGTATGACATTGTTCTGCATTCTGTCCATCAATTGTTGTTTTCGCATTTGTCACCTCGAGTGGGACGGGTATGCCCAGACGTGGGTCCTGTGCTCTCCATGCCACTGGAGTCAAGCTATCCTGGCTGATGAAGGGTGAAACCCCGAAACTGGTCCTAGGATGCTTGTTTCCAGTCCAGGGAGAACCTGGCCTGGCAGTTCGGGCTGGACTGTTCCCATTGGGTGCAGGGTCAAGACTGATTTGCATATGGCTGGGTCCAAACTGGAATGGCATGGTTAGCAAAATAACGATTGATTTAGGCCCAGATTTCTGTACTGGGGTGAATGTATGACAATGTTCTGCATTCTGTCCATCAATTGTTCTTTTTGCATTTGTCACCCCGAGTGGGCCGGGTATGCCCAGACGTGGGTCCCGTGCTCTCCATGCCACTGGAGTCCAGCTATCCTGGTTGATGAAGGGTGAAACCCCGAAATCGGTCCTAGGATGCTTGTATCCAGTCCAGGGAGGACCTGGCCTGGCAGTTCGGGCTGGACTGTTCCCATTGGGTGCAGGGTCAAGACTGATTTGCATATGGCTGGGTCCAAACTGGAATGGCATAGTGAGCAAAAAAACGATGGATTTAGGCCCAGATCTCTGTACTGGGGAGAATGTATGACATTGTTCTGCATTCTGTCCAACAATTGTTGTTTTTGCATTTGTCACCCCGAGTGGGACGGGTATGCCCAGACGTGGGTCCTGTGCTCTCCATGTCACTGGAGTCAAGCTATCCTGGCTGATGAAGGGTGAAACCCCGAAACCGGTACTAGGATGCTTGTTTCCAGTACAGGCAGGACCTGGCCTGGCAGTTCGGGCTGGACTGTTCCCATTGGGTACAGGGTCAAGACTGATTTGCATATGGCTGGGTCCAAACTGGAATGGCATGGTGAGCTAAAAAACGATGGATTTAGGCCCAGATCTCTGTAATGGGGTGAATGTATGACATTGTTCTGCATTCTGTCCATCAATTGTTCTTTTTGCATTTGTCACCCCCGAATGGGACGGGTATGCCCAGACATGGGTCCCGTGCTCTGCATGGCACTGGAGTCAAGCTATCCTGGCTGATGAGGGGTGAAACCCTGAAATCAGTCCTAGGATGCTTGTTTCCAGTCCAAGGAGGACCTGGCCTGGCAGTTCGGGCTGGACTGTTCCCATTGGGTGCAGGGTCAAGACTGAATTGCATATGGCTGGGTCCAAACTGGAATGGCATGGTGAGCAAAAGCGATGCATTTAGGCCCAGATCTCTGTACTGCGGTGAATGTATGACATTGTTCTGCATTCTGTCCATCAATTGTTGTTTTTGCATTTGTCACCCCGAGTGGGACGGGTATGCCCAGACCTACCCGTGCTCTCCATGCCACTGGAGTCAAGCTATCCTGGCTGATGAGGACTGAAACCCCGAAACTGGTCCTAGGATGCTTGTTTCCAGTCCAGGGAGAACCTGGCCTGGCAGTTCGGGCTGGACTGTTCCCATTGGGTGCAGGGTCAAGACGGATTTGCATATGGCTGGGTCCAAACTGGAATGGCATGGTTAGCAAAATAACGATTGATTTAGGCCCAGATTTCTGTACTGGGGAGAATGTATGACATTGTTCTGCATTCTGTCCATCAATTGTTCTTTTTGCATTTGTCACCCCGAGTGGGCCGGGTATGCCCAGACGTGGGTTCCGTGCTCTTCATGCCACTGGAGTCAAGCTATCCTGGTTGATGAAGGGTGAAACCCCGAAATCGGTCCTAGGATGCTTGTATCCAGTCCAGGGAGGACCTGGCCTGGCAGTTCGGGCTGGACTGTTCCCATTGGGTGCAGGGTCAAGACTGATTTGCATATGGCTGGGTCCAAACTGGAATGGCATAGTGAGCAAAAAAACGATGGATTTAGGCCCAGATCTCTGTACTGGGGTGAATGTATGACATTGTTCTGCATTCTGTCCATCAATTGTTGTTTTTGCATTTGTCACCCCGAGTGGGACGGGTATGCCCAGACGTGGGTCCCATGCTCTCAATGCCACTGGTGTCAAGTAATCCCGGCTGAAGAGGGTGGAAACCCCAAAACCGGTCCTAGAATGCTTGTTTCCAGTACAGGCAGGACCTGGCCTGGCAGTTCGGGCTGGACTGTTCCCATTGGGTACAGGGTCAAGACTGATTTGCATATGGCTGGGTCCAAACTGGAATGGCATGGTGAGCAAAAAAACGATGGATTTAGGCCCAGATCTCTGTCCTGGGGTGAATGTATGACATTGTTTTGCATTCTGTCCATCAATTGTTCTTTTTCCATTTGTAACCCCGAGTGGGACGGGTATGCCCAGACGCGGGTCCTGTGCTCTCCATGTCACTGGAGTCAAGCTATCCTGGCTGATGAAGGGTGAAACCCCGAAACCGGTCCTAGGATGCTTGTTTCCAGTCCAGGGAGGACCTGGCCTGGCAGTTCAGGCTGGACTGTTCCCATTGGGTGCAGGGTCAAGACTGATTTGCATATGGCTGGGTCCAACTGGAATGGCATGGTGAGCAAAAAAACGATGGATTTAGGCCCAGATCTCTGTACTGAGGTGAATGTATGACATTGTTCTGCATTCTGTCCATCAATTGTTCTTTTTGCATTTGTCACCCCGAATGGGACGGGTATGCCCAGACATGGGTCCCGTGCTCTCCATGGCACTGGAGTCAAGCTATCCTGGCTGATGAGGGGTGAAACCCTGAAATCAGTCCTAGGATGCTTGTTTCCAGTCCAAGGAGGACCTGGCCTGGCAGTTCGGGCTGGACTGTTCCCATTGGGTGCAGGGTCAAGACTGAATTGCATATGGCTGGGTCCAAACTGGAATGGCATGGTGAGCAAAAAAGCGATGCATTTAGGCCCAGATCTCTGTACTGCGGTGAATGTATGACATTGTTCTGCATTCTGTCCATCAATTGTTCTTTTTGCATTTGTCACCCCGAGTGGGACGGGTATGCCCAGACGTGGGTCCTGTGCTCTCCATGTCACTGGAGTCAAGCTATCCTGGCTGATGAAGGGTGAAACCCCGAAACCGGTCCTAGGATGCTTGTTTCCAGTCCAGGGAGGACCTGGCCTGGCAGTTCAGGCTGGACTGTTCCCATTGGGTGCAGGGTCAAGACTGATTTGCATATGGCTGGGACCAACTGGAATGGCATGGTGAGCAAAAAAACGATGGATTTAGGCCCAGATCTCTGTACTGAGGTGAATGTATGACATTGTTCTGCATTCTGTCCATCAATTGTTCTTTTTGCATTTGTCACCCCGAATGGGACGGGTATGCCCAGACATGGGTCCCCTGCTCTCCATGGCACTGGAGTCAAGCTATCCTGGCTGATGAGGGGTGAAACCCTGAAACCAGTCCTAGGATGCTTGTTTCCAGTCCAAGGAGGAACTGGCCTGACAGTACGGGCTGGACTGTTCCCATTGGGTGCAGGGTCAAGACTGATTTCCATATGGCTGGGTCCAAACTGGAATGGCATGGTGAGCAAAAAAACGATGGATTTAGGCCCAGATCTCTGTACTGGGGTGAATGTATGACATTGTTCTGCATTCTGTCCATCAATTGTTGTTTTTCATTTGTCACCCCGAGTGGGACGGGTATGCCCAGACGTAGGTCCCGTGCTCTCCATGCCACTGGAGTCAAGCTATCCTGGCTGATGAGGACTGAAACCCCGAAACTGGTCCTAGGATGCTTGTTTCCAGTCCACGGAGAACCTGGCCTGGCAGTTCGGGCTGGACTGTTCCCATTGGGTGCAGGGTCAAGACTGATTTGCATATGGCTGGGTCCAAACTGGAATGGCATGGTTAGCAAAATAACGATTGATTTAGGCCCAGATTTCTGTACGGGGGTGAATGTATGACAATGTTCTGCATTCTGTCCATCAATTGTTCTTTTTGCATTTGTCACCCCGAGGGGGCCAGGTATGCCCAGACGTGGGTCCCGTGCTCTCCATGCCACTGGAGTCAAGCTATCCTGGTTGATGAGGGGTGGAACCCTGAAACCAGTCCTAGGATGCTTGTTTCCAGTCCAAGGAGGACCTGGCCTGGCAGTACGGGCTGGACTGTTCCCATTGGGTGCAGGGTCAAGACTGATTTGCATATGGTTGGGTCAAAACGGGAATGGCATGGTGAGCAAAAAAACGATTGATTTAGGCCCAGATCTCTGTACTGGGAGGAATGCATGACATTATTCTGCATTCTGTCCATCAATTGTTCTTTTTGCATATGTCACCACGAGTGGGACGGGTATGCCCAGACGTGGGTCCCGTGCTCTCCATGCCACTGGAGTCAAGCTATCCTGGTTGATGAAGGGTGAAACCCCGAAATTGGTCCTAGGATGCTCGTATCCAGTCCAGGGAGGACCTGGCCTGGCAGTTCGGGCTGGACTGTTCCCATTGGGTGCAGGGTCAAGACTGATTTGCATATGGTTGGGTCAAAACTGGAATGGCATGGTGAGCAAAAAAACGATTGATTTAGGCCAGATCTCTGTACTGGGAGGAATGCATGACATTATTCTGCATTCTGTCCATCAATTGTTCTTTTTGCATATGTCACCACGAGTGGGACGGGTATGCCCAGACGTGGGTCCCGTGCTCTCCATGCCACTGGAGTCAAGCTATCCTGGCTGATGAAGGGTGAAACCCCGAAACCGGTCCTAGGATGCTTGTTTCCAGTCCAGGGAGGACCTGGCCTGGCAGTTCGGGCTGGACTGTTCCCATTAGGTGCAGGGTCAAGACTGATTTGCATATGGCTGGGTCCAAACTGGAATGGCATGGTGAGCAAAAAAACGATGGATTTAGGCCCAGATCTCTGTACTGGGGTGAATGTATGACATTGTTCTACATTCTGTCCATCAATTGTTGTTTTTGCATTTGTCACCCCGAGTGGGACGGGTATGCCCAGACGTAGGTCCCGTGCTCTCCATGCCACTGGAGTCAAGCTAACCTGGCTGATGAGGACTGAAACCCCGAAACTGGTCCTAGGATGCTTGTTTCCAGTCCAGGGAGAACCTGGCCTGGCAGTTCGGGCTGGACTGTTCCCATTGGGTGCAGGGTGAAGACTGATTTGCATATGGCTGGGTCCAAACTGCAATGGCATGGTTAGCAAAATAACGATTGATTTAGGCCCATATTTCTGTACTGGGGTGAATGTATGACAATGTTCTGCATTCTGTCCATCAATTGTTCTTTTTGCATTTGTCACCCCGAGTGGGCCGGGTATGCCCAGACGTGGGTCCCGTGCTCTCCATGCCACTGGAGTCAAGCTATCCTGGTTGATGAAGGGTGAAACCCCGAAATCGGTCCTAGGATGCTTGTATCCAGTCCAGGGAGGACCTGGCCTGGCAGTTCGGGCTGGACTGTTCCCATTGGGTGCAGGGTCAAGACTGATTTGCATATGGCTGGGTCCAAACTGGAATGGCATAGTGAGCAAAAAATCGATGGATTTAGGCCCAGATCTCTGTACTGGGGTGAATGTATGACATTGTTCTGCATTCTGTCCATCAATTGTTGTTTTTGCATTTGTCACCCCGAGTGGGACGGGTATGCCCAGACGTGGGTCCTGTGCTCTCCATGTCACTGGAGTCAAGCTATCCTTGCTGATGAAGGGTGAAACCCCGAAACCGGTCCTAGGATGCTTGTTTCCAGTCCAGGGAGGACCTGGCCTGGCAGTTCGGGCTGGACTGTTCCCATTGGGTGCAGGGTCAAGACTGATTTGCATATAGCTGGGTCCAAACTGGAATGGCATGTTGAGCAAAAAAACGATGGATTTAGGCCCAGATCTCTGTACTGGGGTGAATGTATGACATTGTTCTTCATTCTGTCCATCAATTGTTGTTTTTGCATTTGTCACCCCGAGTGGGCCGGGTATGCTCAGACGTGGGTCCCGTGCTCTCCATGCCACTGGAGTCAAGCTATCCTGGTTGATGAAGGGTGAAACCCCGAAATTGGTCCTAGGTTGCTCGTATCCAGTCCAGGGAGGACCTGGCCTGGCAGTTCGGGCTGGACTGTTCCCATTGGGTGCAGGGTCAAGACTGATTTGCATATGGCTGGGTCCAAACTAGAATGGCATAGTGAGCAAAAAACCGATGGATTTAGGCCCAGATCTCTGCACTGGGGTGAATGTATGACATTGTTCTGCATTCTGTCCATCAATTGTTGTTTTTGCATTTGTCACCCCGAGTGGGACGGGTATGCCAAGACGTGGGTCCCATGCTCTCAATGCCACTGGTGTCAAGTAATCCTGGCTGAAGAGGGTGGAAACCCCAAAACCGGTCCTAGGATGCTTGTTTCCAGTACAGGCAGGACCTGGCCTGGCAGTTCGGGCTGGACTGATCCCATTGGGTACAGGGTCAAGACTGATTTGCATATGGCTGGGTCCAAACTGGAATGACATGGTGAGCAAAAAAATGATGGATTTAGGCCCAGATCTCTGTACTGGGGTGAATGTATGACATTGTTCTGCATTCTGTCCATCAATTGTCCTTTTTGCATTTGTCACCCCGAGTGGGACGGGTATGCCCAGTCGTGGGTCCTGTGCTCTCCATGTCACTGGAGTCAAGCTATCCTGGCTGATGAAGGGTGAAACCCCGAAACCGGTCCTAGGAGGCTTGTTTCCAGTCCAGGGAGGACCTGGCCTGGCAGTTCAGGCTGGACTGTTCCCATTGGGTGCAGGGTCAAGACTGATTTGCATATGGCTGGGTCCAACTGGAATGGCATGGTGAGCAAAAAACGATGGATTTAGGCCCAGATCTCTGTACTGAGGTGAATGTATGACATTGTTCTGCATTCTGTCCATCAATTGTTCTTTTTGCATTTGTCACCCCGAATGGGACGGGTATGCCCAGACATGGGTCCCGTGCTCTCCATGGCACTGGAGTCAAGCTATCCTGGCTGATGAGGGTGAAACCCTGAAACCAGTCCTAGGATGCTTGTTTCCAGTCCAAGGAGGAACTGGCCTGGCAGTACGGGCTGGACTGTTCCCATTGGGTGCAGGGTCAAGACTGATTTGCATATGGTTGGGTCAAAACTGGAATGGCATGGTGAGCAAAAAAACGATTGATTTAGGCCCAGATCTCTGTACTGGGAGGAATGCATGACATTGTTCTGCATTCTGTCCATCAATTGTTCTTTTTGCATATGTCACCCCGAGTGGGACGGGTATGCCCAGACGTGGGTCCCGTGCTCTCCATGCCACTGGAGTCAAGCTATCCTGGCTGATGAAGGGTGAAACCCCGAAACCGGTCCTAGGATGCTTGTTTCCAGTCCAGGGAGGACCTGGCCTGGCAGTTCGGGCTGGACTGTTCCCATTGGGTGCAGGGTCAAGACTGATTTGCATATGGCTGGGTCCAAACTGGAATGGCATGGTGAGCAAAAAAACGATGGATTTAGGCCCAGATCTCTGTACTGGGGTGAATGTATGACATTGTTCTGCATTCTGTCCATCAATTGTTGTTTTTGCATTTGTCACCCCGAGTGGGACGGCTATGCCCAGACGTAGGTCCCGTGCTCTCCATGCCACTGGAGTCAAGCTATCCTGGATGATGAGGACTGAAACCCCGAAACTGGTCCTAGGATGCTTGTTTCCAGTCCAGGGAGAACCTGCCCTGGCAGTTCGGGCTGGACTGTTCCCATTGGGTGCAGGGTCAAGACTGATTTGCATATGGCTGGGTCCAAACTGCAATGGCAAGGTTAGCAAAATAACGATTGATTTAGGCCCAGATTTCTGTACTGGGGTGAATGTATGACAATGTTCTGCATTCTGTTCATCAATTGTTCTTTTTGCATTTGTCACCCCGAGTGGGCCGGGTATGCCCAGACGTGGGTCCCGTGCTCTCCATGCCACTGGAGTCAAGCTATCCTGGTTGATGAAGGGTGAAACCCCGAAATCGGTCCTAGGATGCTTGTATCCAGTCCAGGGAGGACCTGGCCTGGCAGTTCGGGCTGGACTGTTCCCATTGGGTGCAGGGTCAAGACTGATTTGCATATGGCTGGGTCCAAACTGGAATGGCATAGTGAGCAAAAAACGATGGATTTAGGCCCAGATCTCTGTACTGGGGTGAATGTATGACATTGTTCTTCATTCTGTCCATCAATTGTTGTTTTTACATTTGTCACCCAGAGTGGGACGGGTATGCCCAGACGTAGGTCCCATGCTCTCCATGCCACTGGAGTCAAGCTATCCTGGCTGATGAGGACTGAAACCCCGAAACTGGTCCTAGGATGCTTGTTTCCAGTCCAGGGAGAACCTGGCCTGGCAGTTCGGGCTGGACTGTTCCCATTGGGTGCAGGGTCAAGACTGATTTGCATATGGCTGGGTCCAAACTGGAATGGCATGGTTAGCAAAATAACGATTGATTTAGGCCCAGATTTCTGTACTGGGGTGAATGTATGACAATGTTCTGCATTCTGTCCATCAATTGTTCTTTTTGCATTTGTCACCCCGAGTGGGCCGGGTATGCCCAGAGGTGGGTCCCGTGCTCTCCATGCCACTGGA
Organism: Calotriton arnoldi; assembly: GCA_963921515.1. Classification (NCBI taxonomy): domain Eukaryota; kingdom Metazoa; phylum Chordata; class Amphibia; order Caudata; family Salamandridae; genus Calotriton; species Calotriton arnoldi. The sequence goes on along the minus strand of CAWUFW010015546.1, from coordinate 203,145 downwards.
GTCAAGCTATCCTGGTTGATGAAGGGTGAAACCCCGAAATCGGTCCTAGGATGCTTGTATCCAGTCCAGGGAGGACCTGGCCTGGCAGTTCGGGCTGGACTGTTCCCATTGGGTGCAGGGTCAAGACTGATTTGCATATGGCTGGGTCCAAACTGGAATGGCATAGTGAGCAAAAAAACGATGGATTTAGTCCCAGATCTCTGTACTGGGGTTAATGTATGACATTGTTCTGCATTCTGTCCATCAAGTGTTGTTTTTGCATTTGTCACCCCGAGTGGGACGGGTATGCCCAGACGTGGGTCCTGTGCTCTCCATGTCACTGGAGTCAAGCTATCCTGGCTGATGAAGGGTGAAACCCCGAAACCGGTCCTAGTATGCTTGTTTCCAGTCCAGGGAGGACCTGGCCTGGCAGTTCAGGCTGGACTGTTCCCATTGGGTGCAGGGTCAAGACTGATTTGCATATGGCTGGGTCCAACTGGAATGGCATGGTGAGCAAAAAAACGATGGATTTAGGCCCAGATCTCTGTACTGAGGTGAATGTATGACATTGTTCTGCATTCTGTCCAACAATTGTTCTTTTTGCATTTATCACCCCGAATGGGACGGGTATGCCCAGACATGGGTCCCGTGCTCTCCATGGCACTGGAGTCAAGCTATCCTGGCTGATGAGGGGTGAGACCCTGAAACCAGTCCTGGGATGCTTGTTTCCAGTCCAAGGAGGACCTGGCCTGGCAGTACGGGCTGGACTGTTCCCATTGGGTGCATGGTCAAGACTGATTTGCATATGGTTGGATCAAAACTGGAATGGCATGGTGAGCAAAAAACTATTGATTTAGGCCCAGATCTCTGTACTGGGAGGAATGCATGACATTGTTCTGCATTCTGTCCATCAATTGTTCTTTTGCATATGTCACCCCGAGTGGGACGGGTATGCCCAGACGTGGGTCCCGTGCTCTCCATGCCACTGGAGTCAAGCTATCCTGGCTGATGAAGGGTGAAACCCCGAAACCGGTCCTAGGATGCTTGTTTCCAGTCCAGGGAGGACCTGGCCTGGCAGTTCGGGCTGGTTCCCTTTGGGTGCAGGGTCAAGACTGATTTGCATATGGCTGGGTCCAAACTGGAATGGCATGGTGAGCAAAAAAACGATGGATTTAGGCCCAGATCTCTGTACTGGGGTGAATGTATGACATTGTTCTGCATTGTGTCCATCAATTGTTGTTTTTGTATTTGTCACCCCGAGTGGGACGGGTATGCCCAGACCTACCCGTGCTCTCCATGCCACTGGAGTCAAGCTATCCTGGCTGATGAGGCCTGAAACCCCGAAACTGGTCCTAGGATGCTTGTTTCCAGTCCAGGGAGAACCTGGCCTGGCAGTTCGGGCTGGACTGTTCCCATTGGGTGCAGGGTCAAGACGGATTTGCATATGGCTGGGTCCAAACTGGAATGGCATGGTTAGCAAAATAACGATTGATTTAGGCTCAGATTTCGGTACTGGGGTGAATGTATGACATTGTTCTGCATTCTGTCCATCAATTGTTCTTTTTGCATTTGTCACCCCGAGTGGGCCGGGTATGCCCAGACGTGGGTCCCGTGCTCTTCAAGCCACTGGAGTCAAGCTATCCTGGTTGATGAAGGGTGAAACCCCGAAATCGGTCCAGGGATGCTTGTATCCAGTCCAGGGAGGCCCTGGCCTGGCAGTTCGGGCTGGACTGTTCCCATTGGGTGCAGGGTCAAGACTGATTTGCATATGGCTGGGTCCAAACTGGAATGTCATAGTGAGCAAAAAAACGATGGATTTAGGCCCAGATCTCTGTACTGGGGTGAAAGTATGACATTGTTCTGCATTCTGTCCATCAATTGTTGTTTTTGCATTTGTCACCCCGAGTGGGACGGGTATGCCCAGACGTGGGTCCCATGCTCTCAATGCCACTGGTGTCAAGTAATCCTGGCTGAAGAGGGTGGAAACCCCAAAACCGGTCCTAGGATGCTTGTTTCCAGTACAGGCAGGACCTGGCCTGGCAGTTCGGGCTGGACTGTTCCCATTGGGTGCAGGGTCAAGACTGATTTGCATATGGCTGGGTCCAAACTGGAATGGCATGGTTAGCAAAATAACGATTGATTTAGGCCCAGATTTCTGTACTGGGGTGAATGTATGACAATGTTCTGCATTCTGTCCATCAATTGTTCTTTTTGCATTTGTCACCCCGAGTGGGACGGGTATGCCCAGACGTGGGTCCTGTGCTCTCCATGTCACTGGAGTCAAGCTATCCTGGCTGATGAAGGGTGAAACCCCGAAACCGGTCCTAGTATGCTTGTTTCCAGTCCAGGAAGGACCTGGCCTGGCAGTTCAGGCTGGACTGTTCCCATTGGGTGCAGGGTCAAGACTGATTTGCATATGGCTGGGTCCAACTGGAATGGCATGGTGAGCAAAAAAACGATGGATTTAGACCCAGATCTCTGTACTGGGGTGAATGTATGACATTGTTCTGCATTCTGTCCATCAATTGTTCTTTTTGCATTTGTCACCCCGAATGGGACGGGTATGCCCAGACATGGGTCCCGTGCTCTCCATGGCACTGGAGTCAAGCTATCCTGGCTGATGAGGGGTGAGACCCTGAAACCAGTCCTGGGATGCTTGTTTCCAGTCCAAGGAGGACCTGGCCTGGCAGTACGGGCTGGACTGTTCCCATTGGGTGCAGGGTCAAGACTGATTTGCATATGGTTGGATCAAAACTGGAATGGCATGGTGAGCAAAAAAACTATTGATTTAGGCCCAGATCTCTGTACTGGGAGGAATGCATGACATTGTTCTGCATTCTGTCCATCAATTGTTCTTTTTGCATATGTCACCCCGAGTGGGACGGGTATGCCCAGACGTGGGTCCCGTGCTCTCCATGCCACTGGAGTCAAGCTATCCTGGCTGATGAAGGGTGAAACCCCGAAACCGGTCCTAGGATGCTTGTTTCCAGTCCAGGGAGGACCTGGCCTGGCAGTTCGGGCTGGTTCCCATTGGGTGCAGGGTCAAGACTGATTTGCATATGGCTGGGTCCAAACTGGAATGGCATGGTGAGCAAAAAAACGATGGATTTAGACCCAGATCTCTGTACTGGGGTGAATGTATGACATTGTTCTGCATTCTGTCCATCAATTGTTGTTTTTGCATTTGTCACCCCGAGTGGGACGGGTATGCCCAGACCTACCCGTGCTCTCCATGCCACTGGAGTCAAGCTATCCTGGCTGATGAGGCCTGAAACCCCGAAACTGGTCCTAGGATGCTTGTTTCCAGTCCAGGGAGAACCTGGCCTGGCAGTTCGGGCTGGACTGTTCCCATTGGGTGCAGGGTCAAGACGGATTTGCATATGGCTGGGTCCAAACTGGAATGGCATGGTTAGCAAAATAACGATTGATTTAGGCCCAGATTTCGGTACTGGGGTGAATGTATGACATTGTTCTGCATTCTGTCCATCAATTGTTCTTTTTGCATTTGTCACGCCGAGTGGGCCGGGTATGCCCAGACGTGGGTCCCGTGCTCTTCATGCCACTGGAGTCAAGCTATCCTGGTTGATGAAGGGTGAAACCCCGAAATCGGTCCTAGGATGCTTGTATCCAGTCCAGGGAGGACCTGGCCTGGCAGTTCGGGCTGGACTGTTCCCATTGGGTGCAGTGTCAAGACTGATTTGCATATGGCTGGGTCCAAACTGGAATGGCATAGTGAGCAAAAAAACGATGGATTTAGGCCCAGATCTCTGTACTGGGGTGAATGTATGACATTGTTCTGCATTCTGTCCATCAATTGTTGTTTTTGCATTTGTCACCCCGAGTGGGACGGGTATGCCCAGACGTGGGTCCCATGCTCTCAATGCCACTGGTGTCAAGTAATCCTGGCTGAAGAGGGTGGAAACCCCAAAACCGGTCCTAGGATGCTTGTTTTCAGTACAGGCAGGACCTGGCCTGGCAGTTCGGGCTGGACTGTTCCCATTGGGTACAGGGTCAAGACTGATTTGCATATGGCTGGGTCCAAACTGGAATGGCATGGTGAGCAAAAAAACGATGGATTTAGGCCCAGATCTCTGTACTGGGGTGAATGTATGACATTGTTCTGCATTCTGTCCATCAATTGTTCTTTTTCCATTTGTCAACCCGAGTGGGACGGGTATGCCCAGACGTGTGTCCTGTGCTCTCCATGTCACTGGAGTCAAGCTATCCTGGCTGATGAAGGGTGAAATCCCGAAACCGGTCCTAGGATGCTTGTTTCCAATCCAGGGAGGACCTGGCCTGGCAGTTCAGGCTGGACTGTTCCCATTGGGTGCAGGGTCAAGACTGATTTGCATATGGCTGGGTCCAACTGGAATGGCATGGTGAGCAAAAAAACGATGGATTTAGGCCCAGATCTCTGTACTGAGGTGAATGTATGACATTGTTCTGCATTCTGTCCATCAATTGTTCTTTTTGCATTTGTCACCCCGAATGGGACGGGTATGCCCAGACATGGGTCCCGTGCTCTCCATGGCACTGGAGTCAAGCTATCCTGGCTGATGAGGGGTGAAACCCTGAAATCAGTCCTAGGATGCTTGTTTCCAGTCCAAGGAGGACCTGGCCTGGCAGTACGAACTGGACTGTTCCCATTGGGTGCAGGGTCAAGACTGAATTGCATATGGCTGGGTCCAAGCTGGAATGGCATGGTGAGCAAAAAAGCGATGGATTTAGGCCCAGATCTCTGTACTGCGGTGAATGTATGACATTGTTCTGCATTCGGTCCATCAATTGTTCTTTTTGCATTTGTCACCCCGAGTGGGACGGGTATGCCCAGACGTGGGTCCTGTGCTCTCCATGTCACTGGAGTCAAGCTATCCTGGCTGATGAAGGGTGAAACCCCGAAACCAGTCCTAGGATGCTTGTTTCCAGTCCAGGGAGGACCTGGCCTGGCAGTACGGGCTGGACTGTTCCCATTGGGTGCAGAGTCAAGACTGATTTGCGTATGGTTGGGTCAAAACTGGAATGGCGTGGTGAGCAAAAAAACGATTGATTTAGGCCCAGATCTCTGTACTGGGAGGAATGTATGACATTGTTCTGCATTCTGTCCATCAATTGTTCTTTTTGCATTTGTCACCCCAAATGGGACAGGTATACCCAGACATGGGTCCCGTGCTTTCCATGCCACTGGAGTCAAGCTATCCTGGCTGATGAGGGGTGAAACCCCGAAACCTGTCCTAGGATGTTTGTTTTCAGTCCAGGGAGGACCTGGCCTGGCAGTTCGGGCTGGACTGTTCCCATTGGGTGCAGGGTCAAGACTGATTTGCATATGGCTGGGTCCAAACTGGAATGGCATGGTGAGCAAAAAACGATGGATTTAGGCCCAGATCTCTGTACTGGGGTGATTGTATGACATTGTTCTGCATTCTGTCCATCAATTGTTCTTTGTGCATTTGTCACCCCGAGTGGGACGGGTATGCCCAGACGTGGGTCCTGTGCTTTCCATGCCACTGGAGTCAAGCTATCCTGGCTGATGAGGGTGAAACCCCGAAACCTGTCCTAGGATGTTTGTTTTCAGTCCAGGGAGGACCTGGCCTGGCAGTTCGGGCTGGACTGTTCCCATTGGGTGCAGGGTCAAGACTGATTTGCATATGGCTGGGTCCAAACTGGAATGGCATGGTGAGCAAAAAAACGATGGATTTAGGCCCAGATCTCTGTACTGGGGTGATTGTATGACATTGTTCTGCATTCTGTCCATCAATTGTTCTTTTTGCATTTGTCACCCCGAGTGGTAAGGGAATGCCCAGACGTGGGTCCCGTGCTCTCCATGCCACTGGAGTCAAGCTATCCTGGCTGATGAGGGGTGAAACCCCGAAACCGGTCCTAGGATGCTTGTTTCCAGTCCAGGGAGGACCTGGCCTGGCAGTTCGGGCTGGACTGTTCCCATTGGGTGCAGGGTCAAGACTGATTTGCATATGGCTGGGTCTAAACTGGAATGGCATGGTTAGCAAAAAGACGATTGATTTAGGCCCAGATCTCTGTACTGGGGTGAATGTATGACATTGTTCTGCATTCTGTCCATCAATTGTTCTTTTTGCATTTGTCACCCCGAGTGGGACGGGTATGCCCAGACGTGGGTCCCGTGCTCTCCATGCCACTGGAGTCAAGCTAACCTGGCTGATGAAGGGTGAAATCCCGAAACCGGTCCTAGGATGCTTGTTTCCAGTCCAGGGAGGACCTGGCCTGGCAGTTCGGGCTGGACTGTTCCCATTGGGTGCAGGGTCAAGACTGATTTGCATATGGCTGGGTTCAACTGGAATGGCATGGTGAGCAAAAAAACAATGGATTTAGGCCCAGATCTCTGTACTGTGGTGAATGTATGACATTGTTCTGCATTCTGTCCATCAATTGTTCTTTTTGCATTTGTCACCCCGAGTGGAACGGGTATGCCCAGACGTGGGTCTCGTGTTCTCCATGCCACTGGAGTCAAGCTATCCTGGCTGATGAAGGGTGAAACCACGAAACCAGTCCTAGGATGCTTGTTTGCAGTCCAGGGAGGACCTGGCCTGGCAGTTTGGGCTGGACTGTTCCCATTGGGTGCAGGGTCAAGACTGATTTGCATATGGCTGGGTCCAAACTGGAATGGCATGGTGAGCAAAAAAACGATGGATTTAGGCCCAGATCTCTGTACTGGGGTGAATGTATTAAATTGTTCTGCATTCTGTCCATCAATTGTTCTATTTGCATTTGTCACCCCGAGTGGTACGGGAATACCCAGACATGGGTCCCGTGCTCCCCATGCCACTGGAGTCAAGCTATCCTGGCTGATTAGGGGTGAAACCCTGAAACCGGTCCTAGGATGCTTGTTTCCTGTCAAGGGAGGACCTGGACTGGCAGTTCGGGCTGGACTGTTCACATTGGGTGCAGGGTCAAGACTGATTTGCATTTGGCTGGGTCCAAACTGGAATGGCGTGGTGAGCAAAAAAACGATGGATTTAGGCCCAGATCTCTGTACTGGGGTGAATATATGACATTGTTATGCATTCTGTCCATCAATTGTTCTTTTTGCATTTGTCACCCCGAGTGGGACGGGTATGCCCAGACGTGGGTTCCGTGCTCTCCATGCCACTGGAGTCAAGCTATCCTGCTGATGAGGGGTGGAAACCCCGAAACCGGTCCTACAATGCTTGTTTCCAGTCCAGGGAGGACCTGGCCTGGCAGTTCGGACTGGACTGTTCCCATTGGGTGCAGGGTCAAGACTGATTTGCATATGGCTGGGTCCAAACTGCAATGGCATGGGGAGCAAAAAAACGATTGATTTAAGCCCAGATCTCTGTACTGGGGTGAATGTATGACATTGTTCTGCATTCTGTCCATCAATTGTTCTTTTTGCATTTGTCACCCCGAGTGGGACGGGTATGCCCAGACGTGGGTCCCGTGCTCTCCATGCCACTGGAGTCAAGCTATCCTGGCTGATGATGGGTGAAACCCCAAAACCGGTCCTAGGATGCTTGGTTCCAGTCCAGGGAGGACCTGGCTTGGCAGTTCGGGCTGGACTGTTCCCATTGGGTGCAGGGTCAAGACTGATTTGCATATGGATGGGTCCAATTGGAATAGCAAGGTGAGCAAAAAGACGATGAATTTAGGCCCAGATCTCTGTACTGGGGTGAATGTATGACATTGTTCTGCATTCTGTCCATCAATTGTTCTTTTTGCATTTGTCACCCCGAGTGGGACGGGTATGTCCTGACGTGGGTCCCATGCTCTCCATGCCACTGGAGTCAAGCTATCCTGGCTGATGAGGGGTGAAACCCCGAAACCAGTCCTATGATGCTTGTCTCCAGTTCAGGATGGACCTGGCCTGGCAGTCCGTGCTGGACTGTTCCCATTGGGTGCAGGATCAAGACTGATTTGCATATGGCTGGGTCCAAACTGGAATGGCATGGTGAGCAAAAAAACTATGGATTTATGCCCAGATCTCTGTACTGGGGTGAATGTATGAAATTTTTCTACATTCTGTCCATCAATTGTTCTTTTTGCATTTGTCACCTCGAGTGGGACGGGTATGCCCAGACGAGGGTCGCGTGCTCTCCATGCCACTGGAGTCAAGCTATCCTGGCTGATGAGGGGAGAAACCCCGAAACCGGTCCTAGGATGTTTGTTTCCATTCCAGGGAGGACCTGGCCTGGCAGTTCGGGCTGGACTGTTCCCATTGGGTGCAGGGTCAAGACTGATTTGCATATGGCTGGGTCCAAACTGGAATGGCATGGTGAGCAAAAAAACGATGGATTTAGGCCCAGATCTCTGTACTGGGGTGAATGTATGACATTGTTCTGCATTCTGTCCATCAATTGTTCTTTTTGCATTTGTCACCCCGAGTGGTACGGGTATGCCCAGACGTGGGTTCTGTGCCCTCCATGCAACTGGAGTCAAGCTATCCTGGCTGATTAGGGTGAAACCCCAAAACCGGTCCCAGGATGCTTGTTTCCAGTCCAGGGAGGACCTGGACTGGCAGTTCGGGCTGGACTGTTCCCATTGGGTGCAGGGTCAAGACTGATTTGCATTTGGCTGGGTCCAAACTGGAAAGGCAAGGTGTGCAAAAAAAAACGATGGATTTAGGCCCAGATCTCTGTACTGGGGTGAATGTATGACATTGTTCTGCATTCTGTCCATCAATTGTTCTTTTTGCATTTGTCACCCCGAGTGGGACGGGTATGCCCAGACGTGGGTCTCGTGTTCTCCATGCCACTGGAGTCAAGCTATCCTGGCTGATGAGGGGTGAAACCACGAAACCAGTCCTAGGATGCTTGTTTGCAGTCCAGGGAGGACCTGGCCTGGCAGTTCGGACTGGACTGTTCCCATTGGGTGCAGGGTCAAGACTGATTTGCATATGGCTGGGTCCAAACTGGAATGGCATGATGAGCAAAAAAACGATGGATTTAGGCCCAGATCTCTGTACTGGGGTGAATGTATTAAATTGTTCTGCATTCTGTCCATCAATTGTTCTTTTTGCATTTGTCACCCCGAGTGGTACGGGAATACCCAGACATGGGTCCCGTGCTCTCCATGCCACTGGAGTCAAGCTATCCTGGCTGATTAGGGGTGAAACCCCGAAACCGGTCCTAGGATGCTTTTTTCCAGTCCAGGGAGGACCTGGACTGGCAGTTCGGGCTGGACTGTACCCATTGGGTGCAGTGTCAAGACTGATTTGCATTTGGCTGGGTCAAAACTGGAATGGCATGGTGAGCAAAAAAATGATGGATTTAGGCCAAGATCTCTGTACTGGGGTGAATGTATGACATTGTTCTGCATTCTGTCCATGAATTGTTCTTTTTGCATTTGTCACCCTGAGTGGTACGGGAATGCCCAGACGTGGGTCCCGTGCTCTCCATGCCACTGGAGTCAAGCTATCCTGGCTGATTAGGGGTGAAACCCTGAAACCGGTCCTAGGATGCTTGTTTCCAGTCAAGGGAGGACCTGGACTGGCAGTTCGGGCTGGACTGTTCCCATTGGGTGCAGGGTCAAGACTGATTTGCATTTGGCTGGGTCCAAACTGGAATGGCCTGGTGAGCAAAAAAACGATGGATTTAGGCCCAGATCTCTGTACTGGGGTGAATGTATGAAATTTTTCTACATTCTGTCCATCAATTGTTCTTTTTGCATTTGTCACCTCGAGTGGGACGGGTATGCCCAGACGTGGGTCCCGTGCTCTCCATGCCACTGGAGTCAAGCTATCCTGGCTGATGAGGGGAGAAACCCCGAAACCGGTCCTAGGATGTTTGTTTCCAGTCCAGGGAGGACCTGGCCTGGCAGTTCGGTCTGGACTGTTCCCATTGGGTGCAGGGTCAAGACTGATTTGCATATGGCTGGGTCCAAACTAAAATGGCATGGTGAGCAAAAAAACGATTGATTTAGGCCCAGATCTCTGTACTGGGGTGAATGTATGACATTGTACTGCATTCTGTCCGTCAATTGTTGTTTTTGCATTTGTCACCCCGAGTGGGACGGGTATGCCCAGACGTGGGTCCCGTGCTCTCCATGCCACTGGAGTCAAGCTATACTGGCTGATGAGGGTTAAACCCCGAAACCGGTCCAAGGATGCTTGTTTCCAGTCCAGGGAGGACCTGGCCTGGCAGTTCAGGCTGGACTGTTCCCATTGGGTGCAGGGTCAAGACTGATTTGCATATGGCTGGGTCCAAACTGGAATGGCATGGTGAGCAAAAAAACGATGGATTTAGGCCCAGATCTCTGTACTGGGGTGAATGTATGACATTGTTCTGCATTCTCTCCATCAATTGTTCTTTTTGCATTTGTCACCCCGAGTGGTACGGGTATGCCCAGACGTGGGTCCTGTGCCCTCCATGCCACTGGAGTCAAGCTATCCTGGCTGATTAGGGGTGAAACCCCGAAACCGGTCCCAGGATGCTTGTTTCCAGTCCAGGGAGGACCTGGACTGGCAGTTCGGGCTGGACTGTTCCCATTGGGTGCAGGGTCAAGACTGATTTGCATTTGGCTGGGTCCAAACTGGAATGGCAAGGTGTGCAAAAAAACGATGGATTTAGGCCCAGATCTCTGTACTGGGGTGAATATATGACATTGTTATGCATTCTGTCCATCAATTGTTCTTTTTGCATTTGTCACCCCGAGTGGGACGGGTATGCCCAGACGTGGGTCCCGTGCTCTCCATGCCACTGGAGTCAAGCTATCCTGGCTGATGAGGGGTGAAACCCCGAAACCTGTCCTACAATGCTTGTTTCCAGTCCAGGGAGGACCTGGCCTGGCAGTTCGGACTGGACTGTTCCCGTTGGGTGCAGGGTCAAGACTGATTTGCATATGGCTGGGTCCAAACTGCAATGGCATGGGGAGCAAAAAAACGATTGATTTAAGCCCAGATCTCTGTACTGGGATGAATGTATGACATTGTTCTGCATTCTGTCCATCAATTGTTCTTTTTGCATTTGTCACCCTGAGTGGGACGGGTATGCCCAGACGTGGGTCCCGTGCTCTCCATGCCACTGGAGTCAAGCTATCCTGGCTGATGATGGGTGAAACCCCAAAACCGGTCCTAGGATGCTTGTTTCCAGTCCAGGGAGGACCTGGCCTGGCAGTTCGGGCTGGACTGTTCCCATTGGGTGCAGGGTCAAGACTGATTTGCATATGGATGGGTCCAATTGGAATGGCAAGGTGAGCAAAAAGACGATGAATTTAGGCCCAGATCTCTGTACTGGGGTGAATGTATGACATTGTTCTGCATTCTGTCCATCAATTGTTCTTTTTGCATTTGTCACCCCGAGTGGGACGGGTATGCCCAGACGTGGGTCCCATGCTCTCCATGCCACTGGAGTCAAGCTATCCTGGCTGATGAGGGGTGAAACCCCGAAACCAGTCCTATGATGCTTGTCTCCAGTTCAGGGTGGACCTGGCCTGGCAGTCTGTGCTGGACTGTTCCCATTGGGTGCAGGATCAAGACTGATTTGCATATGGCTGTGTCCAAACTGGAATGGCATGGTGAGCAAAAAAACTATGGATTTATGCCCAGATCTCTGTACTGGGGTGAATGTATGAAATTTTTCTACATTCTGTCCATCAATTGTTCTTTTTGCATTTGTCACCCCGAATGGGACGGGTATGCCCAGACATGGGTCCCGTGCTCTCCATGGCACTGGAGTCAAGCTATCCTGGCTGATGAGGGGTGAAACCCTGAAACCAGTCCTAGGATGCTTGTTTCCAGTCCAAGGAGGAACTGGCCTGGCAGTACGGGCTGGACTGTTCCCATTGGGTGCAGGGTCAAGACTGATTTGCATATGGTTGGGTCAAAACTGGAATGGCATGGTGAGCAAAAAAACGATTGATTTAGGCCCAGATCTCTGTACTGGGAGGAATGCATGACATTGTTCTGCATTCTGTCCATCAATTGTTCTTTTTGCATATGTCACCCCGAGTGGGACGGGTATGCCCAGACGTGGGTCCCGTGCTCTCCATGCCACTGGAGTCAAGCTATCCTGGCTGATGAAGGGTGAAACCCCGAAACCGGTCCTAGGATGCTTGTTTCCAGTCCAGGGAGGACCTGGCCTGGCAGTTCGGGCTGGACTGTTCCCATTGGGTGCAGGGTCAAGACTGATTTGCATATGGCTGGGTCCAAACTGGAATGGCATGGTGAGCAAAAAAACGATGGATTTAGGCCCAGATCTCTGTACTGGGGTGAATGTATGACATTGTTCTGCATTCTGTCCATCAATTGTTGTTTTTGCATTTGTCACCCCGAGTGGGACGGCTATGCCCAGACGTAGGTCCCGTGCTCTCCATGCCACTGGAGTCAAGCTATCCTGGCTGATGAGGACTGAAACCCCGAAACTGGTCCTAGGAACTTGTTTCCAGTCCAGGGAGAACCTGGCCTGGCTGTTCGGGCTGGACTGTTCCCATTGGGTGCAGGGTCAAGACTGATTTGCATATGGCTGGGTCCAAACTGCAATGGCATGGTTAGCAAAATAACGATTGATTTAGGCCCAGATTTCTGTACTGGGGTGAATGTATGACAATGTTCTGCATTCTGTCCATCAATTGTTCTTTTTGCATTTGTCACCCCGAGTGGGCCGGGTATGCCCAGACGTGGGTCCCGTGCTCTCCATGTCACTGGAGTCAAGCTATCCTGGTTGATGAAGGGTGAAACCCCGAAATCGGTCCTAGGATGCTTGTATCCAGTCCAGGGAGGACCTGGCCTGGCAGTTCGGGCTGTACTGTTCCCATTGGGTGCAGGGTCAAGACTGATTTGCATATGGCTGGGTCCAAACTGGAATGGCATAGTGAGCAAAAAAACGATGGATTTAGGCCCAGATCTCTGTACTGGGGTGAATGTATGACATTGTTCTGCATTCTGTCCATCAATTGTTGTTTTTGCATTTGTCACCCCGAGTGGGACGGGTATGCCCATACGTGGGTCCTGTGCTCTCCATGTCACTGGAGTCAAGCTATCCTTGCTGATGAAGGGTGAAACCCGAAACCGGTCCTAGGATGCTTGTTTCCAGTCCAGGGAGGACCTGGCCTGGCAGTTCGGGCTGGACTGTTCCCATTGGGTGCAGGGTCAAGACTGATTTGCATATGGCTGGGTCCAAACTGGAATGGCATGTTGAGCAAAAAACGATGGATTTAGGCCCAGATCTCTGTACTGGGGTGAATGTATGACATTGTTCTTCATTCTGTCCATCAATTGTTGTTTTTGCATTTGTCACCCAGAGTGGGACGGGTATGCCCAGACGTGGGTCCCATGCTCTCCATGCCACTGGAGTCAAGCTATCCTGGCTGATGAGGACTGAAACCCCGAAACTGGTCCTAGGATGCTTGTTTCCAGTCCAGGGAGAACCTGGCCTGGCAGTTCGGGCTGGACTGTTCCCATTGGGTGCAGGGTCAAGACTGATTTGCATATGGCTGGGTCCGAACTGGATTGGCATGGTTAGCAAAATAACGATTGATTTAGGCCCAGATTTCTGTACTGGGGTGAATGTATGACAATGTTCTGCATTCTGTCCATCAATTGTTCTTTTTGCATTTGTCACCCCGAGTGGGCCGGGTATGCCCAGAGGTGGGTCCCGTGCTCTCCATGCCACTGGAGTCAAGCTATCCTGGCTGATGAAGGGTGAAACCCCGAAACCGGTCCTAGTATGCTTGTTTCCAGTCCAGGGAGGACCTGGCCTGGCAGTTCAGGCTGGACTGTTCCCATTGGGTGCAGGGTCAAGACTGATTTGCATATGGCTGGGTCCAACTGGAATGGCATGGTGAGCAAAAAAACGATGGATTTAGGCCCAGATCTCTGTACTGAGGTGAATGTATGACATTGTTCTGCATTCTGTCCAACAATTGTTCTTTTTGCATTTGTCACCCCGAGTGGGACGGGTATGCCCAGACGTGGGTCCCGTGCTCTCCATGCCACTGGAGTCAAGCTATCCTGGTTGATGAAGGGTGAAACCCCGAAACCGGTCCTAGGATGCTTGTTTCCAGTCCAGGGAGGACCTGGCCTGGCAGTTCGGGCTGGACTGTTCCCATTGGGTGCAGGGTCAAGACTGATTTGCATATGGCTGGGTCCAAACTGGAATGGCATGGTGAGCAAAAAACGATGGATTTAGGCCCAGATCTCTGTACTGGGGTGAATGTATGACATTGTTCTGCATTCTGTCCATCAATTGTTGTTTTTGCATTTGTCACCCCGAGTGGGACGGCTATGCCCAGACGTGGGTCCCGTGCTCTCCATGCCACTGGAGTCAAGCTATCCTGGCTGATGAGGACTGAAACTCCGAAACTGGTCCTAGGATACTTGTTTCCAGTCCAGGGAGAACCTGGCCTGGCTGTTCGGGCTGGACTGTTCCCATTGGGTGCAGGGTCAAGACTGATTTGCATATGGCTGGGTCCAAACTGCAATGGCATGGTGAGCAAAATAACGATTGATTTAGGCCCAGATTTCTGTACTGGGGTGAATGTATGACAATGTTCTGCATTCTGTCCATCAATTGTTGTTTTTGCATTTGTCACCCCGAGTGGGACGGGTATGCCCAGACGTGGGTCCCGTGCTCTCCATGTCACTGGAGTCAAGCTATCCTGGCTGATGAAGGGTGAAACCCCGAAACCGGTCCTAGGATGCTTGTATCCAGTCCAGGGAGGACCTGGCCTGGCAGTTCGGGCTGTACTGTTCCCATTGGGTGCAGGGTCAAGACTGATTTGCATATGGCTGGGTCCAAACTGGAATGGCATGGTGAGCAAAAAAACGATGGATTTAGGCCCAGATCTCTGTACTGGGGTGAATGTATGACATTGTTCTGCATTCTGTCCATCAATTGTTGTTTTTGCATTTGTCACCCCGAGTGGGACGGGTATGCCCATACGTGGGTCCTGTGCTCTCCATGCCACTGGAGTCAAGCTATCCTGGCTGATTAGGGGTGAAACCCCGAAACCGGTCCTAGGATGCTTGTTTCCAGTCCAGGGAGGACCTGGCCTGGCAGTTCAGGCTGGACTGTTCCCATTGGGTGCAGGGTCAAGACTGATTTGCATATGGCTGGGTCCAAACTGGAATGGCATGTTGAGCAAAAAACGATGGATTTAGGCCCAGATCTCTGTACTGGGGTGAATGTATGACATTGTTCTTCATTCTGTCCATCAATTGTTGCTTTTGCATTTGTCACCCAGAGTGGGACGGGTATGCCCAGACGTGGGTCCCATGCTCTCCATGCCACTGGAGTCAAGCTATCCTGGCTGATGAGGGCTGAAACCACGAAACCGGTCCTAGGATGCTTGTTTCCAGTCCAGGGAGGACCTGGCCTGGCAGTTCGGGCTGGACTGTTCCCATTGGGTGCAGGGTCAAGACTGATTTGCATATGGCTGGGTCCAAACTGGAATGGCATGGTTAGCAAAATAACGATGGATTTAGGCCCAGATCTCTGTACTGGGGTGAATGTATGACAATTGTTCTGCATTCTGTCCATCAATTGTTCTTTTTGCATTTGTCACCCCGAGTGGGACGGGTATGCCCAGACGTGGGTCCCGTGCTCTCCATGCCACTGGAGTCAAGCTATCCTGGCTGATGAAGGGTGAAACCCCGAAACCGGTCCTAGTATGCTTGTTTCCAGTCCAGGGAGGACCTGGACTGGCAGTTCAGGCTGGACTGTTCCCATTGGGTGCAGGGTCAAGACTGATTTGCATATGGCTGGGTCCAAACTGGAATGGCATGGTGAGCAAAAAAATGATGGATTTAGGCCCAGATCTCTGTACTGGGGTGAATGTATGACATTGTTCTGCATTCTGTCCATCAATTGTTCTTTTTGCATTTGTCACCCCGAGTGGGACGGGTATGCCCAGACGTGGGTCCCGTGCTCTCCATGCCACTGGAGTCAAGCTATCCTGGCTGATGAGGGTGAAACCCTGAAACCAGTCCTAGGATGCTTGTTTCCAGTCCAGGGAGGACCTGGCCTGGCAGTTCGGGCTGGACTGTTCCCATTGGGTGCAGGGTCAAGACTGATTTGCATATGGATGTGATCCAAACTGGAATGGCAAGGTGAGCAAAAGACGATTGAATTTAGGCCCAGATCTCTGTACTGGGGTGAATGTATGACATTGTTCTGCATTCTGTCCATCAATTGTTCTTTTTGCATTTGTCACCCGAGTGGGACGGGTATGCCCAGACGTGGGTCCCATGCTCTCCATGCCACTGGAGTCGAGCTATCCTGGCTGATGAGGGGTGAAACCCCGAAACCAGTCCTAGGATGCTTGTCTCCAGTCCAGGGAGGACCTGGCCTGGCAGTTCGTGCTGGACTGTTCCCATTGGGTGCAGGATCAAGACTGATTTGCATATGGCTGGGTCCAAACTGGAATGGCATGGTGAGCAAAATAACGATGGATTTAGGCCCAGATCTCTGTACTGGGGTGAATGTATGACAATGTTTCTGCATTCTGTCCATCAATTGTTCTTTTTGCATTTGTCACCTCGAGTGGGACGGGTATGCCCAGACGTGGGTCCCGTGCTCTTCATGCCACTGGAGTCAAGCTATCCTGGCTGATGAGGGGTGAAACCCCGAAACCGGTCCTAGGATGCTTGTTTCCAGTCCAGGGAGGACCTGGCCTGGCAGTTCGGGCTGGACTGTTCCCATTGGGTGCAGGGTCAAGACTGATTTGCATATGGCTGGGTCCAAACTGGAATGGCATGGTGAGCAAAAAAGCGATGGATTTAGGCCCAGATCTCTGTACTGGGGTGAATGTATGACATTGTTCTGCATTCTGTCCATCAATTGTTGTTTTTGCATTTGTCACCCCGAGTGGGACGGGTATGCCCAGACGTGGGTCCCGTGCTCTCCATGCCACTGGAGTCAAGCTATCCTGGCTGATGAGGGGTGAAACCCCGAAACCGGTCCTAGGATGCTTGTTTCCAGTCCAGGGAGGACCTGGCCTGGCAGTTCGGGCTGGACTGTTCCCATTGGGTGCAGGGTCAAGACTGATTTGCATATGGCTGGGTCCAAACTGGAATGGCATGGTGAGCAAAAAAACGATGGATTTAGGCCCAGATCTCTGTACTGGGGTGAATGTATGACATTGTTCTGCATTCTGTCCATCAATTGTTCTTTTTGCATTTGTCACCCGAGTGGGACGGGTATGCCCAGACGTGGGTCCCGTGCTCTCCATGCCACTGGAGTCAAGCTATCCTGGCTGATGAGGGTGAAACCCCGAAACCGGTCCTAGGATGCTTGTTTCTAGTTCAGGGAGGACCTGGCCTGGCAGTTCAGTGCTGGACTGTTCCCATTGGGTGCAGGGTCAAGACTGATTTGCATATGGCTGGATCCAAACTGGAATGGCATGGTGAGCAAAAAACGATGGATTTAGGCCCAGATCTCTGTACTGGGGTGAATGTATGACATTGTTCTGCATTCTGTCCATCAATTGTTCTTTTTGCATTTGTCACCCCGAGTGGGACGGGAATGCCCAGACATGGGTCCCGTGCTCTCCATGCCACTGGAGTCAAGCTATCCTGGCTGATGAGGGTGAAACCCCGAAACCGGTCCTAGGATGCTTGTTTCCAGTCCAGGGAGGACCTGGCCTGGCAGTTCGAGCTGGACTGTTCCCATTGGGTGCAGGGTCAAGACTGAATTGCATATGGCTGGGTCCAAACTGGAATGGCATGGTGAGCAAAAAATGATGGATTTAGGCCCAGATCTCTGTACTGGGGTGAATGTATGACATTGTTCTGCATTCTTTCCATCAATTGTTATTTTTGCATTTGTCAACCCGAGTGGGACGGGTATGCCCAGACGTGGGTCCTGTGCTCTCCATGCCACTGGAGTCAAGCTATCCTGGCTGATGAAGGGTGAAAGCCCGAAACCGGTCCTAGGATGCTTGTTTCCAGTCCAGGGAGGACCTGGCCTGGCAGTTCGGGCTGGACTGTTCCCATTGGGTGCAGGGTCAAGACTGATTTGCATATGGCTGGGTCCAAACTGGAATGGCATGGTGAGCAAAAAAACGATGGATTTAGGCCCAGATCTCTGTACTGGGGTGAATGTATGACATTGTTCTGCATTCTGTCCATCAATTGTTCTTTTTGCATTTGTCACCCCGAATGGGACGGGTATGCCCAGACATGGGTCCCCTGCTCTCCATGGCACTGGAGTCAAGCTATCCTGGCTGATGAGGGGTGAAACCCTGAAACCAGTCCTAGGATGCTTGTTTCCAGTCCAAGGAGGAACTGGCCTGGCAGTACGGGCTGGACTGTTCCCATTGGGTGCAGAGTCAAGACTGATTTGCATATGGTTGGGTCAAAACTGGAATGGCATGGTGAGCAAAAAAACGATTGATTTAGGCCCAGATCTCTGTACTGGGAGGAATGTATGATATTGTTCTGCATTCTGTCCATCAATTGTTCTTTTTGCATTTGTCACCCCGAATGGGACAGGTATACCCAGACATGGGTCCCGTGCTTTCCATGCCACTGGAGTCAAGCTATCCTGGCTGATGAGCGGTGAAACCCCGAAACCTGTCCTAGGATGTTTGTTTTCAGTCCAGGGAGGACCTGGCCTGGCAGTTCGGGCTGGACTGTTCCCATTGGGTGCAGGGTCAAGACTGATTTGCATATGGCTGGGTCCAAACTGGAATGGCATGGTGAGCAAAAAAACGATGGATTTAGGCCCAGATCTCTGTACTGGGGTGATTGTATGACATTGTTCTGCATTCTGTCCATCAATTGTTCTTTGTGCATTTGTCACCCCGAGTGGGACGGGTATGCCCAGACGTGGGTCCTGTGCTTTCCATGCCACTGGAGTCAAGCTATCCTGGCTGATGAGGGGTGAAACCCCGAAACCTGTCCTAGGATGTTTGTTTTCAGTCCAGGGAGGACCTGGCCTGGCAGTTCGGGCTGGACTGTTCCCATTGGGTGCAGGGTCAAGACTGATTTGCATATGGCTGGGTCCAAACTGGAATGGCATGGTGAGCAAAAAAACTATGGATTTAGGCCCAGATCTCTGTACTGGGGTGATTGTATGACATTGTTCTGCATTCTGTCCATCAATTGTTCTTTTTGCATTTGTCACCCCGAGTGGTAAGGGAATGCCCAGACGTGGGTCCCGTGCTCTCCATGCCACTGGAGTCAAGCTATCCTGGCTGATGAGGGGTGAAACCCCAAAACCGGTCCTAGGATGCTTGTTTCCAGTCCAGGGAGGACCTGGCCTGGCAGTTCGGGTTGGACTGTTCCCATTGGGTGCAGGGTCAAGACTGATTTGCATATGGCTGGGTCTAAACTGGAATGGCATGGTTAGCAAAAAGACGATTGATTTAGGCCCAGATCTCTGTACTGGGGTGAATGTATGACATTGTTCTGCATTCTGTCCATCAATTGTTCTTTTTGCATTTGTCACCCCGAGTGGGACGGGTATGCCCAGACGTGGGTCCCGTGCTCTCCATGCCACTGGAGTCAAGCTAACCTGGCTGATGAAGGGTGAAATCCCGAAACCGGTCCTAGGATGCTTGTTTCCAGTCCAGGGAGGACCTGGCCTGGCAGTTCGAGCTGGACTGTTCCCATTGGGTGCAGGGTCAAGACTGATTTGCATATGGCTGGGTTCAACTGGAATGGCATGGTGAGCAAAAAAACAATGGATTTAGGCCCAGATCTCTGTACTGGGGTGAATGTATGACATTGTTCTGCATTCTGTCCATCAATTGTTCTTTTTGCATTTGTCACCCCGAGTGGGACGGGTATGCCCAGACGTGGGTCTCGTGTTCTCCATGCCACTGGAGTCAAGCTATCCTGGCTGATGAGGGGTGAAACCACGAAACCAGTCCTAGGATGCTTGTTTGCAGTCCAGGGAGGACCTGGCCAGGCAGTTCGGGCTGGACTGTTCCCATTGGGTGCAGGGTCAAGACTGATTTGCATATGGCTGGGTCCAAACTGGAATGGCATGGTGAGCAAAAAAACGATGGATTTAGGCCCAGATCTCTGTACTGGGGTGAATGTATTAAATTGTTCTGCATTCTGTCCATCAATTGTTCTTTTTGCATTTGTCACCCCGAGTGGTACGGGAATACCCAGACATGGGTCCCGTGCTCCCCATGCCACTGGAGTCAAGCTATCCTGGCTGATTAGGGGTGAAACCCCGAAACCGGTCCTAGGATGCTTTTTTCCAGTCCAGGGAGGACCTGGACTGGCAGTTTGGGCTGGACTGTACCCATTGGGTGCAGTGTCAAGACTGATTTGCATTTGGCTGGGTCAAAACTGGAATGGCATGGTGAGCAAAAAAATGATGGATTTAGGCCAAGATCTCTGTACTGGGGTGAATGTATGACATTGTTCTGCATTATGTCCATGAATTGTTCTTTTTGCATTTGTCACCCTGAGTGGTACGGGAATGCCCAGACGTGGGTCCCGTGCTCTCCATGCCACTGGAGTCAAGCTATCCTGGCTGATTAGGGGTGAAACCCTGAAACCGGTCCTAGGATGCTTGTTTCCAGTCAAGGGAGGACCTGGACTGGCAGTTCGGGCTGGACTGTTCACATTGGGTGCAGGGTCAAGACTGATTTGCATTTGGCTGGGTCCAAACTGGAATGGCGTGGTGAGCAAAAAAACGATGGATTTAGGCCCAGATCTCTGTACTGGGGTGAATATATGACACTGTTATGCATTCTGTCCATCAATTGTTCTTTTTGCATTTGTCACCCCGAGTGGGACGGGTATGCCCAGACGTGGGTCCCGTGCTCTCCATGCCACTGGAGTCAAGCTATCCTGGCTGATGAGGGGTGAAACCCCGAAACCGGTCCTACAATGCTTGTTTCCAGTCCAGGGAGGACCTGGCCTGGCAGTTCGGACTGGACTGTTCCCATTGGGTGCAGGGTCAAGACTGATTTGCATACGGCTGGGTCCAAACTGCAATGGCATGGGGAGCAAAAAAACGATTGATTTAAGCCCAGATCTCTGTACTGGGGTGAATGTATGACATTGTTCTGCATTCTGTCCATCAATTGTTCTTTTTGCATTTGTCACCCCGAGTGGGACGGGTATGCCCAGACGTGGGTCCCGTGCTCTCCATGCCACTGGAGTCAAGCTATCCTGGCTGATGATGGGTGAAACCCCAAAACCGGTCCTAGGATGCTTGTTTCCAGTCCAGGGAGGACCTGGCATGGCAGTTCGGGCTGGACTGTTCCCATTGGGTGCAGGGTCAAGACTGATTTGCATATGGATGGGTCCAATTGGAATGGCAAGGTGAGCAAAAAAACGATGAATTTAGGCCCAGATCTCTGTACTGGGGTGAATGTATGACATTGTTCTGCATTCTGTCCATCAATTGTTCTTTTTGCATTTGTCACCCCGAGTGGGACGGGTATGCCCAGACGTGGGTCCCATGCTCTCCATGCCACTAGAGTCAAGCTATCCTGGCTGATGAGGGTTGAAACCCCGAAACCAGTCCTATGATGCTTGTCTCCAGTTCAGGGTGGACCTGGCCTGGCAGTTCGGGCTGGACTGTTCCCATTGGGTGCAGGGTCAAGACTGATTTGCATATGGTTGGTCCAAACTGAAATGGCATGGTGAGCAAAAAAACGATTGATTTAGGCCCAGATCTCTGTACTGGGGTGAATGTATGACATTGTTCTGCATTCTGTCCGTCAATTGTTGTTTTTGCATTTGTCACCCCGAGTGGGACGGGTATGCCCAGACGTGAGTCCCGTGCTCTCCATGCCACTGGAGTCAAGCTATACTGGTTGATGAGGGGCTAAACCCCGAAACCGGTCCAAGGATGCTTGTTTCCAGTCCAGGGAGGACCTGGCCTGGCAGTTCAGGCTGGACTGTTCCCATTGGGTGCAGGGTCAAGACTGATTTGCATATGGCTGGGTCCAAACTGGAATGGCATGGTGAGCAAAAAAACGATGGATTTAGGCCCAGATCTCTGTACTGGGGTGAATGTATGACATTGTTCTGCATTCTGTCCATCAATTGTTCTTTTTGCATTTGTCACCCCGAGTGGTACGGGTATGCCCAGACGTGGGTCCTGTGCCCTCCATGCAACTGGAGTCAAGCTATCCTGGCTGATTAGGGGTGAAACCCGAAACCGGTCCCAGGATGCTTGTTTCCAGTCCAGGGAGGACCTGGACTGGCAGTTCGGGCTGGACTGTTCCCATTGGGTGCAGGGTCAAGACTGATTTGCATTTGGCTGGGTCCAAACTGGAAAGGCAAGGTGTGCAAAAAAACGATGGATTTAGGCCCAGATCTCTGTACTGGGGTGAATGTATGACATTGTTCTGCATTCTGTCCATCAATTGTTCTTTTTGAATTTGTCACCCCGAGTGGGACGGGTATGCCCAGACGTGGGTCTCGTGTTCTCCATGCCACTGGAGTCAAGCTATCCTGGCTGATGAGGGGTGAAACCACGAAACCAGTCCTAGGATGCTTGTTTGCAGTCCAGGGAGGACCTGGCCTGGCAGTTCGGACTGGACTGTTCTCATTGGGTGCAGGGTCAAGACTGATTTGCATATGGCTGGATCCAAACTGGAATGGCATGGTGAGCAAAAAAACGATGGATTTAGGCCCAGATCTCTGTACTGGGGTGAATGTATTAAATTGTTCTGCATTCTGTCCATCAATTGTTCTTTTTGCATTTGTCACCCCGAGTGGTACGGGAATACCCAGACATGGGTCCCGTGCTCTCCATGCCACTGGAGTCAAGCTATCCTGGCTGATTAGGGGTGAAACCCCGAAACCGGTCCTAGGATGCTTTTTCCAGTCCAGGGAGGACCTGGACTGGCAGTTCGGGCTGGACTGTACCCATTGGGTGCAGTGTCAAGACTGATTTGCATTTGGCTGGGTCAAAACTGGAATGGCATGGTGAGCAAAAAAATGATGGATTTAGGCCAAGATCTCTGTACTGGGGTGAATGTATGACATTGTTCTGCATTCTGTCCATGAATTGTTCTTTTTGCATTTGTCACCCTGAGTGGTACGGGAATGCCCAGACGTGGGTCCCGTGCTCTCCATGCCACTGGAGTCAAGCTATCCTGGCTGATTAGGGGTGAAACCCTGAAACCGGTCCTTGGATGCTTGTTTCCAGTCAAGGGAGGACCTGGACTGGCATTTCGGGCTGGACTGTTCCCATTGGGTGCAGGGTCAAGACTGATTTGCATCTGGCTGGGTCCAAACTGGAATGGCGTGGTGAGCAAAAAAACGATGGATTTAGGCCCAGATCTCTGTACTGGGGTGAATATATGACATTGTTATGCATTCTGTCCATCAATTGTTCTTTTTGCATTTGTCACCCCGAGTGGGACGGGTATGCCCAGACGTGGGTCCCGTGCTCTCCATGCCACTGGAGTCAAGCTATCCTGGTTGATGAGGGGTGAAACCCCGAAACCGGTCCTACAATGCTTGTTTCCAGTCCAGGGAGGACCTGGCCTGGCAGTTCGGACTGGACTGTTCCCATTGGGTGCAGGGTCAAGACTGATTTGCATATGGCTGGGTCCAAACTGCAATGGCATGGGGAGCAAAAAAACGATTGATTTAAGCCCAGATCTCTGTACTGGGGTGAATGTATGACATTGTTCTGCATTCTGTCCATCAATTGTTCTTTTTGCATTTGTCACCCCGAGTGGGACGGGTATGCCCAGACGTGGGCCCCGTGCTCTCCATGCCACTGGAGTCAAGCTATCCTGGCTGATGATGGGTGAAACCCCAAAACCGGTCCTAGGATGCTTGTTTCCAGTCCAGGGAGGACCTGGCCTGGCAGTTCGGGCTGGACTGTTCCCATTGGGTGCAGGGTCAAGACTGATTTGCATATGGATGTGTCCAACTGGAATGGTAAGGTGAGCAAAAAGACGATGAATTTAGGCCCAGATCTCTGTACTGGGGTGAATGTATGACATTGTTCTGCATTCTGTCCATCAATTGTTCTTTTTGCATTTGTCACCCCGAGTGGGACGGGTATGCCCAGACGTGGGTCCCATGCTCTCCATGCCACTGGAGTCGAGCTATCCTGGCTGATGAGGGGTGAAACCCCGAAACCAGTCCTATGATACTTGTCTCCAGTTCAGGGTGGACCTGGCCTGGCAGTTCGTGCTGGACTGTTCCCATTGGGTGCAGGATCAAGACTGATTTGCATATGGCTGGGTCCAAACTGGAATGGCATGGTGAGCAAAAAAACGATGGATTTATGCCCAGATCTCTGTACTGGGGTGAATATATGAAATGTTTCTACATTCTGTCCATCAATTGTTCTTTTTGCATTTGTCACCTCGAGTGGGACGGGTATGCCCAGACGTGGGTCCCGTGCTCTCCATGCCACTGGAGTCAAGCTATCCTGGCTGATGAGGGGAGAAACTCCGAAACCGGTCCTAGGATGTTTGTTTCCAGTCCAGGGAGGACCTGGCCTGGCAGTTCGGTCTGGACTGTTCCCATTGGGTGCAGGGTCAAGACTGATTTGCATATGGCTGGGTCCAAACTGAAATGGCATGGTGAGCAAAAAAACGATTGATTTAGGCCCAGATCTCTGTACTGGGGTGAATGTATGACATTGTTCTGCATTCTGTCCGTCAATTGTTGTTTTTGCATTTGTCACCCCGAGTGGGACGGGTATGCCCAGACGTGGGTCCCGTGCTCTCCATGCCACTGGAGTCAAGCTATACTGGCTGATGAGGGGTTAAACCCCGAAACCGGTCCAAGGATGCTTGTTTCCAGTCCAGGGAGGACCTGGCCTGGCAGTTCAGGCTGGACTGTTCCCATTGGGTGCAGGGTCAAGACTGATTTGCATATGGCTGGGTCCAAACTGGAATGGCATGGTGAGCAAAAAAACGATGGATTTAGGCCCAGATCTCTGTACTGGGGTGAATGTATGACATTGTTCTGCATTCTGTCCATCAATTGTTCTTTTTGCATTTGTCACCCCGAGTGGTACGGGTATGCCCAGACGTGGGTCCTGTGCCCTCCATGCAACTGGAGTCAAGCTATCCTGGCTGATTAGGGGTGAAACCCCGAAACCGGTCCCAGGATGCTTGTTTCCAGTCCAGGGAGGACCTGGACTGGCAGTTCGGGCTGGACTGTTCCCATTGGGTGCAGGGTCAAGACTGATTTGCATTTGGCTGGGTCCAAACTGGAAAGGCAAGGTGTGCAAAAAAAAACGATGGATTTAGGCCCAGATCTCTGTACTGGGGTGAATGTATGACATTGTTCTGCATTCTGTCCATCAATTGTTCTTTTTGCATTTGTCACCCCGAGTGGGACGGGTATGCCCAGACGTGGGTCTCGTGTTCTCCATGCCACTGGAGTCAAGCTATCCTGGCTGATGAGGGGTGAAACCACGAAACCAGTCCTAGGATGCTTGTTTGCAGTCCAGGGAGGACCTGGCCTGGCAGTTCGGACTGGACTGTTCCCATTGGGTGCAGGGTCAAGACTGATTTGCATATGGCTGGATCCAAACTGGAATGGCATGGTGAGCAAAAAACGATGGATTTAGGCCCAGATCTCTGTACTGGGGTGAATGTATTAAATTGTTCTGCATTCTGTCCATCAATTGTTCTTTTTGCATTTGTCACCCCGAGTGGTACGGGAATACCCAGACATGGGTCCCGTGCTCTCCATGCCACTGGAGTCAAGCTATCCTGGCTGATTAGGGGTGAAACCCCGAAACCGGTCCTAGGATGCTTTTTTCCAGTCCAGGGAGGACCTGGACTGGCAGTTCGGGCTGGACTGTACCCATTGGGTGCAGTGTCAAGACTGATTTGCATTTGGCTGGGTCAAAACTGGAATGGCATGGTTAGCAAAAAAATGATGGATTTAGGCCAAGATCTCTGTACTGGGGTGAATGTATGACATTGTTCTGCATTCTGTCCATGAATTGTTCTTTTTGCATTTGTCACCCCGAGTGGGACGGGTATGCCCAGACGTGGGTCCCGTGCTCTCCATGCCACTGGAGTCAAGCTATCCTGGCTGATGATGGGTGAAACCCCAAAACCGGTCCTAGGATGCTTGTTTCCAGTCCAGGGAGGACCTGGCCTGGCAGTTCGGGCTGGACTGTTCCCATTGGGTGCAGGGTCAAGACTGATTTGCATATGGATGTGTCCAACTGGAATGGCAAGGTGAGCAAAAAGACGATGAATTTAGGCCCAGATCTCTGTACTGGGGTGAATGTATGACATTGTTCTGCATTCTGTCCATCAATTGTTCTTTTTGCATTTGTCACCCCGAGTGGGACGGGTATGCCCAGACGTGGGTCCCATGCTCTCCATGCCACTGGAGTCGAGCTATCCTGGCTGATGAGGGGTGAAACCCCGAAACCAGTCCTATGATACTTGTCTCCAGTTCAGGGTGGACCTGGCCTGGCAGTTCGTGCTGGACTGTTCCCATTGGGTGCAGGATCAAGACTGATTTGCATATGGCTGGGTCCAAACTGGAATGGCATGGTGAGCAAAAAAACGATGGATTTATGCCCAGATCTCTGTACTGGGGTGAATGTATGAAATGTTTCTACATTCTGTCCATCAATTGTTCTTTTTGCATTTGTCACCTCGAGTGGGACGTGTATGCCCAGACGTGGGTCCCGTGCTCTCCATGCCACTGGAGTCAAGCTATCCTGGCTGATGAGGGGAGAAACCCCGAAACCGGTCCTAGGATGTTTGTTTCCAGTCCAGGGAGGACCTGGCCTGGCAGTTCGGTCTGGACTGTTCCCATTGGGTGCAGGGTCAAGACTGATTTGCATATGGCTAGGTCCAAACTGAAATGGCATGGTGAGCAAAAAAACGATTGATTTAGGCCCAGATCTCTGTACTGGGGTGAATGTATGACATTGTTCTGCATTCTGTCCGTCAATTGTTGTTTTTGCATTTGTCACCCCGAGTGGGACGGGTATGCCCAGACGTGGGTCCCGTGCTCTCCTTGCCACTGGAGTCAAGCTATACTGGCTGATGAGGGGTTAAACCCCGAAACCGGTCCAAGGATGCTTGTTTCCAGTCCAGGGAGGACCTGGCCTGGCAGTTCAGGCTGGACTGTTCCCATTGGGTGCAGGGTCAAGACTGATTTGCATATGGCTGGGTCCAAACTGGAATGGCATGGTGAGCAAAAAAACGATGGATTTAGGCCCAGATCTCTGTACTGGGGTGAATGTATGACATTGTTCTGCATTCTGTCCATCAATTGTTCTTTTTGCATTTGTCACCCCGAGTGGGACGGGTATGCCCAGACGTGGGTCCCATGCTCTCCATGCCACTGGAGTCGAGCTATCCTGGCTGATGAGGGGTGAAACCCCGAAACCAGTCCTATGATACTTGTCTCCAGTTCAGGGTGGACCTGGCCTGGCAGTTCGTGCTGGACTGTTCCCATTGGGTGCAGGATCAAGACTGATTTGCATATGGCTGGATCCAAACTGGAATGGCATGGTGAGCAAAAAAACGATGGATTTAGGCCCAGATCTCTGTACTGGGGTGAATGTATTAAATTGTTCTGCATTCTGTCCATCAATTGTTCTTTTTGCATTTGTCACCCCGAGTGGTACGGGAATACCCAGACATGGGTCCCGTGCTCTCCATGCCACTGGAGTCAAGCTATCCTGGCTGATTAGGGGTGAAACCCCGAAACCGGTCCTAGGATGCTTTTTTCCAGTCCAGGGAGGACCTGGACTGGCAGTTCGGGCTGGACTGTACCCATTGGGTGCAGTGTCAAGACTGATTTGCATTTGGCTGGGTCAAAACTGGAATGGCATGGTGAGCAAAAAATGATGGATTTAGGCCAAGATCTCTGTACTGGGGTGAATGTATGACATTGTTCTGCATTCTGTCCATGAATTGTTCTTTTGCATTTGTCACCCCGAGTGGGACGGGTATGCCCAGACGTGGGTCCCGTGCTCTCCATGCCACTGGAGTCAAGCTATCCTGGCTGAAGAGGGGTGAAACCCCGAAACCGGTCCTACAATGCTTGTTTCCAGTCCAGGGAGGACCTGGCCTGGCAGTTCGGACTGGACTGTTCCCATTGGGTGCAGGGTCAAGACTGATTTGCATATGGCTGGGTCCAAACTGCAATGGCATGGGGAGCAAAAAAACAATTGATTTAAGCCCAGATCTCTGTACTGGGGTGAATGTATGACATTGTTCTGCATTCTGTCCATCAATTGTTCTTTTTGCATTTGTCACCCCGAGTGGGACGGGTATGCCCAGACGTGGGTCCCGTGCTCTCCATGCCACTGGAGTCAAGCTATCCTGGCTGATGATGGGTGAAACCCCAAAACCGGTCCTAGGATGCTTGTTTCCAGTCCAGGGAGGACCTGGCCTGGCAGTTCGGGCTGGACTGTTCCCATTGGGTGCAGGGTCAAGACTGATTTGCATATGGATGTGTCCAAACTGGAATGGCAAGGTGAGCAAAAAGACGATGAATTTAGGCCCAGATCTCTGTACTGGGGTGAATGTATGACATTGTTCTGCATTCTGTCCATCAATTGTTCTTTTGCATTTGTCACCCGAGTGGGACGGGTATGCACAGACGTGGGTCCCATGCTCTCCATGCCACTGGAGTCGAGCTATCCTGGCTGATGAGGGTGAAACCCCGAAACCAGTCCTATGATGCTTGTCTCCAGTTCAGGGTGGACCTGGCCTGGCAGTTCGGGCTGGACTGTTCCCATTGGGTGCAGGATCAAGACTGATTTGCATATGGCTGGGTCCAAACTGGAATGGCATGGTGAGCAAAAAAACGATGGATTTATGCCCAGATCTCTGTACTGGGGTGAATGTATGAAATGTTTCTACATTCTGTCCATCAATTGTTCTTTTGCATTTGTCACCTCGAGTGGGACGGGTATGCCCAGACGTGGGTCCCGTGCTCTCCATGCCACTGGAGTCAAGCTATCCTGGCTGATGAGGGAGAAACCCGAAACCGGTCCTAGGATGTTTGTTTCCAGTCCAGGGAGGACCTGGCCTGGCAGTTCGGTCTGGACTGTTCCCATTGGGTGCAGGGTCAAGACTGATTTGCATATGGCTGGGTCCAAACTGAAATGGCATGGTGAGCAAAAACGATTGATTTAGGCCCAGATCTCTGTACTGGGGTCAATGTATGACATTGTTCTGCATTCTGTCCATCAATTGTTGTTTTTGCATTTGTCACCCCGAGTGGGACGGGTATGCCCAGACGTGGGTCCCGTGCTCTCCTTGCCACTGGAGTCAAGCTATACTGGCTGATGAGGGTTAAACCCCGAAACCGGTCCAAGGATGCTTGTTTCCAGTCCAGGGAGGACCTGGCCTGGCAGTTCAGGCTGGACTGTTCCCATTGGGTGCAGGGTCAAGACTGATTTGCATATGGCTGGGTCCAAACTGGAATGGCATGGTGAGCAAAAAAACGATGGATTTAGGCCCAGATCTCTGTACTGGGGTGAAAGATATGACATTGTTCTGCATTCTGTCCATCAATTGTTCTTTTTGCATTTGTCACCCCGAGTGGGACGGGTATGCCCAGACGTGGGTCCCATGCTCTCCATGCCACTGGAGTCGAGCTATCCTGGCTGATGAGGGGTGAAACCCCGAAACCAGTCCTATGATACTTGTCTCCAGTTCAGGGTGGACCTGGCCTGGCAGTTCGTGCTGGACTGTTCCCATTGGGTGCAGGATCAAGACTGATTTGCATATGGCTGGGTCCAAACTGGAATGGCATGGTGAGCAAAAAACGATGGATTTATGCCCAGATCTCTGTACTGGGGTGAATGTATGAAATGTTTCTACATTCTGTCCATCAATTGTTCTTTTTGCATTTGTCACCTCGAGTGGGACGGGTATGCCCAGACGTGGGTCCCGTGCTCTCCATGCCACTGGAGTCAAGCTATCCTGGCTGATGAGGGGAGAAACCCCGAAACCGGTCCTAGGATGTTTGTTTCCAGTCCAGGGAGGACCTGGCCTGGCAGTTCGTGCTGGACTGTTCCCATTGGGTGCAGGATCAAGACTGATTTGCATATGGCTGGGTCCAAACTGGAATGGCATGGTGAGCAAAAAAACGATGGATTTATGCCCAGATCTCTGTACTGGGGTGAATGTATGAAATGTTTCTACATTCTGTCCATCAATTGTTCTTTTTGCATTTGTCACCTCGAGTGGGACGGGTATGCCCAGACGTGGGTCCCGTGCTCTCCATGCCACTGGAGTCAAGCTATCCTGGCTGATGAGGGGAGAAACCCCGAAACCGGTCCTAGGATGTTTGTTTCCAGTCCAGGGAGGACCTGGCCTGGCAGTTCGGTCTGGACTGTTCCCATTGGGTGCAGGGTCTAGACTGATTTGCATATGGCTGGGTCCAAACTGAAATGGCATGGTGAGCAAAAAAACGATTGATTTAGGCCCAGATCTCTGTACTGGGGTGAATGTATGACATTGTTCTGCATTCTGTCCGTCAATTGTTGTTTTTGCATTTGTCACCCCGAGTGGGACGGGTATGCCCAGACGTGGGTCCCGTGCTCTCCATGCCACTGGAGTCAAGCTATACTGGCTGATGAGGGGTTAAACCCCGAAACCGGTCCAAGGATGCTTGTTTCCAGTCCAGGGAGGACCTGGCCTGGCAGTTCAGGCTGGACTGTTCCCATTGGGTGCAGGGTCAAGACTGATTTGCATATGGCTGGGTCCAAACTGGAATGGCATGGTGAGCAAAAAAACGATGGATTTAGGCCCAGATCTCTGTACTGGGGTGAATGTATGACATTGTTCTGCATTCTGTCCATCAATTGTTCTTTTTGCATTTGTCACCCCGAGTCGGACGGGTATGCCCAGACGTGGGTCCTGTGCTCTCCATGCCACTAGAGTCAAGCTATCCTGGCTGATGAGGGGTGAAACCCCAAAACCAGTCCTAGGATGCTTGTTTCCAGTCCAGGGAGGACCTGGACTGGCAGTTCGGGCTGGACTGTTCCCATTGGGTGCAGGGTCAAGACTGATTTGCATATGGCTGGGTCCAAACTGGAATGTCATGGTGAGCTAAAAACGATGGATTTAGGCCCAGATCTCTGTACTGGGGTGAATGTATGACATTGTTCTGCATTCTGTCCATCAATTGTTCTTTTTGCATTACTCTAAAAATTGTAGCATGCTATGCTTGACTTATATGCATTATGTTCACTTCCCGCCAGCACTAGAGATTCCATTTACACTGTATCCTAAACAGCCTCTTCTGTGCTCACATTACGCCAACACACATTTTTCATGTTTAATATTTACTTTCCTGTACCTGTTTGTGTCTTATATGAAACACCTGTAATTGCTTTTGATTCTGTCTTTGCACACAGTCATTACGTATTGGCATTTACCCCGTATAACGCTATCTACTCCATATGTAACTCTTATGACCTCTACCATCTATGTAAAGTGCTCTGATACCTCTGAGTCAAGTGCGCTCTATATAAAACTCTATTAATTAAATAGATAAATAATGCCAACCTGAAATAAATGAATACATTAATCTCAAGAACATACTGTAAAGATACAGAAACATTACAGATAAACTGAACACCGAATGAAATTAAGCCTTAATAGCATAAGCCATACAAGAAATTCTGTTGCATCAATACAGAGGATAAGAAATAAGATTTGATGATCAGTGTACAGGTTTCCTGTCTATACATGAATAAATGTAATGTCGCCTAGAGTAATCCTAAACTAAAGTTGGGAATACTAGGAAAACCTAGTTTAATCAGAGGAAACCGGAAGGTGTCAGGATAGTGGAGACTTCAGTAAACATTCTCCAGATCAGGACAATGTATAGTATAAAGCCACACAAAGGAAATAAGAGCAAAGAACTCTGTACATCTCTAAGTCCTAAGAGTGTCTGCTCTCTAAACCAACAGGGTGAACACCTATTAAACCCACAGAACATTCAAGAATTCCACATCATCAACTCCAGTATTTTTCCACCTTATCACAGTAGAAATTGGCAACTTTACTTGATTTTCCTACCCTAGGGTTGAAGATCAGGACAACCGTGGATGTCTCCTGGTCCTGACACAACATGAATAGGAGTCTTCTCTTAGTTTGTTAGGGCCTCTCATTTTGCCCAAAATCACTCACTAGCTATGAGATCATGTGAACGCACCAGCACACAGTAAATACATGATTACTTGTGCACCTATGGTTATAGAATTAATGCAAACCAATAATAGATGAGTACATGAGTACATAAGAATGAAATTTCAATAAAAAGAGCACAACTTGAAATGCACAAATGTAAATGTGAATGAGAACTACAATTTATAACATTATAATGAAAATGTTAGAGCACACATCTATATGCATGACTACTTTCTACAGTGAATACACTCCAGCAGTATGCTTGCTGCTTCACTTTACATTAATAAGACACACAATAAAAATATTGTGCCAATGCATGTAAGTGTCTCTCTTCAGTGACATATTAAGGTGGAGCATAACTTGTGCATTTCCAATCCCCCCTTTGATGGAGAACTTAGCCATCACAATCAAGATATGCATCTTATTAGACAGACCAGTTAAAATCTCGTTGTTTTCATGATTTTCTGTCTAAATTCCTCCAGACATTTCATGTCAATATTGTATCTACACTGACTTTCCTCTAACTCTACATCCGCTCTCTTCCTTTTTACTTACTGGCTTGCTTTTATACACTTACATCCCTTAAAGATCACCACTAGGAATATCACACAAAAGGTGATTATCACAAGAAATTTCAAGATAGCACCAAAAATCCCACTGCCCAGTTTACCAAACCATTTGCCCACTGAAGCAAATCCTCTTCCAAACGCTTCCCAAGCACCTGTTGCTTCCAACTCCTTCAAGTTTTTCTTTATATGGGGGGGGCGTGGCTAGCAGCCGATGAAGATTTTAATTTTAATTTTATTTTATTTGAAGAGTTTTATATAGCGCTGGCTAGACCCGGAGGTATCAGAGCGCTTTACATGAGGATCGTTGCGTTACAAGTTACAAATTACATCCGTTACAAGAGTATAGTAAGACCACAGGAAAAAGAACAAAGTTAACAGTAGTTAGTCGGAGGGAGGGGGTGGAGGGAGACAAAAAGGGGAGACAAGGAGAACTATGCCTACTGTCCAGCTGGGTAGGTGATGGTCAAGGGGGTGAACCAGGGCCGATCTCCTCCATAGCTGTCTAGCAGCTCCACCGGGCATCAGCCATGTTGCTCAGGTTTCCGCAGTAGGGAATAACAAAGATAACAGATTTGCATGGTTACATTAGTTACAGTTGCATAATCAAACATAGGGGATCAGGACCCCAGTAGAGGAAGAAGGGAAGGGAGGGGAGAAAAAAAGAACAGGGGGCAGGGAAGCAGATCAGTTCTGGTAGACCAGCAGTGGAAGAAAAGTGTCTTATGGAGGCCCAAAAGTTAGAGCAAGCGGAACCAGAACCCAGGTGGGGCCACGTAGATACTCGGGCCAATGCCAATAAACAAACACCACGCAGAGTCATCTCGGCATCTAATATGAGATTGTTTGAAAAATGGGTCCCAGGTGGGAAATCCATAAGATGTAGAGTCCAGGCGACATAGTTAAGGAAGGTTGGGGGTAGAGGACGGCGACTAATGAGTCTTTCAGCAGCTCCGGTGTAGCTCACAGATGATCGCATCACTCATCAAATACTCAGAGTTCCAAAACACAGGCATCATCCTAAGGTCAGGTTCAGCGAGGTCCCCTTATTCCGGTGACCCCATGCCTACTGTAGGTAGTCCCGAGGAAGGGGTGGATCTCTCCCCCCCGAGCTTCTGGTGGGTGCATGCAGGGACTCTCCCCTCTACCAGTCAGCAGTCCCCTGCAGGCTGTTTCCCCTATCCAGGGTGTCTCTCCCGCCTTGAGAATGTTCATGACAGGAATTAAACCCCTGCAGTGCCTAGTAGGTTCGACTACCAAGCAGAGCCTCTGTGGTTGTGTGGGCTGCTTCTTTTACCTGGTGCTGTACTACTCCTCTTGGGAGTCCGCCATCTTGGGGTCAGGCATCTAGGGATACATGTTGATGCCCTTATGGGCTCCCAGGCGTCTGCCTTGCCCAGCAAGTGATTCGGTCCCAGCCACTATACACCTTTTGGGCAGTTGCTCCTTCCTTGCCCGCTCCATCAGAGTTCGTAGTGCCTCAGGCTCGATCGTCCCTCATCAGGGCGCCATTTTAGGGTCAGGGGCCTGGCAACAACGGGCCGGGCCGACCCTGATGCTCCAATTGTCAGCCCCCACAGTTTTACTGGCAGCTGAGTAAACAGGTAGGGGGGGTCATCCAGCGGCACAGGTTTGGTGTATCAGGGCCGCTCCTAACCAGCACAGAACGATTGTGTGCAGCCACGGGTCATTCACTTGGAACAGTAAGGCCTCCACGTCACTTAGGAGCTGCCCTAATGGTCCCCCTTGCAGTGTTAGTGCCTCCAAAATGGGTCCTTTTCGCATGGAGATCCAGCTTGTGAGGCAAGTGTGCACCCCCCAGGTAGCGCTGCCAAGAGGGAAGTGTCCGGTGCCTGCTTTCAGTGCCGGCCGCACCGGAGGGGGGGGTGGAGGGATCACTTTACCTCCGACGGCGGAATGCCGCCAAACAATGCCTCCGAGTCCCCCGCAACCACCGGCCAGGAACAGCGGTCCCGCTGCGCGCCCAGGCACCTTCGTTCAGCTCCAAGGGCGCCATTTTAGCATATTCACCCGCAGGGACATCACGGCAAATATCTCACCGATACACGATCGGAGAAGGGCGAAATTGGTCTCCAGGTGCTCCGCCTGCTTTCCGGTTTCGGAATCATAGTTTTGGGTGGGGGAATCATGCGGCGGAGTGCATCTCAGGAGGCTGGAACGAGGGTTCATCACAGAGCATCAGCTCCGAGCGGCCATGCTGGGAGCTGACCCCGGCCGCCATCTAACCGCGCTGCGCTAGCCAACAGCGCACAAGCCCACTACATCCGGCATTATCCGAAGCCTAGCAGGCTATTTACAGCAGGAACCTGAGCGGAGACGAGGCGGCAACCATGGGGTGCCTTTAAACTCCGCGATTGCAAGCTGGGGAGTGAGCAAGCAGAAGATCGAGTTTGCGCCCTGCGGCGGCAAGATGGCGCTTTCTCGGGACTCCTGAGTGGAGGCACCGCGTCGCTCCAATACACCGTTGCGGAGGGGATCGGCTGTCCCAGTAAGACACCCGCTGCTTTGCTGCAGCCGCCGGGGGACATCGGGGCTCCGGCACGCACTCACTGGCAGGTGGGGGGGCGCCGAGCGTACATCCAACACACAGAGCACCAGAAGGTTAGTGACGCTGCGGCCGAGGGATCGTGCTGTTCTCCCGGTCCCCGGCCGAGCGTGGGTGAGCCCTGCACCTGCGGGTGTGTGGGGCCAGATTGTGACCTGGTCTCGGGTCACTGAGGTGGATGGTGCCCTTGGAATGCCTGCAGATCGGTGACGGCGCACTCCTCCCCCACCCGGAGTGTATATAGGCGGTGTCTCCCAGTCCTGGGCAGCGGAGACCGCCAGTTCATAGCCCTGATACTCCTGTTTAACTCCAGCCGGTTGAAGGAGCGGGGGTCCTGAGCTGCAACGCTGCGCAGGTGTCCGTAGCTGCTATACAAAGCGGGCCCCTCCTTTATTGGCATCTGAGTGGAGCGTGGAGTCCGTGGCCCTGTGTTGGCGGTGGTAAAAAAGAGCTACAATCCTATGAAGCTGGTGTGGGTACCGCGGAGGCACCCTTATTTACCGAGAATCACTACTGGTGGCCCACGAAGTGCGCCATGGGCCGAAACAAAGTCATAGGGCCTGGACAGACCAACCAGATTGAGAAATACACAGTGGCCATGGGTCGTGAGGAAGGGGCGACAGGAGGGGGCCCGTGGGAGGAATCCGACGACCAGACCCCAGACCCCTCCTTGAAGGATATCATGAAGGCGATCAGGGAGTTGAGGGGAACCCTAGAGCCAAAGCTTGACTCCATCACCGAGGAGGTGAACCTCCTGCGCGCTGATCTCCAGAAAATCTCCGAGAAGGTGTCCACGGCGGAGGCAGGCATTGGGAGCCTGCAGCCCAAAACTAAACGTCTCAAAGACCAGGTTGCCACTCTCACAAAGCACCAATCAGACATCTACGCCCGGCTTGAAGACCAGGAAGGGAGAGCCCGGCGTAACAATATTCGCGTGGTGGGGTGCCGGAGGGAATGGAGGGACCGTCAATGGACTTATTCTTGGAAGATCTGATCTTAACCCACCTGAAGCCCAAACGCCTATCGAACTTTTTCTATGTAGAACGTGCTCACAGGGCTTTGGGAGGCAGACCTCGCCCTGGGGCGCCCCAGCGCACGATCATCGCCCGCATCCTGAACTTCAGGGATAGGGATGCTATCTTGCACGTGGCATGTATGCATGGCGACCTCCGGCACAAGAATGCCACCATCTGCTTTTTTCCGGACTTTACGATCCATGTTCAACGCCAGAGGCGTTCTTTCGATGCTGTCAAAAAATCTCTCTGGGAACAAAACGTGAAATACATGATGCTTTTCCCAGCCAGGCTTAAAATAATTGATGGAGGGAAAGCATATTCCTTCGACTCACCAGCAGAGGCAAGCGACTGGCTGGAGGGCTGGCGGACTGTTTGTTGCAAAGTAGGGCCTCACCGAACGACGACGGAGCATGGCCGTGAAGAGATCGAACAAGAGGTGGAGCAGTCAACCAGTGGTCAGACGCAATGACAGCGGGCAGATAAGTGAACTGTGGGACACCCCTTAACTCGTTGGATCTGAACTCCACTCTTATGTAAACTCTATGGAGTGTAACACTGGGGCCTGGGAGGGAGGCTGTGAGACATGGGGCACACTTTCATAAGGGACATGTGACATTGAACAGACTCCCGCAACGCATGGCCCGCCCACCCTTCCCTTTTTTTATATGTGTATATGGGCCGCCTCTGTGTGTTTTATTACTAAGGTAGGCTTCCGAACTTCATTGTATGGGCTTGCAACCTTCGTCAGCAGACAGATACTACTTCATGCTGGAGGCTAGTTCACGGCTCCTCACAAATGTTTCTTTCTACACTGTTTGGGCGACAGGCACTCTGCATGTTTGGGAGGTGGGAGGTTGGGGGCTCACCCAGCAGGGTTGCAGGGCAGGGGGAGTTGGGTTTATTGTTTGCTTTGTTTGGGGGGGACAGGACACATGCTCAAGACCTTGATATCCAACAGACACCGGAGGTTGACATAGAAGGAATTTCAATTGTGGGGGAACATCCAAATACTACTTACCTTGCTCGACGCCATGGGAGACCCAGCTAGTTTGCAGATATGGACCTGGAACGTAAATGGCCTGGGGAACAAGATCAAACGCACATTAGTCTTGCAGCATATTAAGAGGCATTCCCCAGACGTTGTCTTAATCCAGGAATCGCATTTGCGAGGGAGTAGATGCAAGGCCCTAGATCGTTTTGGTTATAAAATGATAGCCCACTCCGGGTTCTCGTCTGGGGCGCGGGGGTGGGGATCCTGACACGCAACGCACTACCCCTAGTTATCACAGGCGCTTGTACAGATGATGCAGGATGTTTTGTTGCGGCAGCGGGTAAATGGGAGGGACGCCTGATTGTATTCTGTTCTTGCTATATACCCCCAGGTCTTCACTCGGTGATCCTTCCTAAGTTCAGCTCTTTCTTAACAAACCTCCCCCTGGGTATTCTCCTGATTGGTGGTGATACGAACGCAGTCATGAACCCGGAATTAGACCAGTCTGGCTCTCCTGTGGGCCGACAAGGGGAACGAAGCCTGGCAGACTTCATTATGCCATGAGCATGGTAGATTTGTGGCGGGCACATAACCCTTCATTGAGGCACTACACGTTCTACTCTGCACGACATGGCTCCTTCTCCAGGATAGACCATTTCTATACCCGTAATGATAAGGTGGGGGATTTTCTTAACTCTAAACACATGGCAAGGGGCATTTCTGACCATTCTCCAGTGTGTGTCACCCTTAGAGGCCCGATTATAGATAGAGCTGCATTCCCGAGCATCGACCCCTGGCGCCTCCGGGACCCTACGCTTAGAGATAAACTCCGAGAGGGCTTAGAGCTATATTTTAAAGAAAACATGGGGTCAGTAGAGTCGCACACTACTCTTTGGGAGGCCTACAAGACAGTACTGAGGGGACAGGCACAGGCACTGATCGGGGCTCAGAAAAAAGAGGAATCCCTACAGATTTGGTTACTCGAGCAAGAAATTAGCCAGATGGAGGGCGATAGTGCAACGGCCTCATGTGCTGAATTGAACCATAGGCTGGCGCTGAGACAGCGGGACCTAAGGGCCCTGGCAGATAGCGAGGCGCGGGCATACGCGCTAGCTATGCAACACTGTGTATATGACATCAGAGATAAGGCTCTGAAGCTCCTGGCGTGGCTGGAATATTTCGACAGGGAGAGATCGTGGGTGACGGGGGTGCGAGATGCCTCTGGGTCGCTTAAGACTACAAGTAACGAAATAGCAGAAGCCTTCGCCGCACACTTTGAGAGAGTTTATGCACCAGTATGCACCAGGTCGGAAGAGGACTGCGCAGAATTGCTGAGAGACTTTGCCCTGCCCACGTTGTCCCGGGAGGCGCGCGAGGGGCTCGAGGTCGACCTTACGGAAGAAGAGCTGGGTAACGCTCTGGGTTCCCTTAAATCCGGGAAAGCATCGGGCCCCAATGGGCTCCCAGTCGAGATCTATAAAGGGCAGGCCTCGATCATAATACCACCGCTCCAAAATATGCTGGTAGAGGCGCGAGAGCACGGGCAACTCCCGTCGGACCAACGGGCAGCGACGATAGTGGTAATCCATAGGGCCGGAAAGCCACCTGATCAGTGTAGTTCCTACCGTCCTATCTCCCTCATTAATGTGGAGGCCAAGGTTCTTGCCAAGGCCTTAGCGGACAGGTTGGTGTCCGCAATTGCGGAACTGGTACATGTGGACCAGTCGGGGTTTATGCCCAGTAGAAGCACCCGACACAATCTTCAGAGACTATATGGGGTACTCCACATGACTAGTGGCCCTGAGAGTCAACAGACGGCATTGATGGCGCTGGACGCGTCAATGGCTTTCGATAGCATTGAGTGGCCCTATCTGTTCATGGTACTCCACAGGTTGGGTTTTGGTCCCAATTTTTGTGGCTGGGTGAGACTACTGTACGAGATGCCCACGGCCCGGGTGCGAGTTAACAGGGCACTATCCAGATCCTTTCACTTGCGGAGAGGCACTAGACAGGGGTGTCCCTTGTCCCTGCTTTTGTTTGCTCTTGCGCTGGAGCCTTTGGCACACTGGGTCAGGAGGGATCCCATGATCTGGGGTATAGCGGCGCCAGGGGGGTGGGAAGAGCGCATCTCACTCTACCCTGATGATATTGTCTTGTACCTTGCAAGATCATACCACTCCATGGCGCGAGTACTGCATATCTTCGAGCTCTTCGGTAGCTACTCGGGCTGTAATATCAATTTGTCCAAGTCAGTGATCTTTCCCTTGTCGGGCCCCCCCCAGGGTTCCTATGCAGTGTTTGGCCCCAGTTGTGACTGAGGGCTTCAAATACTTGGGCATTCACGTCACGCGGGACCAGAAGGTGCTCCTGGACAGGAATCTTGGACCCCAAATGAGTCGCCTAGGCACTGACGTCAGCCATTGGCGTACCCTTCCGCTCTCACTCATGGGTAGAGCGGCCCTATTTAAAATGATGACACTACCGCGTCTTCTCTATGTTCTCCAGAAGACCCCATACCCGGTCCCCCCAACAGTCTTCAAACGAGTAGCACAGGCAGTTAGAACGCTGCTATGGGAGAGTGGTTCCCTAAGAATTGCACTCCATAAGCTACAGAAGGGAGTGTATGACGGTGGCCTGGCAGTCCTTGACATCAGGCTATATTACTGGGCCTCGCAGCTACAGGTTATAAATGACTGAATCACTGAGGAGCCCTTCTGGACCTAGTCAGAGGTATGAGCAGGGCCACTGGAATTATGTGACTGTTTGGCTGCACCAACTTTCGCACAGTTATACATTTTCCGCATTAGCCACATAATTCATCATCTGCTGCCTAATCTGCAGATTTGAACACAAAAAAGCCTTGTTTCTAGCTCAAATGGCTCAAACGTTACCAAAAATACAGCGACAAGTGTTACAGCTTGGTGGAAGGTCCTTTGTAAACCAATAATGGTCACCTGTTACTTATTGGTAAAAGTGGGTATTACATTGGTACTAATGGTGTGCAAGCCATTCTTGCTTCTTTCTGCGCCTCTCTTGCCGCTTTCTGCATTTCTGTTGCTTCTTTCTACATTTATTTTGTTTATTTCTGACCTCTCTTGCTTCTTTCTGCACCCCTCTTGCTTCTTTCTGCACCCCTCGGGCCTCTTTCACACCCCTCTGAGGTGCAGAAAGAGGCCTCTTTCTACAGCCTTCTTCCCTCTTTCTGCTCCTCTCTTGCCTCTTTCTGTACCCCTCTTCTTTCTATCTGAACTCCTCCTGCATCTTTCTGCACCTCTCTTCCTTCTTCTGTACTTCTTTTGTTTGTTTCTGCACCTCTCTTGCTTCTTTCTGCACCCCTCTTGCCTCTTTCTCCACCCCTCTTCCCCCTTTCTGCAAGTCTGTTGCTTCTTTCTGCACTTCTCTTGCTTCTTTCTCCACCCCTCTTCCCTCTTCCCTCTTCCTGCATCTCTGTTGCTTCCTTCTGTACCTATCTTGCGTCTTCCTGTAGCTCTCTTGCTTCTTTCTGCACCCCTTGTGCATCTTTCTGCACCCCTCTTCTCATTCTGCACTTTGCTTGTCTCTTTCTGCACCTCAGTTCCTTCTGTCTGTACTTCTTTTGTTACTTTCTACACCTCTCTTGCTTCTTTCTGCACCCCTCTTGCCTCTTTCTCCACCCCTCTTCTCTATTTCTGCACCTCTGTTGCTTCTTTCTGCACCTCTCTTGTCTCTTTCTCCACTCCTCTTCCCTCTTTCTGCACCTCTGTTGTTTCTTTCTGAACCTCTCTTGCTTCTTTCTGCACCCCTCATGCCTCTTTCTGCACCTCTCTTCCCTCTTTTTGCACCCCTCTTGCCACTTTCTCCACCTCTGTTGCAGCTTTGTGCACTACTCTTGCTTCTTTCTGCACCTCTCTTGCTTCTTTCTGCACCACTTGTGCTTCTTTCTGCACCCCTCTTCCCCCTTTCTGCATCCCGCTTGCCTTTTTCTGCACCCCTGTTCCTTTTTTCTGCTCTTATTTTGTTTCTTTCTGCACCCCTCTTGCTTCTTTCTGCACCTCTGTCCCTTCTCATCATCATCATCATCAAAAATCTTTATTTGGATATTGGTATATCCATAAAAGCACAAGTTGCATAATAACAGAAGGGAGTACACAAATCTATTGATCATAAAAAATAGGAAATGGAATGTTTTTTGCCTACTCCTATCATCACATGGGCATGGTAATTGATCTAAATTAGCAGTGTACCCCAAAGGGAAACACAGTAAAAAGTTTACTATACCAGCCCTTAAACGGAAGAGGAGTCCTCTCTCCCAGCGACCCATTGGTTTTAAAAGATAAGTAGATGGTATATTTGATACGTCCGCAATAGACATATAGATTGCTACAGACATTTTCTGGGCCTCCCTTTCGTGTCTTAAAGTTCTATAATGGTCATAAAGGGCATCCCGGAGGACTTTTTTATTCATACTATCAATTTCGGTGGGATTAGTAAAAACCAATACATGGTTAATACTATTCAAGCTCTCCCTCACTGCGGCAAGCCATGGTATTTCTTTCCCCTTATCACACTTGAGGCAGTCACTTATTATATCTATGATCAGGGATGCAGCAGGATTTTTCCAGATAGCAAGCCAAAAAAGGGCAGGCCGTGCCTTTATATACTCTTCAACATAGTGCAGTTTTAATTCGGCATGATAGATATATTGTGAAGTGGAGATCGGTGCTCCCAAAACTTTTCGACAAAATCTATTCTGTTCGAGCTGAATGCTATTACTCTTTGTGTAGCCCCATACCTCTGCGCCATATGTCGCTGTTGGAATGTACTGAGTTTTATAAATTTTCAAAAGAGCTAACAATATCTCTGTCCGTTTAGTCTGCGTTAGACCAAGAATTGAGTTAATAGCTTTGGAAAACGTATTCCTGCTATATACCCAGACCTGGGTGTAGTTCGCAGAGTTTTGCTACGCGGAACTCCGCGAAGTTACAAAAAAACTCCGCAATGTTCCGCGAGTGGCGGAGTGCAGTGTGAACTGCAGTTTGTGCTGGTATTACTGCCGCTCGGGTAGAAATTCTACCCAAGCGGCAGCTCGCGCTCGCAAACTTACCATTCGCGATCGCGAACTTACCGTTCGCGATCGCGAGCGGGAAAAAAACTCTGCTGCACATCGCGAAGCGGAGTTTTCTGCACTCCGCGAGCTCCATGGAGTGCAGAAAAGTCCACAAACTCCGCGAACGGAGCGAAGTTCACCACCCAGGCCTATATATACCACATGGTCAACCCAGGAACTACTAGCAGAAAAAAGTAGCTCCAAATAAGGAAAAGTGCTGGTGCATTGCAATTTTTGATTGTCTACAGTAATAGTATTTAAAAGATACTTTTTCGGCCCACAGGACATGATAAATGATTTTTTAAAGTTGGTACGAAGATCTAAACTACCCATAAAATCCACAAAGCCCCGCATTAAAATGCATAAGGCATTAGGTGTTCTGCCCATTAGGACCACATCGTCGGCATACAGTAGAGTGGGGACTGGCTTGCCATTAATTCTCGGGACATCATTAGTGAGTACGGTCAAAGATTTATGTAAATCATTAATATATAAAATAAAAAGCATTGGGGCTAAAACACACCCCTGCCTTACCCCTCTATCAACTCTGATGTCATCCGAAACCTCCCCACTCCTACTGATCCTCACACGGGCTCTCAAGTCCTTATGCAGGTAGGCTAAAAAATGGACTAAAACCTCATCTAATCCATATTCTAAAAGGGTAGACCATAAACGAGACCGATTAATAAAATCAAAGGCCGAGGTAAGATCCATAAAAGCCAGGTATACAGGGGACTGCTGGGCTATAGTATACTTTCCAATAATTAAATTGAGATTCAGGCATTGTTCAATAGTACCTACATTACATCTGAATCCCAATTGGCACGGTTGTAAAATACAGTCCTCCTCGGCCCATGTCTGTATCTTATTATACAAAATCCTCCCTAAGATTTTCATAGTATTATCTATCAGGGAGATTGGCCTATAACAATTAGGCTGAGAACGATCGCCCTTTTTGAAAATTGGTACAATAGTACTTGTTGATCAAGTACTTGGGAGTGGGGCATTAGTTAAATTATTAAAAATATTTAATAAAAGCGGCGCCCAGAACTCAGGTTTAAACTTAATCAAATCAATGGGCAACCCTTCAGGTCCTGGGGCTTTATTTCCCCTGCTTTTATTAATAGCGTCTTCAACTTCCTGTAAGGATATTGAAATTGAAATTCCAGGGACCACCTGATACCCTATACATACCTCACTCTGTGTTGGTATTGAGTAAATCATAGAAAAGTGGGCTACCCGTGTCTCACTAGTTATATTGCAGCTTATCGAAGACAATGGTTGACCGAGGGATCTCATGTTTTTGACCGCAGTCCAGAATGCATTTCCATTATTTAATGTGGCTGCCTGTGCTAGTGAGTCCCAACCCTCATTTATGATTTCTTCTTTCCTTTAAGACACAGCAACCTTATCCTTTTTTCTTAATGATATGACAAGAAAAGGATTTCTGGGGGTTATTGAGAGTGCCCTACGAAGCTGTCTATTAATTAGTGAACATTCGCCATTAAACCATCTTGGTCCATGGTGTATTCCCCGGACTGGTTAAGATAGTGTAGATTTGATACCCTCACATAATTTTGAGAAGGCACCAATTACCTCCGGGTTAAAGTCATGTAATGACAAACATGAATCAATAAGACTCGGGTAGTCCCTAACCATTTTAGAAAAAAGATATGTGTAGTTAACTCCTCACCAAACCAATCTTAGGTTATCTGTGGAGGGTGTCAAGTTCCTGGCACCACACTCATTATTGTATGTCGGCTTTGGGGCAATTCTCAATTCTATTATA
The DNA here is from genome assembly GCA_963921515.1 of Calotriton arnoldi. Classification (NCBI taxonomy): domain Eukaryota; kingdom Metazoa; phylum Chordata; class Amphibia; order Caudata; family Salamandridae; genus Calotriton; species Calotriton arnoldi. Next base: position 159,145 of record CAWUFW010015546.1, on the reverse strand, counting down.
ATGGTATTATGGTCACCAAAAGTAGTTGGAACAACATTGGCTTTCATTAAACAATCCTCAAGGATGGGAGAAATAAAAACATATTCTATGGTAGAGGCATAACCCCTTCCTCTACATGTCGGTTCGGGGGGGTCATTGTTGTTGGTTACCGCAGCAATTCCCATCACATTAAACAAGGTTTTAAACAGGTGGTAACATAATTCAATGCCCCTATTACATCGATATATCTTAGTGCTAGGTTCTGTGAATGAGGTGATATCCCTAGGAATTTTGGCATTAAAATCACCCCCAGACAGATACCAACAGTATTACCAAATCTGTTGTGTTGTTGTAGGGACAAAATAAAATGAACAAATTAACACAATTTGTGTTAGGTACAGAATAAAATTCATTATTATAAAAATGTATTAAACATATAGATACACCCCTTCTATATATTAATGCTTGAAATTTATCATTTTTAGTGTCTAGGACCTTTACACTACCTCCGGCGGCAACATTGATCCAAATTGAAAGTCCGCCAGATGGCCGCCCAAGCTTAGGAATGGAGTCAAGAGTGTTAAAATATTCAAACCCATCGATATATAAATCCTGCGTAGCCCAGGTCTCCTGAAACATAAGAACATCCTGTTCATGTACTATATCTAGCCAATCTGGTGAGGATATTTTTGACTCTAACCCAGCGACATTCCAACTGAGTACTTTTAAGTTACAATCATTAGTTACTTTATTTAACATGACATATTCAATTGGCTCAGGGGATGCACATCTATATTCGATGTTCATTGGTTACCAGAGGTGACATTAGTCAATCCTGACTATCCAGATCAGACAATGGTAGGAACCTGTTGTGCGTGAATGGGTGAGGGGCGTCATTTATCAAGGGCCCAGGAACCGGCTTATAAAAATAGCCCAACGGTAATGAGAAGATATACGTGGGGTTAATAGCGTGATCTTCGTGTGCCCTCAATAATGATCTAACCATGGACGGCCTGCGAAAGTTAATCACTATGCAGTCACCCTTGATGTCCTTCAGTGACACCCCCAACCACCATACTCTTTTTACCATAATGACACCTTAAACCTCCTATTTTTGGATAGCCAGTCCACACATTTATTGCGTAGTTGATGCCAGGTCTCCCCCTGATCTTTCTTAAGGGTTGGCACCCCTGCCAGCACTAAAACATAGGGACATGCTTCTGGCGGCAGTCCAAGAACCTCCATGTTAGACTTGTAGTATCTCTTTCTATTAATGTTAAGTAAGCTACTATTCTGACTGCCTAACTTTAAGTTCTCCCCAGATGGGCTGGTCGCTGGTTCAGACTGGCTACTAGAGGGCAGATTTTGAGCAATCTAGATATGTTGCGTGCATTTTTTAAGAAAGGTCGATTTTTGTGCTCATCATTAAGCTTGGGTAAAAAGAATTCCTTAACTTTGCTACATGTTACACATGAATTATCAGGTGAAGGGCCTTTAAACAGAGTTGGAATTGGGATTAATGGATCAAGTCTCGACCCAGCATTAGTTAATAAGGGCAAACCCTCCCCTGCGGTAGCAACAGTAGCAACAGTCTGAGTAGTCTCTAGTTGTCCACTCATTTTGTTCATTATGGTGTCCAGATGGTCTAATCGTTCCCAAAGCAAAGTGAAGTTCTTGTCTATCAACTCTTTAATTCGTGCAAAGACAGTATCAACAACAGTATCAAAAAGTACATCCCCAAAGACACTATGTGTTGATGTAGAGGATACAACATCGGTCTGTGTACTGATAGAACTAATTGGTGCCACCTCAGGATTGTGGGCAATCGATGCAGGCTGTATCCACGAGCTTAAGACAGTACATGATGAGCTTGAGCGAATGGGTTGCTTTCTTTTAGAACTGGTAGGCTTTCCAGACTTCCATTTGCGCTTGGCTACTGGGACTGCAGCGGGGGCTTATATGTCCATGTTTGACTCTGGTTCAGGGCTATCAGCACCCTTAGATCTGCCACCAGAGAGGGTTATATTGTTAGCACTGATTTCCTGGGATATCATGAAGCCGGGTGCAGTAAAGGGCATGGAACTGACTGCAGGTTGAGTAGCTGAAACTGCTGGCAACATTCCTGCTGTTGGGCCATTCAATAATGTCTCACTTCCCAGGGATAGACATCGTTCAGTGAGTTCAATTTCACTAGAAACCATACTAATGACCCTTTCTAACATGCTATCTATACTAGTGGTAGCAGTGCACAGTGTCTGTATCCCTGTGTGTTTCCCCATGATTAATACTGAGCGACCATTTCAAAGTAAATAAAAGCTCACCTCAGTCGTTTAGCCATTCGCCGTTGGTAAAATTTAGGGACGTGGCCCAGCCCAGCCTCTTACGGCCGCTGACCGGCACAGACGGGCCCACCCGGGATGGTTTTAATGGCGCCTCCTGGTGCCGCAGGTAACGTGGGTGGCTACGGGCCGCGTTGGGACCTGGGCCTTGTGGTCCTGTCAGTGGCGGGCGGCAAACTGGGAAGTGGGCTTCCCATGCCACGGGAGCCCACAATGGTTATAATGGCGCCTCCTGGCGCCGCAGGTAACGTAGGCGGCTATGGGCCGTGTTGGGACCTGGGCCTTGTGGTCCTGTCAGTGGCGGGCAGCAAACTGGCAAGTGGGCTTCCCATGCCACGGGAGCCCGCGATGGTTTTAATGGCACCTCCAGGCGCCGCAGGTAATGTGGGCGGCTACGGGCCGCGTGGGGACCTGGGCGTTGTGGTCCTGACAGTGGCGGGCGGCAAACTGGCAAGCAGGCTTCCCACGCCACGGGAGCCCGCGATGGTTTTAATGGCGCCTCCTGGTGCTGCAGGTAACGTGGGCAGCTACAGGCCACGTTGGGACCTGGGCCTTGTGGTCCTGTCAGTGACGAGCGGCAAACTGGCAAGCGTTCTTCCCGTGCCGCGGGTGCCTGTGATAGTTTTAATGGCGCCTCCTGGAGCCGCAGGTAACGTGGGCAGCTATGGGCCGTGTTGGAACCTGGGCCTTGTGGTCCTGTCAGTGGAGGGCCGCAAACTGGCAAGCGGGCTTCCCTTCTTTCTGCAACCCTTGTGCCTCTTCCTGCACCCCTCTTCCCTCTTTCTGCTCCCCTCTACCCTCTTTCTGCACCGCTGTTCCTTCTTTCTGCAACTCTCTTGCTTCTTTCTGTATCCCTCTTGCCTCTTTCTCCTCCCCACTTCCCCCTTTCTGCATCTCTGTTGCTTCTTTCTGCACTTCTCTTGCTTCTTTCTGCACCTCTCTTGCTTCTTTCTGCACCCCTCTTCCCTCTTTTTGCACTCCTCTTGCCTCTTTCGGTACCTCTCTTGCTTCTTTCTGTACCCCTCTTGCCTCTTTCTCCACCCCTCTGCCCCCTTTCTGCATCTCTGTTGCTTCTTTCTGCACTTCTCTTGCCTCTTTCTGCTCCTCTGTCCCTTTTTTCTGCAACCCTTGTGCCTCTTTCTGCACTCTCCTTCCCTATTTCTGCTCCCCTCTTGTCTCTTTCTGCACCTCTGTTGCTTCTTTCTGCACTTCTTTTGTTTCTTTCTGCACCTTTCGTGCTTCTTTCTGCATCCCTCGCGCCTCTTTCTGCAGCACTCTTCCCTCTTTCTGCACTCCTCTTTCCTCTTTCTGCACCTCTATTCCTTCTTTCTGCACTTCTTTTCTTTCTTTCTGCATCCCTCTTGCTTCTTTCTTCTCCCCTCGTGCCTCTATCACACCCCTCTTCCCTCTTTCTGTACCCCTCTTGCCTCTTTTTGCATCTCTGTTCCTTCTTTCTGCACTTCTTTTGTTTCTTACTGCACCTCTCTTGCTTCTTTCTGTATCCCTCTTGCCTCTTTCTTCACCACACTTCCCCTTCTGCATCTCTGTTGCTTCTTTCTGCACTTCTCTTGCTTCTTTCTGTACCTCTCTTGCTTCTTTTTGCATCCCTCGTGTCTCTTTCTGTACCCCTCTTTCTGCACTCCTCTTGCCTCTTTCTGCACCTCTGTTGCTTCGTTCTGTACTTCTCTTGTCTCTTTCTGCACCCCTCTTGCCTCTTTTTGCACCTCTGTTGCTTCTTTCTGCACTTCCCTTGCTTCTTTCTGCACTTCTGTTGCTTCTTTCTGCACTTCTGTTGCTTCTTTCTGCACCCTTCTTCCCTCTGTCTGCACCTCTCTTGCCTCTTTCTGCACCCCTGTTCCCTTTTTATGCACCTCTCTTGCCTGTTTCTGCAACTTTCTTGCCTCTTTCTGCAGTTCTCTTGCCTCTATCTTCACCCCTATTGCTTCATTCTGCACTTCCCATGCTTCTTTCTGCACCTGTCTTGCTTCTTTCTACACCCCTGTTGTCTCTTTCTGCACTTGTCTTCCCTCTTTCTGCACCTCTCTTGCCTCTTTCTGCATCTTACTTGCCTCTTTCTGCACTTCTCTTGCCTCTTTATGCACTTCTCTTGCCTGTTTCTGCACCTCTCTTGCCTGTTTCTGCACCTCTGTTGCCTCTTTCTGCACCTCACTTGCTTCTTTCTGCACCCCTCTTGCCTCTTTCTGCACCCCTCTTGCCTCTTTCAGCACCTCTGTTGCTTCTTTCTGCACTTCTCTTCCTTCTTTCTGCACCCTTCCTGCCTCTTTCTGTACCTCTCTTGCCTCTTTGTGCACCTCTCCTACCTCTTTCTGCAGCCCTCTTGCCTCTTTTGCACCTCTGTTTGTTCTTTCTGCACTGCTCTAGCTTCTTTCTGCACCTCTTTTGCAAATTTCTGTATCCCTCTTGCTTCTTTCTCCACCCCTCTTCCCTATTTCTCCACCTCTCTTGCTTCTTTCTGCACTTCTCTTGCTTCATTCTGCACTGCTCTTGCTTCTTTCTGTACCTCTTTTGCATAATTCTGCATCCCTCTTACCTTTTTCTGCACTCCTGTTCACTCTTTCTGCACCTTTCTTGCCTGTTTCTGTACCTCCTTTGCCTATTTCAGCACCTCTGTTCCTAATTTCTGCACTTCTCTTGCCTCTTTCAGCACCTCTGAATTAGAGGTAGGTTTAATCCCCCTGCTCTATTATGTATCAAGGCCTTACAGGGGAGGTCATGCCAATCACAGGGTTACCCCAACCCATAGTGTACCCTAGTGTATGTAGGTGTTTTCACTGTATTCTAAGTGCCTTTCAGCATAACACTGGCCCTGGGCCTGGTTAGTCAGAGTCAGTTACCACCAGTACCAGTCAGCAAAAAATTGGGGGCACAGGATGACTTTGCAACAAGGCCTCTTTCTGCACCTCTGTTGCCTCTTTCTGCATTTCTCTTGCTTCTTTCTGTGCCTTTCTTCCTCTTTCTGCACATGTCCTACCTCTGTAGGCATAGTTAGAAATTAGCATTTAAAAAACCTTAGAAATTCACTGAAAAAACCATAGGTTTCAGGGACGTTATAGTTAGAAATTAGCATTTATAAAACCTTTGAAATTCACTGAAAAAAACATAGGTTTCAGGGACGTTATAGTTAGAATATGCATTTAAAAAACCTTTGAAATTCACTAAAAAAAACATAGGTTTCAGGGACGTTATAGTTAGTAATTAACATTTAAAAAACCTTTGAAATTCACTGAAAAGTTAGTTTGACATTTCACTCGTACAAAACCAGAGAAATTCAGCAGTTATAGTTAGTTGAGCTAACTATAACTCGTGCCCCCGCAATGCACTGCTGATGATATCACATATTATATCACTCATGACATGGTCACTGATTGATGACATCACTGATTACATCTCAAATAACATCACTGATGACATCACTGACATCACTGATGATATCATCCATAAACTGTGTGTTTCTGTAAAGTTTAAATTTGTTTTATATATATATAGGCCAAGGTGTATTGAAGAATGAGTCGGTGTACGAGTGAAATGTCCAACTAACGATAACGTCCCTGAAATCTGTGTTTTTTTCAGTAAATTTCAAAGGTTTTTTAAATGTTAATTACTAACTATAACGTCCCTGAAACCTATGTTTTTTTCAGTGAATTTCAAAGGTTTTTTAAATGCTAATTTCTACCTATAACGTCCCTGAAACCTATGGTTTTTTCAGTGAATTTCATAGGTTTTTTAAATGCTAATTTCTAACTATAACGTCCCTGGAACCTATGTTTTTTTCAGTATATATATATCACTGAAACAACCATAGGTTTAAGGGACATTATAGTTAGTTGGACATTTCACTCGTACAAAACCAGAGAAATTTGGCCGTTATAGTTAGTTGAGCTAACTATAACTCGCGCCCCCGCAATGAACTGCTGATGATGTCACATATTACATCACTCATGACATGGTCAGTGACATCACTGATGACATCGCTTGGCAGTTCGGTCTGGACTGTTCCCATGAGGCACAGGGTCAAGACTGATTTGCATATGGCTATGTCTGAACTGGGGTGGCGTGGTGAAGCAAAATAACGATGGATTAAACCCAGATCTGTGACTGGGGGTGAATGTTTGCCAATGTGCAGCATTCCGTCCATCATCTTGTGTGTTTTGCATTTCGCCCTAAGTGGGAAGGGTATGCCCAGACGTGGGTCCCGTGCTCACTACGCCACTGGAGTCAAGCTATCCTGGCTGATGAAGGCTGATAGCCTGAAACCGGTCCTAGGATGCTTGATTCCGGTCCAGGGAAGACATGGCTTGGCAGTTCGGTCTGGACTGTTCCCATGAGGCACAGGGTCAAGACTGATTTGCATATGGCTATGTCTGAACTGGGGTGGCGTGGTGAAGCAAAATAACGATGGATTAAACCCAGATCTGTGACTGGGGGTGAATGTTTGCCAATGTGCAGCATTCTGTCCATCATCTTGTGTGTTTTGCATTTCGCCCTAAGTGGGAAGGGTATGCCCAGACGTGGGTCCCGTGCTCACTACGCCACTGGAGTCAAGCTATCCTGGCTGATGAAGGCTGATAGCCTGAAACCGGTCCTAGGATGCTTGATTCCGGTCCAGGGAAGACATGGCTTGGCAGTTCGGTCTGGACTGTTCCCATGAGGCACAGGGTCAAGACTGATTTGCATATGGCTATGTCTGAACTGGGGTGGCGTGGTGAAGCAAAATAACGATGGATTAAACCCAGATCTGTGACTGGGGGTGAATGTTTGCCAATGTGCAGCATTCCGTCCATCATCTTGTGTGTTTTCCATTTCGCCCTAAGTGGGAAGGGTATGCCCAGACGTGGGTCCCGTGCTCACTATGCCACTGGAGTCAAGCTATCCTGGCTGATGAAGGCTGATAGCCTGAAACCCGTCCTAGGATGCTTGATTCCGGTCCAGGGAAGACATGGCTTGGCAGTTCGGTCTGGACTGTTCCCATGAGGCACAGGGTCAAGACTGATTTGCATATGGCAATGTCTGAACTGGGGTGGCGTGGTGAAGCAAAATAACGATGGATTAAACCCAGATCTGTGACTGGGGGTGAATGTTTGCCAATGTGCAGCATTCCGTCCATCATCTTGTGTGTTTTGCATTTCGCCCTAAGTGGGAAGGGTATGCCCAGACGTGGGTCCCGTGCTCACTACGCCACTGGAGTCAAGCTATCCTGGCTGATGAAGGCTGATAGCCTGAAACCGGTCCTAGGATGCTTGATTCTGGTCCAGGGAAGACATGGCTTGGCAGTTCGGTCTGGACTGTTCCCATGAGGCACAGGGTCAAGACTGATTTGCATATGGCTATGTCTGAACTGGGGTGGCGTGGTGAAGCAAAATAACGATGGATTAAACCCAGATCTGTGACTGGGGGTGAATGTTTGCCAATGTGCAGCATTCCGTCCATCATCTTGTGTGTTTTGCATTTCGCCCTAAGTGGGAAGGGTATGCCCAGACGTGGGTCCCGTGCTCACTACGCCACTGGAGTCAAGCTATCCTGGCTGATGAAGGCTGATAGCCTGAAACCGGTCCTAGAATGCTTGATTCCGGTCCAGGGAAGATATGGCTTGGCAGTTCGGTCTGGACTGTTCCCATGAGGCACAGGGTCAAGACTGATTTGCATATGGCTATGTCTGAACTGGGGTGGCGTGGTGAAGCAAAATAACGATGGATTAAACCCAGATCTGTGACTTGGGGGGAATGTTTGCCAATGTGCAGCATTCCGTCCATCATCTTGTGTGTTTTGCATTTCGCCCTAAGTGGGAAGGGTATGCCCAGACATGGGTCCCGTGCTCACTACACCACTGGAGTCAAGCTATCCTGGCTGATGAAGGCTGATAGCCTGAAACCGGTCCTAGGATGCTTGATTCCGGTCCAGGGAAGACATGGCTTGGCAGTTCGGTCTGGACTGTTCCCATGAGGCACAGGGTCAAGGCTGATTTGCATATGGCTATGTCTGAACTGGGGTGGCGTGGTGAAGCAAAATAACGATGGATTAAACCCAGATCTGTGACTGGGGATGAATGTTTGCCAATGTGCAGCATTCCGTCCATCATCTTGTGTGTTTTGCATTTCGCCCTAAGTGGGAAGGGTATGCCCAGACGTGGGTCCCGTGCTCACTACGCCACTGGAGTCAAGCTATCCTGGCTGATGAAGGCTGATAGCCTGAAACCGGTCCTAGGATGCTTGATTCCGGTCCAGGGAAGACATGGCTTGGCAGTTCGGTCTGGACTGTTCCCATGAGGCACAGGGTCAAGACTGATTTGCATATGGCTATGTCTGAACTGGGGTGGCGTGGTGAAGCAAAATAACGATGGATTAAACCCAGATCTGTGACTGGGGGTGAATGTTTGCCAATGTGCAGCATTCCGTCCATCATCTTGTGTGTTTTGCATTTCGCCCTAAGTGGGAAGGGTATGCCCAGACGTGGGTCCCGTGCTCACTACGCCACTGGAGTCAAGCTATCCTGGCTGATGAAGGCTGATAGCCTGAAACCGGTCCTAGGATGCTTGATTCCGGTCCAGGGAAGACATGGCTTGGCAGTTCGGTCTGGACTGTTCCCATGAGGCACAGGGTCAAGACTGATTTGCATATGGCTATGTCTGAACTGGGGTGGCGTGGTGAAGCAAAATAACGATGGATTAAACCCAGATCTGTGACTGGGGGTGAATGTTTGCCAATGTGCAGCATTCCGTCCATCATCTTGTGTGTTTTGCATTTCGCCCTAAGTGGGAAGGGTATGCCCAGACGTGGGTCCCGTGCTCACTACGCCACTGGAGTCAAGCTATCCTGGCTGATGAAGGCTGATAGCCTGAAACCGGTCCTAGGATGCTTGATTCCGGTCCAGGGAAGACATGGCTTGGCAGTTCGGTCTGGACTGTTCCCATGAGGCAAAGGGTCAAGACTGATTTGCATATGGCTATGTCTGAACTGGGGTGGCGTGGTGAAGCAAAATAACGATGGATTAAACCCAGATCTGTGACTGGGGGTGAATGTTTGCCAATGTGCAGCATTCCGTCCATCATCTTGTGTGTTTTGCATTTCGCCCTAAGTGGGAAGGGTATGCCCAGGCGTGGGTCCCGTGCTCACTACGCCACTGGAGTCAAGCTATCCTGGCTGATGAAGGCTGATAGCCTGAAACCGGTCCTAGGATGCTTGATTCCGGTCCAGGGAAGACATGGCTTGGCAGTTCGGTCTGGACTGTTCCCATGAGGCACAGGGTCAAGACTGATTTGCATATGGCTATGTCTGAACTGGGGTGGCGTGGTGAAGCAAAATAACGATGGATTAAACCCAGATCTGTGACTGGGGGTGAATGTTTGCCAATGTGCAGCATTCCGTCCATCATCTTGTGTGTTTTACAAATACAATAGTGACAGTTAAAGGGTGTGTCTTGTTAACAGAATTCCTGAAACATGTGGGAATGTTGTGTTCTGGTTTGTCTAATCATTTATTTCTCTGTAATGGATTAGGACATCAAATAATACAATATAACAAGTTGCTCCGGGCCTTATAGGCACTTAGGTAATAGGATGACTCAGTTGCTACCTAGTAAGGTCCCATCATTGTACACATACTTGTCATTATACCCAGAATCCCTGCAACAGCCTCAGTGCATAGAATACTCCATAGGTACTGTCTGACTGAATGCCTGAATGCAACACTACTGCCTGGTTGATTGTATGAGAACATGTGTACTCTGTTGGTAATTGCATAAGTGCAGGAGTACTGTGTGGGTGATGCTATCAGTGCATAGGTTGTGCCTCTGCAAATGGAAAACGAAAATCTAATGTCTGGATTATTGATTTAAATGCTAACGTTGTGCTACAGAGATACACGAGAGCATACATATTGTCTGTATAAAAGAAGAAACTACCTAACAGATTAGATCAGCTATATGACCAAAGTTACCCAACACTATAAAAGATCACAGTTTTTTAAATTTCAAACAAATAACATATAAATGTTGTTCAAACATTCTTTTACCTTTATAATACATATTATGTTATGTAATCTTACCTGTTTAGGTAATTTAGAAACATGACTCTCTTCAACTATTTCAAAGTACTATTGTGCTATTCATCATTAAAACTCTTTTCAAAGTTTACCACTAGTACAATAAAATAAACCAAAAAACTGTTATGTAATGTAATGTATTGCACAAATTACACTGTTACTTTTTAAGACTACAACATAATTAAAGATTTACATATATTTCATTTTCCCTTTTTGCTGTTCTCAGATTCCACTTAACTTCACTATTCACAGTGATGTCAATGTAGTGTCATCATGAAACAGCGGGGTAAAAAAAACAATCAACTAGATTGTTGGGAAAAAAAAAAAATCAGCGTACAAAATTATTTTCAATATCTGTACCTATATGTGTTTGTCCTTACAATTTTTTCATTACATCCTTCTGCTACAGGATGTCTTTCATTTATCTCAAGAACATTTTCAAAATGTACACTCATTTACATCTCCTACAATATACAGAACAAATATGTAAACTATTTGCATTTCAAAGCAATTTTTCCAAATGCAATACCAATCAGCACAAATAATAGTCCCAACACTAGTTATAATTAGTAATTGTTTCCAGTGCTCTCTGCTTTCTGTTCACATCTTCCCAATAGGCTGACTAATGTATTAAAAACTTTGGTTTGCAAAATATCCAATATGAATTCGTTAAAGCATGTTTACATCTTCCCAATAGGCCGAATGATGTATTCAAAACTTTGACTTCAAAAATATCAAATATGAATTTGGTAATTCGTAAGGCAATCTGGGTTTTATTTCTAAGTGTGCATCATTGCAATGTGTCCATCCTTTATTACACTTTAAATACACAGTATAGTGTCCAGATGTTGTAGTAGGTCCAGCATGGAAAATAATTGCCACTGTTGTAAAAGATCTTCCAGAAATAGATATTTGACTGGCAACAACATTTTTAATTTTGGTTTCCAGTTTTCTTCCATTTGCTCTACAATGTTGTAGCATTAAAATCTGATATTTTCCATATCTTTCTATGTGTATTGTAGATAGCATCTCTGATTTACAATGGGAACGTTTCATATCATGATTTGCCGCTTTTACTAATTTGTTAAAAGCTACAGATTTGCAGTCTGTTATTGTTAAGTACATGAATCGTTCTGTATCGACTTCAGTGCTTGAAGTTAATGAACACTATTCACATTTATGATCCCATTTGTAACTTAGTCAAAAAAAGTTTTCAATCTGTATTCCTTCATCTTCTAATACTCCAAGCATAAGCAATAGACATTCTTGTGCATCTTGTTGTATATTAAGACTGAAGGTCAAAGAACCAGTACATATATCCAAGAGATGGTGAATACCACAAGCAGTATGGCTGTTACGTCTGTCAGTTGTCAATTGTTGAAATACATAATGTAGTGCAGAACATAATCTTTTTCATGATTTCCCATGATTTCATGATGAAGATCTTGTTGATAAAATACAACATTCAGAATCACATTAGCGTAACAGTTGATACCTGAACTATTTTCCAATTGGTATCCTACAACGTCATCAACACTTTCCATTTTCTGTTTCTCTACACCTTTTCCTTTCTCTTCAATTTTTTTATTTTTTCAACCATACTTGATTCTTTAACATATTTTCGTTTTGAGCACACAACACGTTTCTCATAAATGGGATATTCACCTAAATTTGGTGTATAAAGTCTTCTTAAACGATTATATCCTCTTACACAATTTACATCAGCACTAATCCTGTTGTCATCGAAATCAATCAAATACAAACCAGACAAAGTTCTTACTCGAGATAATGCAACATATGCCATTCCCTCTTTGAACACTGTACTTCCAATATTTACCAAAGCACTGTCTATACTTAAACCTTGAGATTTATGAATAGTTACTGCATATGCTAAAGACAAAGGAAACTGTTTTCTGCGAACATACAAGTCTTTTACAAGCAAAAACGTACAGACATCGCCCAAACTGTCTTACCTCTGTAATCAGATCACATTTTATTTTCAAGAATTCTATTCCATCTCTGTTCTGATATTTTACAAAATCAACAACTTTCCCCATTGCTCCATTTACTAAACCTTCTTCTACATTCAAATTACGCCGCAAAATTACCCGACAGTTTATACATACATCTAAAGTTTTTTCTAAGCCAGCAGTTTTAGATACAGACTTTTCCAAAGAGTGCAATTTAGTCTGTAATTTCTCTGAAAGAAGAATGGTCACTCCCTGGTGCTCTATTTTATCAATAGCTTCAATGTGAACTATTTCTTGTTTTTCCAATTTCAGAAGCTCTTGTTTAAATGTACAACACTCTTGCAGTGTACGCATTAGGCAAACTATAGACTTCTTTTCTCCAGTCTTCTTGTACATTACTTCAGCTGCTGTGTTTTCAGTTGTAAACAAGTTCCTTTGTAGCCGACTTTCTAAAGCTTGTTTACCATGTTTCGTTAGCACACAAATTCTTATATCTTTGAGAATATTTCCATAATCTTCATTACTTGCTTGTCGCATATTCTTTATAAGTTCTTTATATTTAAAATGTAACCACATGTTCACATTTCCAATACTTCCCAAACATTTCCTAGTGTCTTCATGCACAAGTGTTTTAAAAACTGGTTTTCCTTTTACAGGAGTTAGTTGTAGTAGATCTCCAAATACAATTAAATGTTTTTCTCCAAACAGAACATCGTAATTTGTTTTTAAAACCTGTTGCATTCTCAAGTGTACAAAGGCAAGCATTAAGTTTGAGACCATGCTCACCTCATCAATGATTAAAAGTTTCATTTTCTTCAGCACTCTTGACACTTCATAACAAGCATCTCCAGACAGCTTCTGATATTCCAATTTATTATCATATTCAACTGGTAGCATAAGTAATCTATGTAAAGTAATTCCTTTAATATTGTGCGCTGCTAATTCAGTCGGAGCTGTTACAACACAAGATAAATGTGAATCTGTAGTTTTTTGTAGATTACTGGTCAAAACTTTAATTCAAAAACTTTTACCTGTTCTAGCTTGAGCACTGATGTTCATAAGAATAGGTTTAAATGATGAACATAGACATTCTTTTTTTTCATGCAACAAACCATGTTGTATCTGTTCTGTCACTTGTAGATATATTTCTTTCTGTTCAAAATGTAGTTGTTCTTCTAAGTTTTCCAATGTAGTATTCCCCTGTTGTGCTTGTTACATTGCAATTTCTGCTTCATTCATGGCTATTGCTGCTTCGTTTTCGATTATTGGTTGTCCCAGTGGATCTTGACTAGGTGGACCAGAACTTTGACTATCTTGAGAACTATTGTTAGCTATTTCAGCTGCAATAGTCTTTTCTTGTTTAATTTCATCTTTAACATTTGTAGATATGTAGAGAAAATTGTACATGCAATGCTATATTTACATGCATTAAAAGGATCTTCATAGCAGTCGAAATGTCCAAGTAATTCAGTTTTGCTATGCCATGGCTTGAACAGTTGCAGAAGTGCTAAATATAAAAAATTCTGGGGCATATTATCAAGGGCTTTATCGCCGATTTAGCGGCACTTTTTGCCGCTAAATCGGCGATATTTTTAACGCCCTATTAGCAAGCTGTCGCTAACAGGCGTTAGCGACAGCTTTCAGGCGTTAGAGGCCGGGAATTACATCGCCTTGCATGTCAACGATATTTATCGCTAATGACATGCAAGGTAGGCGTTCTCACTAAAAGCGACTGTAAACAGTCGCTAACACCACTAACCCCTATTATCAAGGCAGGCGAAGCGATAAAATAAATCGCGCTAAGCGCGTTTATCGCTAGATTTTAACACCTGCTATTGACTATGACTTACCTGTTTAAGGTATAGGAGGTGGATTCTAATGCTGAATCCACCTTAGCGTTAATGCGAGAATATCGCTGGTTTTCCAGCGTTATTCTCGCATTATACCGCTATCGCTGGAATAATCATCGCCATAGCGCTAATTGTTGCTAATACAGCGTTAGCGTGGCGATATATTCCAGCGATAGCTGGCGATAAAATATTTTGCGCTAAGCGCGCTCTGCGATATTTATCGCATTTTGTTGCTAATATGGCCCTCTCTCTTATTTGGAGTTTCGCAACTGAGTTTTCTGTGGTTAATAAGATTTCCTTTGGCATGTTTTACTAAACAACCGTCACATCCAATTACTGCATATTTTCCTTGTTTTATATTTGGTGTAACATTTCTTTTAAAGCTGTAATGTTGAAGTATTTCATACAGACATAGCTCTTCCAGATGTGGACTCCTTTTGGGTTAGTATGTATCCAACATATTAGTTTTAAGAATTTCTGTACTTTCTGGTTCATTCACTGCTAAGTATTCCATTTCTTCTAATGTTTTCAACACTCTATTTCGTGTGCAGGTAAGACCTAAATTTACCCAAATGATTCCGCGTGACTTTGAATATAAACTGGAAGAGCACAAGCGATCCGAACATTCATAGGATCCAATTTCTCTGTGGGAAAGCATTTTCAAGCTAAAGCTGTACAATTTTTTGCTAATGCTCTTCTCTTGTGAAATTTCTTTGAACATTTCTTTCATCTCTGTCTTTTCTGATTTTGTTACATATGATGTAACATAGCGTGCAACGGCAATTGAGTTATCTGCAACATATTGAATGTCCATGTTTGCATTCCACATTTTCAAAATAACTGGATTGTAGTCCTTAATATACTTTGACTGTTCTGTTCTTTTTAAGTTGTACATATTCTTCAGAGACTTCCGAGTTATTGTATGCCTTACAGCAGACAAAAAAGAATTTACTCTTCCTTTAGAAATTACTGGACGTGGGTATCCCAACCGACACTTGGTATTAAATTTTCCTTTAGACTTGTATTTTCGTCAACAGTACTTTCCACAAGGGTGACTTTGGAAACGTAAAACTTGCTGTCTCAAGCTTTTTTCTCCTCCTTTTCTTGGAATCTCACAGGTAACATACTGTTCGATGAAAGACAATACTGTTTCATCAGTATCCGTTCCAAATTTTGGAGCATTCCTTATCCATAATAGCATGTGTATATGTGGAGCACCTCTCGCTTGGTACTCTTTTTGCCAAAAAAAAATCAATAACTTCTCCAAGAGGACAATTATTTTTATTGCAGATAAAAGACATAATAGTTTGAAACCTATGATTAAAATACCTGCACACATTTACAGGATCCAATGAACACAGTTCTCCAGGTGTCTTCATTTCAATATTTTTTATATTGGAATTTGCTTCTCGTAGAAATTCAAGTAAATCTTCCCATGCATACTCAGCACAGCTAAGTGTTACAAACCATGTTGGTGTACCTAAGTTTCTTAACATACACTTAAGTTCACCATGATGACGAAACCAATACTCATTGATTCCACGTTGACATGCCATCAAATTAATTAACTGTGCTTCTAAATTTTCATTTGTTCGTTGAACTTTGTCCATTAATTCTTTGGCAGAAACAAGTGATTGATGAACTCCCATTTTAAGTATGTGGTTCACTGCATACGAAAGAGAAGACAAGTCACTTTCAAACAAAAGGGGAAATAGATATGGAATGCACTGTCGAAATCTAAGATCTTCAGAGTATAATCTTGTTGAGCGATATTCTGAAGCTGGAATCCGTACAGGTCGCTCATCAAATCGTCCACCTTGTCCAGTGGGGAACAGCTGTGGAAAACAACGAGCTTCTAAGCTTTTCTCCCATACACTCATTGGAGTTCCCTTTGCTTTTTTCATTTGAAATAATTCAATGCTGTTTCCTATTACTTCTTTTGAATGTAGAGGACATATTGTGTAATGTTCATGAATCTCTTCACTCCTCGACTTGTCCACTTTCTCTATTTGATCACTTGAAATTTCTGGTTCATCTTCTAAACATATTACCTGTTTATCAACATTTACAGTTTTATAATAAATATTGTTCTCTACAAGATATAACGTAGCCTTTTGAAGTTTATTAACATCTACAAACTCTTGCCATATTTTCCGACTCTTTGTTGGTACACCATTTACTAGAATAACTACTGGCTCATTTTCCTCTTTGTCTCCAACAACAATTTCAATATTTTTCTTAAAATCTAAAGGTAAGTACACAACTCTTCCTTTCAGACCTCTTTGTAAATCTGTTGGTGGCAGTTTACCTGTTTTAGGCTCCGTACGAATTATAGCTTGAAATGGGTGAACAGATTGAATAAGAACTGCCTCATATGTATTCAAATTTGCCAGTTCCTCTGGAATAGCTACTAATTCTAAGTTGTTATGTACTCCTCTAGCTGGCATTTTGTTCTCTTCTATTTTGTTGTAACAATATTTACAAATACGTTGATCAGTACCCAACTCAAATCGGCCTTCCACCAACAAGTAAGCTCCAAATTGCTGCCACCTATCATTGTTCTCCTTTTCACTTTTTAAATATAAATTAACATTCCTAGTTTGACTTTTATAATGAGTACGTTGACAACAAATACAAACATAGTTTGGTTTTTCAGAAGACACTGTCTTAAACTTTCTAATTTCTTCTACAAACTGATCAATGCTAATCTCTTTCCCATGTTCTTCAACATCTGCACTTGTCAAGCTCTCACTTTCTACACACTGCTGTTCTGAACCAAAAAAACGAAACTCAATTTCATCACACATTTTTTCTACATCTGATAAACAACCGTGTAAAAAAGCTGTGTTCAGTTCACTTAAACATAATGCAGGAGTTTTTACATAGTACACTTTCCTTACAAACTTCCGCATTCCTGAGTGGTGTACTGCTAACATTCTTAAGTGATGAAAAGTACTTTTACACACTTTTCTCGAAAGACAAGCCAGAGAATGTCTGTGCAACTTAGTATATTGTCTTATATTACATGGATCTAGTCCTTGTAACAACCTAATCTTCTGTTTAACACTTTTGTTTGCATATTGTCGTAAAAAATTTCGCATTATGTCAACAGATTCCTGTTGAATACTGCAAATACTGCTACAATCCCACTTATATACAGGAGCTTGTGTGCGATTCCCTTGCACTTCTTCAGCTATTAATTCTTCTGCACTCCTAACAACCATTTCTTCTCCCTCGCCTTCCTTCATTACCAATGAGGCCCCGCCTCCCACCCAGACCCACCCCCAGCATAAAAACTCTGCCCGCCCCCACCTCCACCTGTTTTTTTCTGTCTCCCTAGTGAGACTTACCTTCAGTTCCTCCCTGTGGCGGTGCCGGGAGTCTTCGCGTTGGTTCTCTGCGACGGCGGTGCCCTCGACGGAGTTCTCCTGGCGATGCCTCCTCTCCTCGTCTCCCTCGTGGATGGGGGCGGAGCGGTGGCTCAGGAAGCTGCTGCGTTGTTTGGCGGTCCTCCTGTGGCTGGGGCTGTGTTTCCGGGTCGGGCTGTCTTGGCTGCCTCCTCTCGGACTGCACTCTTCTGGGAGACCTGGTAGGACGGGTTTGTGCCCGGTCTTTTATTTTAGATGGCGTTTTGTGGTTTTATCCTGTTTTTGGCTGTTTCCTGGCCTGGGCTTTCATTGGAGGGTTCCTGGTGGGTTTTTCTCTACATTTAGGGGTCGGGAGTTGCTTCTCCATTCCTCTGCTGCCATGGGTCGCAAAAGGGTGTTCAAGAGGAACAACCTGGTTTCTTCTTCCTCTTCTTCCTCTCCTGATGGTTCTCCTGTCCCCCCAAGCGCCCTCGGGTCGGGGCCTTTCTGGGGGTGATGTGCCTCTCATGTCCAAGGATGAAGTGCAGGGCATGATTGAGGCTGCGGTGGCTAAGGCTCTCTTGGCTCGTCCGGTGCCTGCTGCTCCTTCGCGTCCTCGCTCGCTGGATCCCTGCTGGGGCTGTTTCCCTGTCAGACGAGGAGGGTCCTTCTACCTCCTCTGGGGAAAGTATATCTCCAGGGAGGAGCGCTGGGATGTTCTGGCTCATGTGCGGGACAATTTGGGGTTCCCTCCGTTCCAGCTGGGGGAGAGGGATGGGAGTCTTTTCCTCAGTATGCCTCTCCCTCCAAGTTGGGCATGCCCTTTCAGGGTCCGGTCAAGGACATGGTGTTGAGGGAGTGGCGTGAGATCGATAAGTTGCAGGTCCCTCGCTTCCTTCAGAAGCTGTACCTTTTGGAGGGGGAGGATCCCTTGCCTCACAGTTTGAAACTAGACTCTATCCTGGCCACTCTGATTGGCAAAACTGCGATTCTGCCTGAGGATTGTACCCCGGCGGATGCTACTGATCGGAAGGTGGACTCTGGCCTTAAACGCTCCTTTGCTGCTGGGAACCTGGCGCTGCGGGCTAGCTCTTTCTCTGCCTACTCGGCGCAGTCTCTGGTGCAGGATTTCGAAAGTTGGCTGCCGCGGTTCAGGAGGGGTCTGAATGCTCTGACCTCCTGGCTGCTATGGAGCAGCAGGCTCGGCTGCTGGCGGACATTTCGTCTGACGTGATCAAGTCTTCCGCTATGTCCACTGGAGCTTTGGTGGCGGCGCGTCGTTCCCTCTGGCTCCGATCCTGGAAGGCTGATCCTGGTGAGAAGGCGGCTTTGTTGAAGTTGCCTTTTGATGGACTGGCTCTGTTTGGGGAACAATTGCCTGCCCTGATTTCGAAGGCTTTCAAGGAGCGGAAGCATGCCTTGCCCTATAAGGGTGGTTCGGCTCCGTCTGGCAGGCCTTGGAATAGGGCCCCTCGTTCTTCCCCTAAGTGTGATTCTCGTCAGTCTTTTCGCAGGCGGCGTTTTCAGCCCCGTTTTTCTCTTAAGCACGCTGCCTCCGCGCCTAAAGGCCCTGCCAAGAAGGGTCCCTGACAACTACTGTCTGGCCGGTTCCCTGCCGGTGGGTGGCCGTCTTCGGCAATTTCTTCCTCGGTGGCAGCAGGACGTTTCGGATGGCTGGGTCCTGAGCACTGTGGGTCATGGGTACGTGATCGACTTTGTGCTGGTTCTGCCGGATTCGGGGTTCGGCTGACTCCGGTGCCTGTCTCCGGTCCCCGCAGGGTGGCTCTGCTGGACGGGGTGTCCTGTTTGCTTGCCAAAAATGCCATCTGCCGGGTTCCTGTTGCGGAGATAGGGACGGGGACCTACTCCATTCTGTTTCTGGTGCGGAAGGTGACCGGCGGCTTTCGGCCTGTCCTGGATCTCAAGTGGGTCAACTCCTGGGTTCGGCCCATTCACTTCCGCATGTTGACCCTTCAGGCCATCATTCCTCTGGTTCAACCTGGCGACTTCCTGGCTTCCGTGGATCTCGAGGACGCCTATCTCCACATCCCTGTGGCCGCTTCTTCTCAGCGTTTCCTGAGGTTCGCTGTGGGAGACGCCCATTTTCAGTTTTGCGTGCTTCCCTTCGGCCTCAGGTCCACGCCCAGGGTTTTCACAAAGGTCCTGGCGCTTCTCATGGCTCTCCTTCATGCGGAGGGGGTTTTCATTCATCCTTATCTGGACGACCTCTTGCTGCATGCTGCGGGGAGTCTCTTTTGCTCGCTCACATCGGGAGGGCCTTGGAGGTTCTTCAGGGGCACGGGTTCTTGGTGAACTGGGGAAAGTCTTCTTTGGTCCCCTCTCAAGACATGGTGTTCATCGGGGCTCGTTTTCAGACTTTGCTCGGACCTTGATGTCCCGGGCGGCTTCTCCGGCGGTCCAGTGGCTGCGGGTGCAGGGGCACATGGCTTCCGTGGTGTTTCTGGTTCCTTGGGCTCGTTTTCATCTCCTCCGCCTGGCCAACTGGATCCTGTTGGGTTGGTCTCCGGGGTCTCAGAGTCTCCTGTCCCTGCTGCCCATGTCGGACCGGATCCGGGGGGAGCTCTCCTGGTGGCTCTGCCGGCGTCACCTTCTGGCCGGGGTTTCACTGGCTCCTCCGGCTCCGCTTGTGGTGACTACGGACGCCAGCCTGTCCGGATGGGGTGCTTGGCTGGGGTCGGATCAGGTTCAGGGGTGCTGGTCCCTTCTACACTCACGGAGGTCCTCCAACTGGCGGGAGTTGAGGGCGATTTGGCTTGCCCTGGTGCACTTTCAGGACTCTCTGCAAGGTCGTTGGGTGTTGATTCAGACGGACAATCTGGTGGCGAAGTCCTATGTCAACCGTCAGGGGGACCCGGTCCCGGTCCTTGAACTTGATTGCCAGCGTCATCTTTCAGTGGGCTCAGGTCTGGGTGCTGGGTCTGTCGGCTCTCTACATTCGGGGTGGACAATGTGAGGGCGGATCTGTTGAGCAGGGAGATTCCGTCGTCTCGGGAGTTCTCTCTCCTTCCCGGTGTGTTCGTCCAGTTGGTGAGTCGTTGGGGCCTCCCTGTGGTGGACCTGTTTGCGGATCAGGGAATGCCAAAGTGGTCCGGTTCTGTTCTCTGGGCAGGTGTCCCGGGTCTCTGGGGGTCGACGGCTTGACCTGTCCTTGGCCTCGGGGTCTGCTGTATGCCTTCCCCCTTTCCGCTGCTCCGCTCCTTTCTGGTGCGGGTCCGCAGGGACTGTGCTCAGGTGTTGTTGGTGGCTCCCTGCTGGCCGCGGGCGAATTGGTTTCCTCTCCTGTCCGGGCTGTGTTGCGACCGGGAGTGGGTCCTTCCACTGGTTCCGTCCCCTTTGGAGTTTCCGGCCCTTCCTCTGGATTCTCTGCGGAGGTTGCACCTGACGGCCTGGCGGTTGAACGGCAGGGCTTAGCTGGGTTGGGGGTTCCTGCCCCTTTGGCTGTTACTTTGCAGGCTTCCCGTAGATCCTCTACTCTGCTTTCCTATGCTAGGCATTGGCGGGTCTTTTCGGCCTGGTGTGCTGGCAAGGGTGTTGATCCCACGGTTGCTGACCTCTTTGTGGTGATGCAGTTCCTGCAGGATGGGGCTCTTCTGGGGTTGTCGGTGGCTTCTCTGCGGGTGCAGTGGGCAGCTATTCAGGCTTTTCGGGGCTCCTGGCGTAATTTGCGGGATGAAGGGGCTCTGATGCCGCATTTTTTTCAGGGACTGTTGAATTTGTTTCCCCGCCCTGTTAGGTCCTTCCCTTCGTGGGATTTGCATTTGGTGTTGGATGTCCTGTCTGGTCCTCCCTTTGAGCCCCTTGAGGGTCTTGAGTTGCGTCTCTTGACTTTTAAGACTTGTTTTTTGGTCGCTATCACCTCGGCGCGGCGCTTGGGGGAGTTGGGGGCCTTGTCTTGTAAGTTTCCCTTCTGTAAGGTCTTTTCGGATCGGGTGGTTCTGGTTCCGGTTCCGTCCTTTGTCCCTAAAGTCAATTCGGCTTTTCACCTCAGTCAGGAGGTGATTTTGCCTGAGTTCAGTCCTGCTCCTTCCTCGGCTGAGGAATGTCGCTTGCATTGTTTGGATGTCCGTCGGGCTTTGCTGTGGTACCTGCAGGTTGTGGAGTCCTTCCGGGTGGGGGACTCTTTGTTTGTTAACTTCGGTCCAGCTAGGAAGGGTGTTAAGCCTTCCACGGCTACTTTGAGTCGTTGGATTCGGTCCACGGTTTTGATGGCTTACCATCTTAAGGGGGTCGCTCCTCCTGTGGGGGTTCAGGGGCGTTCCACTCGCAGTATGGCGGCTACGGTGGCTGAGTTGCAGGGGGCTTCGGTGGTGGAAATCTGTAGGGCGGCGACCTGGTCTTCTCCCTCTACTTTTGTCCGTCACTATCGTATTGCAAGTCTGGAGCGTTTGGATAATGTTCTGGGCCACAGGGTTTTGTCCTCTATGCGGGACCAGGGATGTTGATCTGCTGTGTTTGGGGCACTGTATTAAATTTTGGTGTTTCTTTATCACTCAGTTGTCCGTCTCTGTTTTCTTCTGCTTGCTATGTCCTCATTGGTAATGAAGGAAGGCAAGGGAGGAACGGGAGGTAATGCTTCCATTTCTAACGATAATGGCATTACTCCTAGTCCTACTCCCTCGCCTTCCTTCGAGGACCCTCCCTCCCGGTGCGGTTCAACTGAGTGCTAGCTCGGCTTGTTTACGTACAGGTGGAGGTGGGGGCGGGCAGAGTTTTTATGCTGGGGGTGGGTCTGGGTGGGAGGCGGTGCCTCATTGGTAATGAAGGAAGGCGAGGGAGTAGGACTAGGAGTAATGCCATTATCGTTAGAAATGGAAGCATTTCTTCTTTTGGAATGGGACAACAATTCTTGAATCCATTACATCGACCACGAGTATCAACTGATAACGCTAATGTGTTTTGTTGAAAGTAGCTTTCTTCATTAAAGAAAGGCTCACTAGTAGAAGTGTGTTTCCATTCACCAGTGAAACTTTTACAAAAGTTACTTCTATTAACATGTCTTTTTCTTTTGCTTTTGTCTTTCAGAAACTTCATTATTTTATCCAATGTTTTCATTCTCTTCAATATTAAAATGAATAATTTTCGTTTCAAATTAAAAGCAGTATCTACTACAGTTTCAATCTGCTGTTTCTGCTTATATGCTAGTAATCTTCTTTTATACTTCTTACAATCTTTCAATAAATTCTCAATTAATCTACTTCGAAAGAGTCGTTGTCGAATTTGTTGAAATTGTTTTTGTCTTCGTGTAACATGTGTTGTTTTCCCAAAACTATTTTTTTTTACCATTTGGAGTGTAATTCTCCTTCTCCTTAGTTGAAAAACTCTTCTTTTTCCTTTTATTCCTATTCTGTTCATGTAATTTCTCGACAACTCTTTTAAGAAACTGTTTAGTGCTCTTAACTAATCAAACTTTATCCTTAGTAACATTGTCATTTGTTTGTAATGCAGTTTTTTTACTTTTCTTTAAGTAGATCTCTTTTTGTTGTTTTCTTCTCTTTTCATCTATTCTTGCCATCTTGAATTTGTGATCCAAACAAAATAATTTTCTGAAAAACAAAGAACAGTTTCAATAGTTTCTTACATCTATTCAATATTTTAAAATAATTACATATGATTACTGATATTAACTACCAAGCAATTATTTACATTACTATTTTCTTGATTTCAAATATCAAAACACTACTCATTCCACTTAAATATATAGTGCTTACTTCAACAATACCTTCCCAAACACTCATACAAAGTACCATAATCGCTAATTCCTTTGCCACCATGTCTTTAAACTCATTCGCCTGTTGCATCTTCACTACTCAGCAACTACTAACAATGTTGGGCCTACCCAAATGCAAACCAGAAACCCTTTCCATGTCACAGTTCAAAGTCTCACCATATTACTGAAAGGATGCATTCATCTCCCTGTGCCTTTTCCTAGTGGCATCATAATTAAAACAAACATACAAATAGATCTATACCTGTGTTTTATAGGTATCGGATCTTCCGATACATAACTCTTGTGAAAATACATGTTGAAGCATAGACATACCTCAGGAAAGTTAAACTGTTAAGACGAATCATCGAGCAATGTAAATTGGGGCGATATGTAAGTTGCAACTGTGTGTGGCTTTTTGTATAGCATAGCATGCTCGTCAGATGCCCCCAGCAGCCCAGTGAGGGTCAACGCAGATGGGCCTCTGTTACCTTCCTTTACAAACAAGGGGAGAGGGACCATTAGAGAGCGGGAGGAAGGAGGGGGGTCAAGGGACGTGTCATTCCCAGTCTCTCAATCTGCTGCCCCTGTGATGTAGGCAGCTTTAGCATGAGCAGGAAGCCTGACAACTACCTTAACTTATATTCACGTGTGCTTCACGAGTGTGAGCACACCCGTGCACTAAGTGTGCAGGCAACATTTCATTTTTTTCATCTCCCTGAAGTTAATAAAGCATGTCCCTGTTAAAGCCCCCCCCCCAGTATTTTCCCACAAGGTTCAATCTCCAGAAGGCCATTTTTTTTTACATTTCCCGAGCCGACTTTGGACTCCAATTCATCCCTGTACCTTAGTCACAAGACCATGCAGTCCTTGCAACATGACAAACTGCACTCATGTAGCATTGAAACCGATTGAGACTTTCTCTGTGCTGTACAGGTGCCACCAACAGGCCAGTGAAGGTCTAAGTGCTATTTTTCATGGTAGATGGGCCTCTGTTACTCTCCTTTTAGAAAGAGGAGAGGGAGGAACCATTGGGGGGGAGAAAATGGGGGGGAGTCAAGGAACGTGTCACTCCCAAACTCTTGATCTGCCGCCCCTCTAATATACACAGATTCAGCATAGGGAGAGAGCCTGACAATTACTGTCACTTATATTCACATGTACTTCACCAGTGTGAAGAAATCCGTACACAAAATGTGCATGGAACATTTCCATTTCTTTTTTATCTCCCAGACATTCATAAAACATATCTCTTGTAAAGAAGCCCCCCCACTCCTGTATTTTCTGACTAGGCACAAACATGGCCATTTCTCTTACGTTGACTAGGCTGATTTTGTATCTTAATTCAACCCTGTACCTCACTCACAACACCATGCAGTCCTTTCAACATCAGAAACTGCATTCCTCATTTCACGAAGACACAATTATACAGCCCACTTCAACTATACCTTCCTAAAAACTCATACGAACTACCATAATCACTAATCCCTTTGCCAGCATGTCTTTGACCTCATTTCTCTTTTGCACCTTGAATACTCAGCAACTACTAACAGTGTTGTGCCTACCCAAATACAAAGCAGAAACCCTTTCCATGTCACACTTGAAAGTCTCACCATATTACTGAAAGCATGCATGCATCTCACTGTGCCTTTTCCTAGTGGCATCATACTTAAAAGAAACATACAAATAGATGTATACTTGTGTTTTATAAGTATCGGATCTTCTGATGCATAACACCTGTGAAAATACATGTAGAAGCATAGACATACCTCAGCAAAGTCAAAATGTTAAAACGAACACTAGAGCAATATACAATAGGCCACTATGTAACTTGCAACAGTGTGCGGCTTTTATGTATACCATTGAAACCGATTGCGACTTTTCTATGCTGGTCAGATGCCACCAGCAGCCCAGTGAAGGTCTAAGTGGTATTTTTCAACGCAGATGGACCTCTGTTACCTTCCTTTTACAAATGGGAGGACAGAAAGTGTTAGGAAGGGGCAGGAGGGGGGTATGGGGAGGTCAAGGGAGGTATCATTCCCAGTCTCTCGATCTGCCGGCCCTGTCAAATACGCAGATTCACCACGAGCAGGACGCCTGATAACTACCTTCACTTATATTCTCGTGTGCTTCACGAGCATGAGCAAACCCGTGCACCAAGTGTCCTGGCAACATTTCATTTTTTTCTATCTCCCTGAAATTAATAAAACATGTGTCTTCTAAAATCCCCCCCCCCCCCACGTATTTTCCGACAAGGAATAATCTGCAAACTTGGGCCATTTCCTTTACGTTCCCCGAACCAATTTTGGACCCCAATTCATCCCAGTACCTCAGACACAAGACCATATAGTTCTTTCAACATGATACACTACACTCATGTATCATTGAAACTTGTATTTGGTGAAATTTACAAATTTAAAAAAAAAAAAAAAAAAAAATGTTCAACATATTTTTATACTATTATTTGATACATCCAACTGTCCATAATTACTTTTAAAAGTATGAAAGTCAGGTGAGGCGTTATTGAGTGATTGCATAAGCTCTTTTGTACTACTTGAAGGCATTCTCTGACTAGAACTAAACTGTGTTGCAGATTACATAAATACATGCATACTCCTGTAGTGAAACAATGACTGTAACAGTACTGCCTCACAATTTCTATGAGTCCCAGTGTATTGCCAGAATAATTGGAGAAATGCTTCCATTTTACATCACTGAATGGATAAGCTCATAGATAGTACTTCAAGAAATTCATCTCTGCATACATAGTGCCTGAGTGAATGCTTGAGTGCAAAAGTACTCCCTCGCTCATTGCATGACTGCATTAGTAATCCATGATTGATTTAATTTGTGTGGTAGTAGTGCCTACTTGATTCTATGAGTGCTTGGCTACTGCCTAAGTGACTATATCACTGAAAAGATAATACCTACCTGTTTACAACACTGCATGGAAACTGCCTGAGTAAAAAGATGACTTTGAGAGTAATTTCTGGATCATTGTGGGAGTGCATGGGTAGTACCTGAGGGAATCGATGAGTGCTTTGGTACTGCCTGAGTCATTAATTAAGTGCAAGAATAGAAACGGGGGGATTGCATAATTGTGTTGGTAATGTCTGATTGATTGGATGTGTGTATAGCACTGCCTCCTTGATTGCATAAAACATTACCCCGTTCATACATTTAACTACCTTGAAACTACTTTTATTCATGTATTGGATTTCTTGGTTTTGCATTTTGCTGTCAGAATGAAGATAAGTAAGTTTTCCTAACAGAGAACCACACTGTTTGTTCCGTTCAATATTCTTTAGTTTGTACACAAGTTAAATGAAACGGAAATTGTAACTTTCCGCCCGTAATTTAAACAGTTTTTTTAAACAAACTCCAGTAGCTGCTGTTATTCCCGCGCTCAGTGTGCTTTTCAAAAGCAGTTATTTTATTCCAAATAACTGCAAGTGCTGTGGCCTACAAGCAGGCGTCCCGTACATACCAACTCTTTCACAACGTGTAACATGTTGCACCAATGTCTTCTGTCCTCCCCCACATGCGTTTGGAGATAGTTTGGTCTGGCCTTCCATTCCTACTTTGAAAACAGATTTTAATAGCGAACACTAACTCAAGGCGCTACTGTTTCAACAACAAGTGGCTCTCACATCAGCTCGTGAGACCTTCAAATAGCAGGTGGCTAAACCACCAAGTGACATTGACTCACTGCTCTATACCAATATTCCACTACATTTTGCACAATTTATACGCCAAATATTTAATCACTCTGAAACCGAAGGCCTACCACATTTTTTTAAACTAGTCGACTCCCGCCTTGTTATCTCTTTTCAGACTATTTTTATAGTAATACCGGATTTTATTCATTCTAATTTTGCAAGCGCATTTGGCGGGTTACCTTGCTGCTCTTGCGGGTTTGTGCAGTGCTCGTTCTTCAGCTCCTACTACGAAATGGCTGCCCGTCCTGTGCTTCAACCCCATTCACGTCAATTGCAGCTGTACCGTGATTGGATGCTACAACTTTTTGAATGCTTGCCATTGGCGATTTTTGGCATCAGCTATAGGCTGAATTTTCGCTACGTGTATTTCACCTGCGTGCAACCTGTGTTCTACTGTCTCCGGAGTCCCTTTGAATGTGACCTGGATGTCTGCCTCGCTACTACTTCACGCGGTCCCCTGGATTATGAACTGTTGCTGCGACCATTGCTGGCTCATGACCAGGACTGTTCCAGAGACACACGCTTGATGGATGCGTTTAATAATGCAATAAGGGGGAGATGGAGTACATGCGCTCATGCGCAGCGCCTCTTGCAGCAGATTATCATCGAATATCATGCAAGTTGCCCTGACATGCTCCTGCTTGCAGAAGATTACGATGACCATGTCTGTTCTTTTGACTTGCTGAATTGGATGGCGACCCTCTTTGCTTGGAGAGGTGCAAATGACCTTTTGGAGCTGATTGCATATCACGGTGCTTCTGAGTTCTTGAACTTCGATGGACCTCCATAAGTGCGCATGGTAACCCGATTTGATGGCCTCTTATTTCTACACTTCAAGAACACTGTTTTTTTTCCTTTTTCTCATTTTGCTTTTCCTTCCTTTTTGGATTTTCAGATATTGACTTTCTTTACGAGTTCCCCTTTACAGACTTGGTTACGCTCTCTTTATGTTTGCGCTCTGTTTGCCTGGGTGTTACAGAGCTGGCCGAGGAAACGGGCGACTTGGCCGTTGGGGACATTATCGACTTCACTAAGTTACCATCAACCGTGCATTCATTATCCAGCTTTTATGCACGATAACACAAACGTATATTTTACCAAATACCTTGTTCACACTTTTCACATGAGAACTATCTGCTGTGTTTGTGTTGAGCATTTTTTTAAACTTTAAATTGAACATTGTAGGCAAAGTCAATAAACAATGTCCCTTGTTATTTTGTTGTGGTTAGGGCCTAGCACTTGTATAAAAATATAGACTGAAATTCTTGTTGAACACCAGTACTGTGATACAATTGGAATATACAAATAAGTGGCACACACACTTGAATAGAACCGTTTCCAAGGAGAACAGCGAAACAGATTCTGTAATTTACAATTACTATCTATATGAAAAGTTATGTAGTCTGCAGACAAACCTCTGAGATGTTCTATTTTATAATAATACTTCTTTTTTAGCAGGGAGAGAAACGTTACGCAAGATAGTCTTTTTTCGATTCTCTTTTTCCGATGACATCTCCCTTTATCAGATATCGATTCACTACTATACTGATTATAATTCTATCATACAGTTATATTTTTGTTGTGGCACATATACTGCACATTACGCCATGTTATTTAAAATAATTTTTTACAAATGTTTCATTTCTGTGTCAGATGTTACAAATACAATACTGACAGTTAATTCCTTTGCCACCATGTCTTTAACCTCATTTGCCTGTTGCATCTTCACTACTCAGCAACTACTAACAATGTTGGGCCTACCCAAATGCAAACCAGAAACCCTTTCCATGTCACAGTTGAAAGTCTCACCATATTACTCAAAGGATGCATGCATCTCCCTGTGCCTTTTCCTAGTGGCATCATACTTAAAACAAACATACAAATAGATCTATGTCTGTGTTTTATAGGTATCGGATCTTACGATACATAACTCGTGTGAAAATACATGTTGAAGCATAGATATACCTCAGCAAAGTTAAACTGTTAAGACGCATCGTCGAGCAATGTAAATTGGGGCGATATGTAAGTTGCAACTGTGTGCGGCTTTTTTGTATAGCATAGAAGTCGATTATGACTTTCTCTGTGCTCGTCAGATGCCCCCAGCAGCCCAGTGAGGGTCAACGCAGATGGGCCTCTGTTACCTTGCTTTTACAAACGAGGGGAGAGGAACCATTAGAGAGCGGGAGGAAGGAGGAGGGGAGTCAAGGGACATGTCATTCCCAGTCTCTCAATCTGCCGCCCCTGTGATGTAGGCAGCTTCAGCACGAGCAGGAAGCCTCACAATTACTTTAACTTATATTCACGTGTGCTTCACGAGTGTGCGCAAACAAGTGCACCAAGTGTGCAGGCAACATTTCATTTTTTTCATCTCCCTGAAGTTAATAAAACATGTCTGTTGCAAAGTCATCCTGTGCCCTGGGCACCCCCCCAACTTTTTGCTGACTGGTACTGGTGGTAACTGACACTAACTGACCCTGGGCTTTGCCTAACCAGGCCCAGGGCCAGTGCTATGCTGACAACACTTAGAATACAGTGAAAACACCTACATATACTAGGATACACTATGGGTTGGGGTATCCCTGTGATTGGCATGACCTACCCTATAAGCCCCTAGTATATAATAGGGCAGGGGAATTTAAACTACCTATCAGTTCCTAGTATTTAGTAGGGCATGGCAGTTTAGAGGCCAGCAGCTTTCTGCACTTGCATGTGTGCACTGCTGAGGCCTGAGGTCAGTTTTAAAAGCAGCCCTGGGTGCCAGGACTGCTTTTAAAAGTAAATTGTGCCCAAATTCGACTTTGGTGTTTGGGGCACTTAAAAATGGATAACCTACAATGTTATGGCATATTAGGGACCCCAGGGTCTCCCTAGGTGTCCCAGGGGTGGGGGGTCAGGTATCTATAAGGTAGACCCTTATAAAATGAGTTTTATATGCCCTGGGTTAAGTGAAATTTCACATTTCACTCCCCACATTGTGGTAAAGTGCTGCCCAAATTCGACGTTGACGCTAGGAGCACTGTGAAGTGAGGATCTGCAATATTTCTACAGATTCAGAACCCCTAAAGTCTCACCTAAGTGTCCCATGGGGTGGGGGTCCAGTAGATATAAGCAAAGTACTTATAAAATATGTTTTTGTAAGTCCTGGTGCTGAAAAAATGGCCCAAGTCATTTTTCCCATTGCAAATCCCCTGCTGCATAGGTTAACATGGTAGGAAGTTATTAACTAATAACTCTTGATAGGAGAGGGCTAGAAGTGCCATTCAAAGACTTCCCCGGATGGAATTAATAAATTCCACAATATGATATTGTTGAATTTCTGCTAAAGTGTCCATACAAGAAGTTATAAGACTTTCTTGTTTGTAAGTCCAGATTCAGCTTTCCAGTGGTCTGCCCTGATTGGTCAGAGTTAAGTGGATTAGCCAGGCTGCCTTGAAGAGGTGATAAAGAGCCCCTGGGGTCAACCAGCTCTGCTGGCAGGGCAGTGTGCTGTTCCATAGGAATGCCAGGCTAGGGGAGGAGTCGTAAACTATGTTCTTCAAAGTGGAGAGCAGAGAACAGTGTCATTTACAACTCTGAACTTTCCACCTTAGGCAGATGGTAGGATTAAGGAAGGTATGAGCAGATGCAGGGGGGAGAGTCTAAGTAAATTAGCCATCCTAGGGGTGTGTTTAGCCAGCTCTTACCTCCTTGCTGGAAAATCAGCCATTATGGATTTGGAAGATTTCATGCACTCTGGGACAAAATAAAGCCACACTCTACAGGATGTGGTCATATCTTTGAGGAGTTACCCTGGTCCCATTGGTCAGGAGTGACCTCCTGCTTGACCCAGAGAACTTGGAATAAGTATCTGAGAGGGGCAGAGCCCTCCAGATCTACTGCTTGAAACTGAAGAAAGCAAGACATTGTGCCAAGCTGAGAAGTTTTGCTGTTCAAATTCTAACAAAAACAACAAAACGCCAATACTGATGCACAATTTTCACCTTACAACCGGTGCATTGAAATAAAACAATGTCACCATAAACCTCATTTTCCGGTTGATTTAATCAAAATTTATTCTAGAAATCACATGTATAATTCAACAACAGAAATTTACATACAATTTTTTTTTTTTTAGAAAAACCAAGTTCCCTTTACCCACCAATTCTTTTTTCAAACATCCTTTCACCCATACAAACTTCTCTTTTACACACCCTCAATACACCCCTCTCTGTCAGTCTTTTCAGTCATACATTCAGTACACTCCCCTCACATACCAGCACACCCCTACCCTTCCCGCCTTTCAATTTTTCATATTTATACAACTACAAAAGTAAATCAAATACACACAAAGGAAGCATGATTCGAACCGTTGCTTATGAGAGGCCCCACCCGATTTCATTAGAAATATGCGAGCTGCTTCCTAAATATGCGAGCAAATATGAGAAAAACGTGAAGCGAGGCGCATTTAATTCAAATTAACTGAAGAACCCGCGAACTGAAACCAACTAAAAAAGCACCTAGGATTCACGCCTGGAAATCTAAAATGTGATTTTGACCTTCTGACCTTCATATTGCCGATAAAAACGAATATACTACTGTTGGGGGGATGAGAATACAGCAGGGATCGGCTGATCTCGCAGCATAGAATAAGCTTTTTTGGTCCTGAAGAGAACCCCGTATGTGGAGGGGTTTGAAACGTGTCGACCTTTTGTGTGGCCAATCAAGTATACAAATCAGTGTAAAAAATTGAAAGTTTTGTATTTTGTGAATTGTCTTTTGTTTGGCCTTTGTGTGTATTTGATTTACTTTTGTAGTTGTATAAATATGAAAAATTGAAAGGTGGGCAGGGTAGGGGTGTGCTGGTATGTGAGGGGAGTGTACTTTGAAAAAAAACTCCATAGAGGGACCCACTCAACCTGGTCAGCCAAGCCGCCTGCCTTCAACCACAAGCCGGCCAAGCCATCCAGGTTCGTCCTGTTAAAAGCTCCGTCGGTCCAACTTCCAGAGTTTGACCGGGAGTAGAAGAAATCAGAGGCCGGCGAACCCTCACTGAATCCGGCCTGGTGAAGAGCAGCGAGGGACCCCGCGAGAAAAAGCTCCAGAAAAGTTTGTAAGTCTGCTCGTAGAAAAGGTGACCGGGAGCAACCGCGAAAGCCAAGCCGCCTGCCTTCAACCGCGTGCCAGCCTGGATCCTGGGTTTGCTCCGCTGGAATGCTCCAGAGGTCGGACCGCAAAAGGTTCTAAGTCCGAACGTAGAGAGGTGACCGGGAGCTCATCGCAAGGCAAGCCGACGAACCCTCACCGAATCCGGACTGGCTGAGAGATTCGAGGTACCTCGGGGAGAAAAGCTCCAGAAAAGTTTCTAAGTCCGAAGGTGAAAACTGTGACCGGGACCTTCCGCATGGGGTATCCGCTCAGGGCTCCATCGTCGTCGGCCTGAAACTTTGACTTTGGGTCGGTCTATTGCGAGCCTGTATCCCAATATGGTGCTATAAGCTTCTAACTGCTATATTTTGCTAAATCTTTGAAAATTCATATCTCCGGTTCCCTACATGGGATTTTTGTCGTTTTGGTGTCATTTTAAAGATACATTTTTTTCCTATTTTTATAAATTGGTGTTGGATGATTTTTATTATGTGTTGTGTCTTAATTATTTACTGAATTTGTGTTTTTAAATGCTTTACATACCTGTCTTTGAAGTTAAGCCTGTCTGCTCGCAGCCACATTACCAAGGCTTGAGCATAGGAATAATTTTCTAAGACCTATGCTGAGTCCTACCAATGGTTAGAGGCCTTATTGCCAGTGGCAGACCTACATTTGCCCCTACCAATAATCCACTTTCCTACATTTGGTGCTCAGCAGTGTGGATGAGGACTTGTGTTTAAAAAGTACACCTTTCAGTAAAGTGAATTAAGATTATAAAAATCCTCTAAATTGCCTTAGAACAAAACTTTCGAGTTTGATTTTTGGAATTTGGACTAAACTGTTTTTAATCCATTGTTTTGATTTTTCCAAATTGTTCTAAGTCTGTTGTGCCTAGTTATTGTGACCCAAAACTAGGGAACCATGGAGCTGGACCTGGCTAAACTGTCCCAGTTTAAGATAGCTGATCTTAGGGAACAGTGTAGGCTTAGGGGGCTGCCTGCTACCAAGAAGCTTAGGAAGGCAGGGTTGATTGAGTCCCTAAAAGCATGGGCTGGGGGAGCTGAGGAGAGTCAAGGGGGGATAGATGGTGTCCCCCCCAACCTCATCCAAGAGGAGGTTGAGGATGATGCCTCTTCCATTTTATCTAGTGTTAGCCATATGAATCCAGATGGTGGGAGTGGGGAAAGGTCCCTTACTCAGGGACCACCACCATCCCTTGCAGAGAGACAGCTTAAGGCTCAATTAGCTTTGATAGCTTTGGAGCAGAGGAAACTGGAATTGGCTGAGAAGAGATGGGAGAGGGAGAAGGCGTTGAAAAGAAATGGTGGCAGTGAAAATGATGAAGATTTTGAAATGTCCAGGGGTGGTGCATTTGATCACAAACTTCCCAAGGGTATAGTACCCAAGTACACTGAGGGGGATGACATTGACAAGTGGCTAGCAGCTTTTGAGAGGGCCCTTAGAATGAGTAGGGTCCACTCTAGGTATTGGGATGAACTCCTGTGGGAGTTGATTCCAGTAGCTGGGAGGGATAGTCTCCTGACCCTGAAGGGAGAGGATGTAGAATCATACCAGCAGATGAAGGTATGCTTAGTCAAGAGGTTTGGTCTGACTCCAGAGCAGTAAAGGGTGAAGTTTAGAGGCACCCAGAAATTGAGTTCAAAGTCTTGGGTAGACTTTGTGGACGTTTCAGTGAAGGCCCTGGAAGGCTGGATTGTTGGTAACAAAGTTGACACATATGAGGGATTGTATAATTCGTTTTTGAAAGAACATATTTTGACTCATTGTGCAGAAGAGAAGTTACACCAGTATCTAGTGGACTCTAAGCTGATTGACCCCAGAGAGCTGGGTGAAGCAGCTGATGAGTGGGTGAGAACCCGGGTTTCCATTCAGCACTAGGGGGGTGACCAGAAGAAAGGAGGACAGGTCCCTACCCAGGGGAAAGCCCAAGGGAAAGAAGGTCAAAACCAGAAGGAGTCCTCCAAAGCCCCACAAAAACCTGCACAAGGAGGGGGACCCGAGCCAACCTTAATCCAAAGGGAGGTGGAATCAGGGAAAGAATGGTAGGGTCTTTGATCCCTCAAAAGTGGGTAAGTGCTTTGACTGTAACCAGCCAGGGCACAAACAAGGACATGCTGTCTGCGCAAAGAAGCTCCCCCCTAAGGGGCCATCCACAGGGATTGCCAGTGTCAGTGTAGGGGTGAAGAGTGGTGCCCCAGTGAGGAGTAGTCAGGTGGTGGAAGCAACCTTAGTGTCCCTGGGTGGGGTGAATATTGCAACACTTGCTGCCTTACCCCCAAACATGGACAAGTACAGGCAGAGGCCTAAAGTGAATGGGACTGAGGTTGAGGCTAGCCGAGACACTGGGGCTAGTGTAACTATGGTCCTGGATGAGCTGGTGCCTCCAGAGAGGTTGTTACCTGGTGAGTTTCACCAGGTGACTTATGCAGACAGCACTACCAAACTCCATCCTATGGCTGTGGTGGATTTGGAATTGGGAGGTGTGACAGGCCCTATGAAGGTAGCTGTGTCAAAGGTGCTCCCAGTCCAGTGTTTACTGGGCAATGATCTTGAAGCCTCTGTGTGGTCAGAGGTGGAGAGAGGACTCCATATGAAAATATTGGAGCTCCCTGAGTGGGTATGTGCTGTGACTAGGTCACAGACTAGCCAGAAGGGAGGGGCTGGACACTTGGACCCTGGAACAAACGGCCAAGCATCCAAGGACAAGGGCACTGGGACTGGTGAGCCAGCCCAGGGAACTCCAGCGGTGCAGGAAGAATCTAACCCTGATGGGGAGGATCTGGCCTCTGAGGGAGGGACTCCATCCCTGCCAGAGCTGTCAGATTTGGCAGAACTGACAGGAGCAGGTGGACCCTCCAGAGAGGAGTTCAATAAGGGACAGCGTGACTGTCCCGCCCTTGAGAGCTCGAGGCAGATTGCTTCCAAGCAAGAGGAAGGGGATGACAGTGGGTTTCATAGAATCTACTGGGAAGATGGACTGCTTTATACTGAGTCCAGAAACCTCAAGGAGGGGGCCACCAGGAGGTTGGTGGTGCCCCAGAGGTACAGAGAGTTCATCCTGACTTTGGGTCATGATATCCCCTTGGCAGGACATTTGGGACAGACAAAGACATGGAACCGGTTGGTGAACCATTTCTACTGGCCCCATATGTCTGAAAAGGTAAAGGAGTTTTGCAGCTCCTGTGTCACATGTCAGGCCAGTGGCAAGGCAGGGGGCAAGACAAAGGCTCCCCTAATACCACTGTCAGTGGTTGGGGTCCCTTTTGAAAGGGTGGGGATGGACATTGTTGGTCCCCTGGACCCACCTACTGCATCAGGGAATAGGTATATCTTAGTGGTAGTGGACCATGCCACTGGGTACCCTGAAGCAATCCCTCTTAGAACCATTGATGCTCCTGCAGTGGCTAGAGCACTGCTTGGTGTGTTCACCAGAGTGGGTTTTCCAAAAGAGGTGGTGTCAGATAGGGGCACAAATTTCCTGTCCAGATATCTGACTGCTATGTGGGATGAGTGTGGTGTCAACTACAAGTTCACCACCCCCTATCACCCACAAGCAAATGGTCTTGTTGAGAGATTCAACAAAACCCTGAAGGGCATGATAAATGGGTTGTCAGAGAAACTCAGGAGGAGATGGGATGTTCTCCTCCCATGCTTACTGTTTGCCTACAGGGAGGTGCCACAGAAATCAATCAATCAATCAATCAATCAATCAATCAATCAGGGGTTTGTAAAGCGCGCTACTCACCCGTGAGGGTCTCAAGGTGCTGGGAGGGGGGGGGGGTCAGCTCCGGATTAGTCGAAGAGCCAGGTC
Source organism: Calotriton arnoldi (assembly GCA_963921515.1). Taxonomy (NCBI): domain Eukaryota; kingdom Metazoa; phylum Chordata; class Amphibia; order Caudata; family Salamandridae; genus Calotriton; species Calotriton arnoldi. The sequence continues at coordinate 123,203 of CAWUFW010015546.1, read as the reverse complement.
TTGAGGTCCTTCCTGACCGTGTGCAGGGTCGGCGAGCGTCTGATGTTTACAGGGAGCTCGTTCCAGGTTTTGGCTGCGGTGTAGGAGAAGGCTCTCCCGCCGGTTCTTTTTTTGCGGATGTGGGGTACCTCCGCCAAGGTGAGGTCAGCGGAGCGGAGGTTCCTCTTGGGTACGGGAAGGAAAGTCTCTCGTTGAGGTATTTGGGTCCAATGTTGTGGAGTGATTTGTAGGCGTGGGTGAGGAGTTTGAAGGTGACCCTCTTTTCGACGGGGAGCCAGTGGAGGCCTCGTAGGTGCTGGGTCATGTGCTCATGGTGCGGTGTTCCGAGGACTAGTCCGGCTGCGGCGTTCTGGATGGTCTGGAGCCTGTGCAGAAGAGTCTTGTTGATTCTGGCATAGAGGGCGTTGCCGTAGTCCAGTCTGCTGGTGATGAGTGCATGGGTGACGGTCCTTCTGCAGTCGGGGGGATCCACTTGAAGGTCTTATGGAGGATGCGAAGGCAGTTGAAGCTAGTGGAGGCGACGGCATTGATCTGGCGGGTCATGGAGAGGGAGGAGTCCAGGATGATACCGAGGTTCCGAGCGTGGTCTGTAGGGGTGGGTGGGTCCCGAGGGCAGAGGGCCACCAGGTGTGGTCCCAGGTGGAGGTGCAGGGACCAAGGATGAGGACCTCGGTTTTCTCTGAGTTCAGCTTCAGGCAGCTGTCCTTCATCCAGGCTGCCACGCTCTTCATGCCTTCCTGGAAACAGAGTCTGGTGTCTTCTGGATTCTTTGTGAGCGAGAGGATGAGCTGGGTGTCGTCGGCGTAGGATACGATGTGGAGCCCATGCTGTCTGACGATGGCGGCGAGGGGGGTCATGTAGATGTTGAAGAGCGTGGGGCTGAGGGATGATCCCTGGGGTACTCCGTAGTTGATTTCCATGGGTTTGGAGAGGAAGGGGGGGAGTCGGATCCTCTGGGTTCTGCCGGAGAGGAAAGAATGGATCCAGTCGAGGGCGGTTCCTTGGATTCTCGCGTCGTGCAGTATGGCTGCTAGAGTGCGATGAGAGACGGTGTCGAAGGCTGCGGAGAGGTCTAGAAGGATGAGGGCTGCGGAGTGTCCATGGTCGAGAAGCATGCGGATGTGGTCAGTGGCGGCGAGGAGGGCGGTCTCGGTGCTGTGGTTGCTGCGGAATCCAGACTGGGATGCGCCCAGAATGGAGTTCTCTTCTATGAAGGCGGTCAGCTGGGCATTTACGAGTCTCTCGGTGACTTTGGCCGCGAAGGGGAGGAGAGAGATGGGCCGGTAGTTTTTCAGGTCCGTTGGGTCGGCCGTAGGTTTCTTGGGGAGGGGTTTTACCTCTGCCCGCTTCCAGTCGTCAGGGCAGATACCTGATCTGAGGGAGGCGTTGATGGTGCGTCCTAGTTCGGGTACGATGACGGTGGCGGCTCTGTGGAAGATGTGCGGCAGGCAGGTGTCCGTAGGGGCTCCTGAGGGGGTTTTCTTCATGGTCGCTGTGATGAGTTTGATGGTAGCGGGATCCCAGGACGTGATGGTCGGCTTGTCGGCGGTGGTGGGTGGGGGGGGTGGTGCTCATCGGTGGTTCGCTGAAGTTGTCGTAGAGGGCCTTGATCTTGAGATGGAAGTAGGAGCTGAGCTTGTCACAGAGTTCCTGGGAAGGTGCGACGTCCGTGGCTACGCAGGTGGGTTTCGCGAACTGTTGTATGACCCTGAACAGTTCCTTGGTGTTGGTCACGTTGGTCTGGACTTTGTCTCTTATGAAGGTACGTTTGGTGTCTCTTATGCGCTGGTGGTATTCCTTCAGGGCGCTCCTGTGGTTGTTCCGTTCTTCCGTGGTTTTCAGGTTTCGCCACGTTTTCTCTAGACGTCTGCAGGAGCGTCTGGCTTCTTGAAGTTCTGTGGTGAACCAGGCCGCTTTCAGCGGGCGTTCTTTGGCGGGGCGGAGGGGTGCGAGCTTGTCGGCGCAGCTGGAGATCCAGCGGTGAAATTCCCTGGCTGCGGAGTTGGTGTTGGTCGCAGCAATGGGGGGGTGTTGACAGAGGGTGGTGTTGAGGTGCTCCTCTGTGACCTTGCTCCAGTTCTGTTGTGGCGGGCGTGGTGCGGGTTTGGGTGCGGTGGTGGTGTTGAAGGTGAAATGGACTCAGTGGTGGTCAGTCCAGAGGGGCTGGGTGGTGTGGCAGAAGCGGATGTTAGTTCCTCCCGCGAAGATGGGTCAAGGGTGTGACCCGCTCTGTGGGTGGGTGTGTTGACAAGCTGCTTCAGCCCTAGGTTGGCAAGGTTATCAAGGAGAGTAGTGGATTTGGGGTCATTGCCGTTGTCGAGGTGGAAGTTCAGGTCTCCAAGTAGAATGTAGTCCGTGGAGGTGATGGCGTGGGGTGCGGCAAGCTCGGCGATGGCAGTGGCGTGGTGGGTGTGAGGTCCTGGCGGTCTGTAGATGAGGGTGCCGCGAAGCGTGGTCCTGGGGCTAGTCTGGATCTGGAAGTGGAGGTGTTCTGTGTTGGAGTGGGGGTCACTCGTGCTGGATGTGGATAGTCGGAGGGGGGTCTTGTGTGCGATGGCGAGTCCTCCTCCTGGGCGGTGTGGATGGTCCTTCCTCAGGATCTTGTAGCCGTCCGGGATGGCGGTGGTGATGTCAGGACCGGAGGTGGGGTTGGTCCAGGTTTCCGTGAACAAGGCGACGTCGGGCGAGAGGGTGTCGAGCAGGTCCCAGATCTCAACGGCGTGTCGTTGCCGGGAGTGCACGTTGAGCAGGATGCAGGTCAGGGTTTCGGTGGTGTGTGTATCAGGCATTCCTACGGCGGTCTCGGGGGCTCTGTTGATGGTGAAGGATTTGCAGCAGGGTCTGCAAGAGAACTGCCCGAGGGTGGAGTTCGGCAAGGAACTTGCGGAGTTGGTGAGTCTTCCAGCGTTGAGTGCGTGGAGGGTGGTTGAGTCATAGCAGTGAGGCCTCGGTGAACCAGGGCTCCTGGCGCTGGTCGCGGTCGGGTCGCGGATGGGTGCAGACAGGCTTGCCTTAGGTGCACCTTTGGCGTGCCAGCAGCACCCCCGCTGCACTCGTCGGCTGCGCGACCACGCAGCGGGTGCCATTAAGTAGGGGAGGGTGGCGGGACTGTAGGTAGGGGGGCGGGAACAGGGCTGAGATGGGGGCAGGCCGCAGGGACAGTAACGGCGGGAGAAACACCGGGACCTAGAAGGGAAGGAAAACAATTACCGCAAGAACACGAGCACACAAATATCAAGGCACACTTAAAAAAATGCTAGGAGACCAAGAGGGGCAGTGGAAGTCAATAAGAATATGAGGCACAATACGCAATGCACACAGGTAGCGGGCACAGGCAGTAATTAGCTAGAACCAAGTGGGGCACTCAAATGAAAATAGTACTGCAGCGAGAGGGAGTTGAGCTGCAGGCGCGAACACCAGACTGCAGGAGGGCTCAGGGCTCTGTCCTGACAAGCGGAGCTGCTGGGGAGAGTGCTGGCCTGGACCAGAGGTCTATGAGTCACACGCGCTCCCCCGCAGCGGTCGCCATTAAGAGGGGAGGGGGGCGGGACTGTAGGTAGGGGGGCGGGAACGGGGCTGAGATGGGGCGGGGCCACAGGGACAGTAACGGCGGGAGAAATGCCGGGACCTAGAAGGGAAGGAAAACAATCACCGCAAGAACATGAGCACACAAATATCAAGGCACACTTAAAAAAATGCTAGGAGACCAAGAGGGGCACTGGAAGTCAATAAGAATATGAGGCACAATACGCAATGCACACAGGTAGCGGGCACAGGCAGTAATTAGCTAGAACCAAGCGGGGCACTCGAATGAAAATAGTACCGCAGCTAGAGGGAGGAGAGCTGCAGGCGCGAACACTGGACTGCAGGAGGGCTCAGGGCGCTGAGGGGTTGGTTTCAGTCCCTTTGAGTTGTTGTTTGGACACCCTGTGAGGGGGCCATTGAGCCTGCTGAGAGAGTCTTTAGAGAAGCCTCTTAAAGAAGCAAAGGACAATGTGCTTGACTATGTGCTAGGCCTGAGATCTAGAATGGCAGAGTACATGTACAAGGTAAATAGGAAACTGGAGGCCAGCCAGGAGCTCATGAAGCACTGGTATGATCAAAAGGCTACTATGCCTGGGTATACTCCAGGACAATTGGTGTGGGTGTTGTAGCCTGTGGCTCCCAGGGCCCTCCATGACAAGTGGAGTGGGCCCTATCCAATCTTAGAAAAGAAGGATGAGGTTACCTATTTGGTTGACCTTGGCACCCCCAGGAACCCTCATAGGGTCCTGCATGTGAATAGATTGAAACCCCACCATGACAGGGCAGACATGACCATGTTACTGGTCACTGAGGAGGGTGTGGAGGAGGAAACTGAGCCTGTGCCCGCCCTCCTCTCCACTAATGTGCAAGATGGGTCAGTGGAGGGGGTGATACTCTCTCCCAAGTTGACAGACCAGCAGCACAGAGACTGTAAGCAAGTGCTGGAGCAGTTTTCTGGCCTGTTCTCTTTGACCCCAGGCATCACTGAGTGGTGTGTGCACCACATTGACACTAGTGACAGCCTACCTGTCAAAAATAAACTGTACAGGTTGTCTGACCATGTCAGAGCCAGCATTAAAGCTGAGGTTGCAAAGATGCTGGAATTGGGGGTTATTGAACCGTCTGAGAGTCCATGGGCCAGTCCAGTGGTGCTGGTACATAAATCTAATCCTAAGGGGGGACCCAAGGAGCTAAGGTTCTGTGTGGACTACAGAGGATTGAATGCAGTCACAAAGACTGATGTTCACCCTATACCTAGAGCTGATGAGCTCATTGATAGGTTAGGGGCTGCTAAGTACCTGAGTACTTTTGATTTGACTTCAGGTTACTGGCAGATTGCCCTCACTGATGGAGCAAAGGAGAGGTCAGCATTCTCCACACCAGAGGGACATTATCAGTTCAAGGTAATGCCCTTTGGCTTAAAGAATGCACCTGCCACCTTCCAAAGGTTGGTGAACAGGGTCTTGTCTGGGTTGGAACAGGTCAGTGCAGCTTACCATGATGATCAAGCTGTATACAGTTCTACCTGGGGGGATGACTTAAGCCACCTAAGGGAAGTGCTTCAGGCCATGCAGCAGGCAGGCCTGACTATTAAGGCAAGCAAGTGCCAAATAGGGCAGAGTTCTGTGGTGTACCTGACCCACCTGGTAGGTGGGGGCCATGTACAGCCTCTCCAAGCTAAAATCCAAACTATTTTGGATTGGACAGCTCCTGTTACCCAGACTCAGGTCAGGGCATTCCTTGGACTGACAGGGTACTATAGAAGGTTTGTTCAAATTTATGGGACCATTGTGGGGACCCTAACAGAACTCACTTCTACAAAGAGGCCCAAGAAGGTGGCTTGGACCCCTGAGTGTCAGAAGGCCTTTGACACTCTGAAAGCTGCTATGTGTTCAGCACCAGTGCTACTGGCCCCTGACTACACAAAAGAATTTGTGGTTCAGACAGATGCTTCAGAGCAAGGGATTGGGGCAGTGTTGTCACAGCTAAATGAAGAGGGCCTTGATCAGCCAGTTGCCTTTATTAGCAGGAGGCTTCTTCCCAGAGAGCAGAGGTGGAGTGCCATTGAGAGAGAGGCTTTTGCTGTGGTTTGGTCCCTGAAAAAGTTGAGACCATATTTGTTTGGGACTCACTTTCGTGTTCAAACTGACCACAGGCCTCTCAGATGGCTCATGCAGATGAGAGGGGAGAATCCCAAGCTGTTAAGGTGGTCCATTTCCCTTCAGGGAATGGACTTTACAGTGGAACACAGACCTGGGGTTGCGCATGCAAATGCGGATGGACTTTCCAGGTTTTTCCACTTAGCTGATGAGGACTACCAGGGTGTAGGTTAGTAACCCATCACCTTTCGTTTGGGGGGCTATGTTGCAAAGTCATCCTGTGCCATGGGCACCCCCCAACTTTTTGCTGACTGGTACTGGTGGTAACTGACTCTGACTAACCCTGGGTTTTGCCTAACCAGGCCCAGGGCCAGTGCTATGCTGAAAACACTTAGAATACAGTGAAAACACCTACATACACTAGGGTACCCTATGGGTTGGGGTACCCCTGTGATTGGCATGACCTACCCTATAAGCCCCTAGTATATAATAGGGCAGGGGAATTGAAACTACCTATCAGTCCCTAGTATATAGTAGGGCAGTTTAGAGGCCAGCAGCTTTCTGCACTTGCATGTGTGCACTGCTGAGGCCTGAGGTCAGTTTTAAAATGAGCCCTGGGTGCCAGGACTGCTTTTAAAAAGTAAATTGTGCCCAAACTCGACTTTGGTGTTTGGGGCACTTAAAATGGATAACCTACAATGTTATAGCATATTAGGGACCCCCATGGTCTCCCCTAGGTGTCCCAGGGGTGGGGGGTCAGGTATCTATAAGGTAGACCCTTATAAATGTGTTTTATATGGCCTGGGTTAAGTGAAATTTCACATTTCACTCCCCACATTGTGGTAAAGTGCTGCTCAAATTCGACTTTGACTCTAGGAGCACTGTGAAGTGAGGATCTGCAATATTTCTATAGATTCAGAACCCCTAAAGTCTCACCTAAGTGTCGCATGGGGTGGGGGTCCTGTAGATATAAGCAAAGTACTTATAAAATATGTTTTTGTAAGTCCTGGTGCTGGAAAAATGGCCCAAGTCATTTTTCCCATTGCATATCCCCTGCTACATCGGTTAACATGATAGGAAGTTATTAACTAATAACTCTTGATAGGAGAGGGCTAGAAGTGCCATTCAAAGACTTTCCCGAATGGTATTAATAAATTCCACAATATGATATTGTTGAATTTCTCCTAAAGTGTCCATACAAGAAGTTATAAGACTTTCTTGTTTGTAAGTCCAGATTCAGCCTTCCAGTGGTCTGCCCTGATTGGTCAGAGTTAAGTGGATTAGCCAGGCTGCCTTGAAGAGGTGATAAAGAGCCCCTGGGGTCAACCAGCTCTGCTGGCAGGGCAGTGTGCTGTACCATAGGAATGCCAGGCCAGGGGAGGAGTCGTAAACTATGTTCTTCAAAGAGGAGAGCAGAGAACAGTGTCATTTACAACTCTGAACTTTCCACCTTAGGCAGATGGTAGGATTAAGGAAGGCATGAGCAGATGCAGGGGGGAGAGTCTAAGTAAATTAGCCATCCTATGGGGTGTGTTTAGCCAGCTCTTACCTCCTTGCTGGAAAATCAGCCATTATGGATTTGGAAGATTTGATGCACTCTGGGACAAAATAATGCCACACTTTACAGGATGTGGTCATATCTTTGAGGAGTTACCCTGCTCCCATTGGTCAGGAGTGACCTCCTGCTTGACCCAAAGAACTTGGAATAAGTATCTGAGAGGGGCAGAGCCCTCCAGATCTGCTGCTTGAAACTGAAGAAAGCAAGACATTGTGCCAAGCTGAGAAGTTTTGCTGTGAAAATTCTAAGGCCTGACCTCTGAAGCCTGCACCATCAGAAACTACAGCCCTGTGGACTACCTTGCTGAAAAAGAATTAAAGAGTGGACTCCCTGCAAGCTACAGGTTAACAGAGCTCACCTGGACCCTCACCACCAAGGATCATCAACCTGGGGAACTACCAGTGGATTTGTAAGGGTGACGTCCAAGTGGATTGTGGGAACTGTAGTCCTCAAATTTCAAGGACCATCTTGGAGCTTCCAGACCCTTGGAGTGAGTTTTAGACACTTTGGGACCCTTTGAGGAACTTCAGGAAGAAGTTCAAGAAGTTTGGAGAACTTTGGAGGAACTTTGAAAAAAAGCTCCATAGAGGGACCGACTCAACCTGGTCAGCCAAGCCGCCTGCCTTCAACCGCGAGTCGGCCAAGCCATTCAGGTTCGTCCCGCTAAAAGCTCAGTCGGTCCAACTTCCAGAGTTTGACCGGGAGTAGAAGAAATCCGAGGCCGGCGAACCCTCACCGAATCCGGCCTGGTGAAGAGCATCGAGGGATCCCGCGAGAAAAAGCTCCAGAAAAGTTTCTAAGTCTGCTCGTAGAAAAGGTGACCGGGAGCAACCGCAAAAGCCAAGCCGCCTGCCTTCAACCGCGTGCCGGCCAGGATCCTGGGTTTGCTCCACTGGAATGCTCCAGAGGTCGGACCGCAAAAGTTTCTAAGTCCGAACGTAGAGAGGTGACCGGGAGCTCATTTCAAGGCAAGCCGGCGAACCCTCACCGAATCCGGACTGGCTGAGAGCTTCGAGGGACCTCGGGGAGAAAAGCTCCAGAAAAGTTTCTAAGTCCGAAGGTAAAAACTGTGACCGGGACCTTCCGCGTGGGGTATCCGCTCAGGGCTCCATCGCGGTCGGCCTGAAACTTTGACTTTGGGTCGGTCTATCGCGAGCCTGTATCCCAATATGGTGCTATAAGCTTCTAAGTGCTATATTTTGCTAAATCTTTGAAAATTCATATTTCCGGTTCCCTACATGGGATTTTTTTGTTTTGGTTTCATTTTAAAGATAAAAATATGTCCTATTTTTGTAAGTTGGTGTTAAATTTTTATTATGTGTTGTGTCTTAAGTATTTACTGAATTAGTGTTTTTAAATGCTTTACATACCTGTCTTTGAAGTTAAGCCTGTCTGCTTGCAGCCACGTTTCCAAGGGTTGAGCATAGGAATAATTTTCTAAGACCTATGCTGAGTCCTACCAATGGTTAATGGCCTTATTGCCAGTGGCAGACCTACATTTGCCCCTACCAATAATCCACTTTCCAACATTGTCCCTGTAAAAGCCCCCAGTATTTTCCCACAAGGTTCAATCTGCAGAAGGCCATTTCTTTTACATTTCCCTGGCCAATTTTGGACCCCAATTCATCCCTGTACCTTAGTCACAAGACCATGTAGTCCTTGCAACATGACACACTGCACTCATGTAGCATTCAAACCGATTGTGATTTTCTCTGTGCTGTACAGATGCCAACAACAGGCCAGTGAAGATCTAAGTGCTATTTTTCACGGTAGATGGGCCTCTGTTACTTACTTTTTAGAAAGAGGAGAGGGAGGAACCGTTGAGGGGAGAAAATGGGGGGGAGGGAGTCAAGGAACGTGTCATTCCCAAACTCTTGATCTACCGGCCCTCTAATATACGCAGATTCAGCACAGGGAGAGAGCCTGACAATTACCTTCACTTATATTCACATGTACTTCACCAGTGTGAACAAATCCGTACACAAAATATGCAGGGAACATTTCCATTTCTTTTTTATCTCCCAGACATTCATAAAACATATCTCTCATAAAGAAACGCCCCTCCCCCTGTATATTCCGACAAGGCACATTCTACAAACATCCCTATTTCTCTTACATTGACCGGGCCGATTTTGGATCTTAATTCAACCCTGTACCTTAGTCACAACACCATGCAGTCCTTTCAACATAAGAGACTGCATTCCTCATTTCACAAAGACACTTAAATATATACGGCGCACTTCAACATTACCTTCCCAAAGACACATACGAAGAACCATAATCACTAATCTCTGTGCCAGCATGTCTTTGACCTCATTTGTCTTTTGCATCTTCACTACTCAACAACTACTAACAGTGTTGACTCTACCCAAATGCAAAGCAGAAACTCTTTCCATGTCACAGTTGAAAGTCTCACCATATTACTGAAAGCATGCATACATCTGGCTGTGCCTTTTCCTAGTAGCACATACTTAAAAGAAACATACAAATAGATAAATACCTGTGTTTTATAGGTATCGGATCTTCCGATGCATAACATGTGTGAAAATACATGGAAAAATATACACATACCTCAACAAAGTCACACTTCTAAGACAAACACTCGGACAATGTACAATGGGCCGGTATGTAAGTTGCAAATGTGTGCTGCTTTTTTGTGTACCATGCAAGGAGATTGGAAGTTTCTCTCTCCTGTTCAGGTAGTACCAGCAGCCAAGTAAGGGTTAAACTAATATTTGTCGAAGCACATAGGCCTCTCTTACCTTCCTTTAACAAACAGGGAAGAAGTTAGCGTTGAAGGGGTGTAAGAGGAGAAGGGGGTGTCAAAGGACGTATCATTCCTAGTCTCTCGATCTGTAGGACCCTCTACAGTACACAGATTCTGCACGGCCACGCAGCCTGACAATCACGTATAGTTCACCAGTATAAACAAATCCGTGCACACGGCCAATGTACAATAGGCCGGGATATATGTTGAAACTGTGTGTCACTTTTTTCTGTAGCATAAAAGGCGATTGGGACTTTCTCTCTGCTGTTCAGGTGGTACCAGCAGCCCAGTAAGGGTCCAAGTAATATTTTTCAAAGCAAATACACCTCTGTTACCTTCCTTTTATAAACGGGGAGATGGAGGAAGCGTGGGGGGGAGGTGAGGGGGTCAAGGGACGTGTCATTCTCAGTCTCTCGATCTGCCGGCCTTCTAATGTCTGCAGATTCTGCACGGCCAGGGAGTGTGACAGTTGCCTTCACTTATATTCAAATATAGCTCACCTGTGTGAAAAGTTCGAGCACAACATCTGCACGCAACATTTCCATTTTTTATTCATCTCTCTCAATTTAATAAAATATGCCTCTTCTAAACCCCCCATCCTCCCAAGTATTTTTCGACAAGGCACAATCTGCAAACGTGCGCCATTTCCTTTATGTTGCCCGGGTTGATTTTGGAACCCAAATTAACCCTGTACCTCACTTTCAAAACCATACACTCCTTTGAACATGACAAACTGCACTTCTTCTTTCTCGAAGACACCTAAATATATATGGGGTACTTGTTCAGCAACTACTCACACTCTATGCACATTTTGTAACAAATGTGAAACAGCACACTTCGGTAATACTATGTTATTTTAAAAAAATATATATTTTCAAACTTAAAAATATCGCCTCAAAGACTTAACCACTACTACACAATATATAACACACCTTATTAATTTGTAACTCACCTCTGTAGTTGGTATGCAGATTTCAAATTTCATAAACGCATTCAATATTTTCTTTCTCACAAGACTCTCATCAAGGATAAAACCAGTAATGGCAAAATTTCCCTCTCTTTCAGCACAGAAATAGATGTAAATAACAAATCAAAATCCTTCCTTCATTATTTCAAATTGCAAAACACATTTCTATTGGTTACTCATATTAACCCTCTCTAACTCTCTTCTAAAATGCCCCAAACTGGTTCTCTTATTTTGTGGATTGGAGACTCCCCCACACTGCCGCATCGCCATACAGCCCCGAACCCTTAAGACAATTCAGAAGCCTATTTCTAATAATAGTACTGCAAATTTTGAACAACACACTTCTTCTAGACATACTACTCATTTTGAAAAACTAACTTTAATAGCTTATCAGTTGTAATTAATTTTGGATTTCATATTTTAATACCACAGTTATTTCTACTCCTCCCCCAATCACCTTAATGCCAGTTTCCATAGCAAAAGTTTCTGCAACATTCAATGGCAGGTGCGGGTCACAAGTTCACCATATTTTATCCCAACAGTTTCTGCAACATTCAACGGCAGGTGCAGGTCACAAGTTTACCATATTTCATCCCATCAGTTTCTGCAACATTCAACGGCAGGTGCAGGTCACAAGTTCACCATTTTTTTAAGTTCAGAACAGTACCTTCCAAATGCAAGTAGCAGGTGTGGTTGACTTCTGCATGTCTGATCGTATCCTATGTAGTGTACTTTTCAAACATTTGTTATTAATCAATCAGAAACGTACTTTTTTACTTTTTCACGAAAGTAACATGCACCCTAGTTTTCACTGCACAATGTTCTTCATCAGCCAATCAGTTATCGGTTTTGTAAAAAAAAAAGCTTCTTCTCCACCTTTCAACATATCTCTCATTCTACCAATGGACTACATGAGCTACAGACATCTTTTGATTCCTTCCAGCCATACCTCCAAAATGCAAGTGTGGATCATAGGACACAGCTATGTTTTCTGGTGCAAAAGGTATGCTGAACACAGACGTATTGACAAAGACCTAGGTTTAGAAAATGTGGACATTAAATGGTTTTACAGAGAGGATTAAAGTGGCACCAATTGTTGCCTTTGGTTAAAACCTTTTTGCATCTCCAACACCCTGACCTCATGATTGTGTACTGTGGTGGCAATGACCTAGGCACATTGACTGGGGTAGGTCTGGAAATGCTCATGAAGGATACCTGTAATGAGGAGCTCCACGGGACGGACCGGAAGTGGGATGTGAGCGTGCCGAGTTTATCCCCACTGGAAGAGGTCAGCGGTCTAGTTGCGGATCAAGCCAGGCGGGAGGAGCCAGTGACGAATGCGGAACTAAATCCCACAAAAGGAACGAGAGGAAGAGGAACGGTGTGCGGCAGCATCGGAGTCGGAGAGCGGACGGAGAGTGCAGAGCAGAGAAAGGAGTCAGAGGAAGGCGGCATAAGAGGGGAACGAACGGAGTACGCGGAGTGTCCCAGCGAGAAGGAGGACGGCGGAGTCACGGAGGAGACAGCCAAGCAGGATCCAGAGAGCATATTGTGCACCGCTACCATACCCGGCAGGCTAGAGGAGGGAGAAGACGCCCGGGTCCCGACGCCACGGCCCTGGAGACGGGTCGTGGCCAAAGGCGAGTACCTTTTAGGGGATCTTTCTGGTGGGGGTGGTGGGGAGGTCAGGGGAGGTAGGGCACACAGGTGTACCGAGATATCATACCCGACACCCACCTAACCCTTATCACACGTTTCCATGGTGACGGTAGCACAACCCTTTAAAGCAACAAGAGCAGAAATTGACCTCAGTTTATTTGTTTCTCTTCCCGGCCCTGCCCACCGGCTACGTGAGGGAGAGACCCGCAAGACCTGCCTGTGACGGACCAGGACCCGACCTCGGGAACAGAGGATCCTTTACTGTACATCTACAACATTCTTGACTCGTGTCCTCATGTCACAAGGACAAATTGAGAGTCCTTAAGACGTTCCTGTGTAGCCTCATTATTGCAAGAAGCAATAAAATCATAACAAAACACCACGTCCCATCGTCTTGTGTTTCCCTCGTACCCTCCGGCAGTGTAATCAGCCACAAAGTGGTGTCAGAAGTGGGACCAACTGCTCCAGGTGTCGAACCATGACACAACCCGCGTCACTTGAAAGCATCATCAACCAGTTGCCACTACAGCTGCATGGCCCCAAGAAAGGTGGAGCCAGTATATCGCCCCTCTCTTGTCTGGAGAACTACAAGCAGCCTATCAGGCAGCCAACCCGGCTGGTACAACCACCTACGAGGAAGTGAAACGAACCATACTCGAACGTTTGGGTTGTGACCAAGAGTATTACAGAACCAAATTCAGGAGAGAAAAATGGGTCGCTGGTGACAACCCGCGTGCCCTATACTACAGGATCAGAGATCTGGGACATCGTTGGTTGATACCCCAGGTGTCCACAATGGAAGAAGCAACAGAGAAAGTAATCATGGAACAATACCTGGACGCTCTGCCAGCGACTACCCATTCATGGGTGAAACAACACTCTAACTTGACCTCTACAACCGCAGTAGAGCTAGCATGTGCTTTCCACAGATCACCTGAGTTTAAGGCGGGTATATCACGGACCCCTTATGTGTCTCCCAGAAACACACCCAGACCTGAATCAAAAACCCAGGCGACTCTCCGTACCCTTTTCAAACCCTTCCAGCCCACCCCTGGCCCCAGCGGACAAGGGCCGCAATGTTATCACTGTGGTGAGTGGGGCCACATAGCCCGACAGTGTCCTCACCGGGCCCCTACAACCAAGCCTATGGAGGTGGGTTACTCTAGGGGGCGGATAATGGTGACTGGAAAAGGCTCCCAACAATACAGGAAGGACATCCTTTTGAACGGAAAAAAACAAAAGGCTCTTCTAGATACCGGTTGCCATGTGACAGTGGTAGACCGAGCCCTGATAACCCCACCACAGATAAAAGAGAACGAACGTGTACACGTTACCTGTGTACATGGAGACACCAAAACCTATCCCGTAGCAGAAGTCCTTCTGGTAGTATCTAGTGACCCACAAGTACGTAGGGTAGGTGTCATACCCTCCCTACCTGAAGCAGTAATCATAGGCACCGACCACCCCAGGTTCGAGCAATATCTGGACGAGACGACAAGGGGAGACATGGCTTGGTTGTGTGAGGCCCCTTTTAACGACAGTGACCTGGACGGGACAGTAGGAAAGGACAGAAAGAGCAAGAACGAAAGAAGAAGAGAGAAGAAGCAATACCTACAGACATCCTGCCATGCTTTTCCTCTCTCCAACACAGGTCCCGTTGAACCAGCCCCGGTTAGCTTCCGGTCAGCCCAGAGGGACGACAACACCCTTATCCATGCCTGGGAGCACGTACAAGAGCCAGAGCCCGATCAGGTAGGACCCTATTTCTTTATAAAAAGAGGCTTACTGTATAGAGCGGTGAAAGGGGGGACACATCCTAAGACACAGTTACTGGTGCCCCTTTCCTTCCGTACTCACGTGTTACACCTAGCCCACAACCAAACGGGGGCGGTCATTATGGGAAGGAGAATACGCTACAATATCTTCTGGATAGATTCTACTGGCCAGGGGTGTATGGGGATGTAGCGAAGCATTGTGCGACCTGTGTGAGGTGCCAATATACGAACCCCGAAGGGATAAAAAAGGCCCCCTTATGTCCCTTGCCTATTATTGATGTTCCATTTAAAAGGGTCGGTATGGATCTGGTGGGTCCGCTTCCGCCCTCGGCCAGAGGACATAAGTATATTCTGGTCATTGTGGACTATGCGAGTAGATACCCAGAGGCGTTTCCCTTGTGTAAGATGACCACCCCTACCATAGCCAGGGCCATGGTATCCTTATTCTCCCGGGTGGGGTTTCCAGCGGAGATTCTTACAGATCAAGGAACCCCTTTCATGTCCCGCATCATGGCCCAAGTCTGTGAAATATTGGGTATTCGCCAAATCCGTACTTCGGTCTACCATCCCCAAACAGATGGCCTTGTGGAGCGTTATAATAAAACCATCAAGCACATGCTACGCAAGGTCATCTCCGAAACGGGGAGGGATTGGGACCAGAAGCTACCCCTAATCCTCTTTGCTATAAGAACGCACGAGCAAAGATCAACAGGCTATTCCCCGTTCGAAATACTGTTTGGGAGAAAACCCCAAACCCTCCTAGACATGACAGCGAAACAATGGGAAGGTGAGGAGGAGGAGGGACAACCGCTGACTAAGTACGCAGCCGATTTGAAGTCAGCAGTGACTAGGATTTGGGGTCTAGTGCATGAGAACATGGAAAAAGCTAAAAACTCCCAAAAACAGTATTATGATCCGAACAGCCAGTTGAGAGAGTTCAGACCAGGAGAAAAGGTACTCCTTTTACTCCCGTCCTCAGACACGAAGTTATTGACAAAATGGCAAGGACCCTATATCATCAAAAAAAAGGTAACTTCCGTTACGTATAGCGTCCTACAACCACAGCGGCCTGGGGGCAAACAGATTTATCATGTAAACCTGTTAAAAAAATGGAATGACTCTGTAGCACCTGATGGAACAGGAGGGTCAGTGTTATATGTAAGCACCGAAAGACCCCTTGAGATCTCTACCATAGACATTCCGGAATCCCCGAATGAGAAACCCACTACAGGAGACATATTTGTCCCCCAGAGCAACAGCCTCAACTACAGGCTATGCTAGAGCACTTTCCCGGTCTTTTTTCCTCCACACCAGGGCTGACCTCGATGGTTCAACACGACATCATACCCCTGGCCCCAACCATCATAAAACAGAGACCATATCGCATCCCTGCAGCCCGTAGAGAAGCCGTAGAGAAGGAAGTAACGGCTATGCTACACTCACATATCATAGAACCGTCTACAAGCAATTGGTGTTCCCCAATCGTGATAGTACCAAAACCGGACGGAAGTCTTCGTTTTTGTATCGACTTCCGTCAGGTGAACAACATCACCAAATTCGATTCATATCCGATGCCACGGATTGATGAACTAATCGAGCGATTGGGAAATGCCAAATACATGTCAACCCTGGACCTTACCAAAGGTTATTGGCAGATACCCCTAACGCCTCAAGCCAGAGAAAAAACCGCCTTTGCAACTCCCTCTGGGCTTTATCATTTTAAAGTGCTCCCTTTTGGCCTCCATGGGGCACCGGCGACTTTCCAGAGGTTAATGGATAGTTTATTGAAGCCCCATACAGAATACGCTGCCGCCTATTTAGACGACATAGTCGTATTTAGCCCGAGCTGGACAGAACATCTAAAACATCTGGCTGCTGTGTTTACGGCCATCCAAGCCGCCGGTCTCACGATAAACCCAAAGAAATCCCTACTGGTCACTGACTCCATACAGTATCTCGGATATACGATCCAGAGGGGCTCATCAAACCTCAAATGAGCAAAATCGAGGCCATCAAAACACTCCCTACTCCCAAAACCAAACGTGACATACGCTCCTTCTTAGGGTTCATTGGCTATTATAGACGGTTTATCCCTAATTTTTCTTCTTTAGCCAGTCCCCTAACCAACCTCCTGACTAAAACCCACCCATCCCGCATAACTGCCTGGAGTGCCTCCCATGAGAACAGTTTTCAGGACTTAAAGAATGCCATTTGCACAGCACCAGTGTTATATTGTCCTGAGTTCCACAAACAGTTTGTTTTACGAACCGATGCCTCGGGACTAGGTCTGGGTGCCGTGCTATATCAGCCTGACTCACATGGTGATCTTAGACCTCTTTTGTATATTAGTCTGAAACTTTTTCCCGGGAGGTGTCCTACTCGACGATCGAAAAGAGTGTTTAGCCATCAAATGGGCGATTGAGGCTCTTCAGTATTATCTGCTAGGACGACCATTCACCGTACTCACTGATCATGCCCCGCTCACCTGGCTGGTGAAAAACAAAGACTCCAACCCACGTATACTAAGATGGTTTCTGGCATTGCAACCTTTTTCATTTCAGACCATGCATGTCCCTGGCACCCGACAGATCTGTGCCGAGTATCTGTCCAGGAATCCCTCCACTGAATGGCCCCACCGTCCATTCCTGAGGGGGGAGATGTGTAATGAGGAGCTCCACGGGACGGACCGGAAGTGGGATGTGAGCGTGCCGAGTTTATCCCCACCGGAAGAGGTCAGCAGTCTAGTTGCGGATCAAGCCAGGCGGGAGGAGCCAGTGACGAATGCGGAACTAAATCCCACAAAAGGAACGAGAGGAAGAGGAACGGTGTGCGGCAGCATCGGAGTCGGAGAGCGGACGGAGAGTGCAGAGCAGAGAAAGGAGTCAGAGGAAGGCAGCATAAGAGGGGAACGAACGGAGTACGCGGAGTGTCCCAGCGAGAAGGGGGACGGCGGAGTCACGGAGGAGACAGCCAAGCAGGATCCAGAGAGCATATTGTTTACCGCTACCATACCCGGCAGGCTAGAGGAGGGAGAAGACGCCCCGGGTCCCGACGCCACGGCCCTGGAGACGGGTCGTGGCCAAAGGCGAGTACCTTTTAGGGGATCTTTCTGGTGGGGGTGGTGGGGAGGTCAGGGGAGGTAGGGCACACGGGTGTACCGAGATATCATACCCGACACTCACCTAACCCTTATCACATGTTTCCATGGTGACGGTAGCTCAACCCTTTAAAGCAACAAGAGCAGAAATTGACCTCAGTTTATTTGTTTCTCTTCCCGGCCCTGCCCACCGGCTACGTGAGGGAGAGACCCGCAAGACCTGCCTGTGACGGACCAGGACCCGACCTCGGGAACAGAGGATCCTTTACTGTACATCTACAACATTCTTGACTCGTGTCCTCATGTCACAAGGACAAATTGAGAGTCCTTAAGACGTTCCTGTGTAGCCTCATTATTGCAAGAAGCAATAAAATCATAACAAAACACCACGTCCCATCGTCTTGTGTTTCCCTCGTACCCTCCGGCAGCGTAATCGGCCACAATACCTTTGCACAATTGATGTTGCTTTTGCCTCAAACTGTCTTTGTATACTCCAATATATGCCAAAGCCAGAAGTGGAAATGGTCAAATCAATTCTGTCCTCAGATTGAGAAAGCTAGGAAGAATGTCAATAAAGCTGTGTCTACATACCTCAGAGATCATAGAATGGGGTCCATCTACAACAACAATCTACGTTTTGATATGGATGACATATACAGAAGTGATGGAGTTCATTTCACAGATCAAGTAGACAGGGTTTTTCTCAACAAGCTGAAGCTCTGCATCTGCACTTACATGCAGCTCCAACAAACTCATAATGAAAACAAGGGCTCTTTTTAGAGCCACCCTATAACTCAGAACTCAGCCAGGCCATTTTAGGCCGAGGGAACCACATCCCCCGGAGCCTGGCCACAATGTTTGTGAACCGCGCAAGGAGCCCAATCCCCCGCAGTCCCTGCCAGTTCCCCGCCTCCTGCGGCAGCCGGCATTCCTTTTGAACAAAGCCAGCTGCTCCATGCAAGCTCCCTTTGCCCAAAAGCAAATCTGCTTCGCTTCATGGAAGCAAGAGCAAATTTCCTCTTCTCGCTTCCATGAAGCGAAGCAGAAGTTTGCTATGACAGAGCTTGAACTCTGCAGAGATCCCGCCCTGCCATAGCAAACTACAATGTCCCAGGGGTAGGCACCACGGGTTATTGTTGGAACCGGCCCTCGGGAGATGACGATACCCAGGGCTATGGAAAGCTCCTCAAGGGAAATTGGACGATACGCCTCCATCCAATTTAAAGGCCCGGGAACATCGTACTCCCCGGGGCCGGTAGTCCGCAACAGACCCCCGCATTTTAATTCATGAATGCCCGGGGAAGTAAGGCCCCCCGGGACAGTGTGGGGGAGGCTTCACCCCATCACACTTACATTTTACGTATAGCTCCGAGGAAGTGCTGCTCTTTGGGGCGGAGGGGGATGCATGCCCCCCCATATCATTACATTTCCCCCTGGGAACTGTGTGCCCATGACAAAAGTAGCCCCCGCATTTTAATTGTAAATACCCCAAGAAAGTAGTGGTCCCCGGGACAGAGTGGGGAAGCCTTCACCCCTCCACACTTATATACTTATATTTTATGTATACCTCCAAAGACGTACTGCTCTTCGGAGCGGAGGGGGAGGGAAGATGCGTACCCCCCCATATCATTATATTTGCTCCGAGTAAGTGGCGGTCCCCGTGACAGAAGTAAACCCCGCATCATAACTAAACATTGCTCCCGGGAACTGGCCCACACTGGGGCTTAATTAAACGAAGCGCGTGACACCGCGGTTCGTTTTTTTTTTTCACGCCGTAATTTCCAGGCCCTACGCGAATCACGCGAATCCCAACGAAAACATATAAAAAATGGTTTTATTTTACCTTCGGACTCCCTGTGGCGCCCCCTGAGCACCCTAGGGAGGTCGCAGTGTTCCTACCCTGCCCTCCTCTACTTTTTTCACCCTTTTTCCCTCTACTCCTTTCAACCGAGTCACAAAATGGCTGCCAAGGCTTCCTAGTTTGAAGTGTTGACAGCCAATCAGTGGCTAGCTCGTGCTCAGCCAATCAGATCTCACAATTCTCAAATATCGATATCTGTAAATCTTTAAATATCTCAAAAACTACTGAACGGATTTACACCATTTGAAGAAAATCTTGCTTTATGGACCAAGAGCTATCTCTCTGCCAAATTTGGTGTAATTCCGTTCAGCAGTTCGGGCTGTAGCCGTGTCTAAAGTTTTCTATGGAAATTAACATGGAGAAAACATGTTTTGGGACCCCCCTTTTTTCTCAGCCCCCGCTTCACGAATCACCCCGAAACATTTAAGACAGGAGCTGATCTGAGTGAACAATTTGTTTTGAAAATGTTGCAGAGATTTGTCAAACAACGCCAAAGATATTGGCAAAAGAAAAACGTTTTTCCTATGGAAACTAGGTCCTAACTATAACTACCTACTGGTGACCGCCAGTAGGTTATATATATATATATATATATATATATATATATATATATATATATATATATATATATATATATATATATATATATATATATATATATTTATATATATACATACATTTGAATGTTGTTCATTTGACATCTGGGAAAGCCTTTCTGTTAGAGAGCATTGCATAAATAAAACCCTAAGCCTTATTCTGAAAAGAGAGTCTTTGATGTGTTTCATTTTGTAAACTGAAACCACTTTCTAGGTGTTGTTGTGTTATATGTCTCTTGCTTTGTTGTGTTTGAGCCACCGTGTGGGACTGGTATTTTGGGAGGGTGAAGCAAGACAGAGGGTGAGACAGCATTGTGCACAGGAGACACTGCCTATTCAGGTGCTAGTGAAAACTCCTCCCACCATTCTAAATGCAGACCAGGTCTATTTAGCCCAACTATGAGTCACCCAGGAAAGGAAGGGCACACCTCAACCCCCCTTGTGGCTGTCTACAGTAAATGCACATCCCCAGCCCCTGTCACTCCAAAACCAGACAGTCAATATACAAACCAGCAGAGACACACAGAGTGGTTAAACAAAAAAATGCCTACTTTCTAAAAGTTGCATTTTCAAACACACAATTTAAAAACCATCCCCCTAAAAAAGATGTGTTATTAAAATCTGAATTCAGAGAGCCTAAAATCAATTTCTCCCTCTTGTCCCAATGGAAATTTAGACTTTTAAGAGGTTACAAAGCAACTCCCATGTTAGCCTATGGGACAAATAGCCTTTCAATAGTGAAAAACAAAATTGGCAGTATTTCACTATCAGGACATGTCACACACACCAGGACATGTCCTACCTTTTCCGTACACTACACCCTGCCCATGGGGGTAGTAAATCAAATAAGCCAGCCATGGAAACACCAATCCATAAACACAATTTACAGGAGGAGCTCTTGCACTTTAACACTGAACAGCAGTGAGAAAGTGCACAGAGTCACCAAACCAGCAAACCGAAGTCCAAAATACTATAAATACAGGAGGTCAGAAAGCAAAAGGACAGGAGAAACATGGCAAAAGATGCCAGGACTAACAGTGGTGGCTTATCCGAAGAGGTGGTGCAGATGATGGGAGCCTTTTGAATGTTTGCAAGGGCTCCTCTCAGTTTGTTGAGTCTGTCAGAACTGATGATCTTGAATTCAGGGTATGTGGCCATGGCGATGGTGGGGGTGAAAGACAGGCAGAGCCAGGTCTTGGTGAGGAAGAGGATGTCTGGGGAGTGAGTGTCAATGATGTCCCAGATCTCAGTAGCGTGCATGCAAAGGGATCTGTTTTTGAGAAGCATGCAGGCTATACAGGGTGAGGGGTGTGCGGTGGATGCCATGAGTGAGATGCTGCAAAAAAGCGGCAGTGAGCGCAAGAGAAAGGCCCTACCGTGCAATGTGGTGGGGTGCAGTGGTGGTGGCCTTTTTTGGTGATGAGCGCAAGGAGGTCAGTGGAGCTGTAATGGTGGCAGTCGGACAGACAAGAGTCCTTTGGCGTAGGGCACGGTCCAGGCGCGGATTGGCGCAGATGGGCTTGCCTTTGGTGTGCCTTTGCTGCCCCTGCTGCACACACCCTCTTGCGCAGTCGTACAGCAGCTGCCATTAAGTAGGTCTAGGAAAGGAGGTGCATGGGGTAGTAGGGCTAGGGAGGGTTGGGAAAGAAGCGGTAGAAAGCACGTCGGAGAAATTGTATTCTTGCACTAATCTAGAAATAACGTTCAATGTTAAATCTCCTTCTGATGCGTCTATATAAGAAGCCTTGATTTTTATGTAATTCACTGGCTGTGCAGTTAATGTAGGTGTAGGGGTAGATGTAAGGGTTTCTGAATCAGGAGAAAAACTCATACCAACTAGAAGAGCTATTTATACTAACAAAACAACTGTTAATGTTACAACAATCACTACTCTGCATCTATTTTTTGCAAGGAAACACATTATTGTCTGCAGTCAGTCCTTGAGTAGACTATAGCATCAAGCAGACTTGTTATATTCTGCAATTGGTTTTATTTGGGACAATTGAGCAAAACTCCTTGTTGCTAACTATGGTTCTTTCGTTTAGCTTATATACAGCATTCTTCGTGAGACATTCCTGGCCCTACTCCATTTCTTCTAAAATTACATCTCTGCTCCTATACTGCAACATTGGCCCAAGGGAATCTTCTTAATTATTTATTTTTATTCTTATTATTTTCTCTGTTATATATTTTTGTCTCTTTTAGGCAATAATAGTAAAGTTTGTTCAAAGTCAGTTCGGTTCAGACACAGTTAACTGGTGACAGGATAACATTAATGTCAAATTGATTGAGTTCAAGAATTCAATCACTATTACTGTTGTGGCACATCATGGGGACTGAAGTGGTTTTGCTCTCAGTTCTTTCTGGTCATAGATTGTCGAATTGGATGCGCTTATCGTTTAACAATTCCACTCAGGCACAGAATATAGGCGACAAGGTACTCTTGCTCTATTTGATCTTCTTGGTGTTTGTTAATCCTCTTCAGTGTCGCTTACACCATTTGACTCTGTTTCTTTGATGATGGTTTGTGGTATGCATTCAGTTGACACACTCGATCTCAGTCTCTCTTTGCTCTTTGGCCATTCTTATCCCTTTTTGGTGCTCCCACTTCTCCCATTCATTCCTTCACCGGGGTCGCTTGTCTGCACCTGCGGTTGCTATGTGGCTCTTCCCCTCTCTGGTCTCGTCTACCCCTCTTCCTCCTCGGACACTTCTATACCACTCTGCGAAACTTCTCAGACGTAAACAGCTGGGGAACTCTGGAGCACAACACCCCTGTCTTGTCCTTCCAGATGGTCATGCAGAAGAGGCAGTAAACTTGCTTCAGGCATCAACGTATCTTCAGGCGGGCATCACACTCTCTGGGTGTGAGAGACATGTACCCAGTTAGGCAGTCCTCCACTCTTTACGCTGGTGTTTGTGATCAGGGACACCTGGAAGGGTCCTTTCCACCTTAGCTTCAAATAGGACTTCCAAATGCATTTCTTCACTGGGACCCAATCGCCAGGACTAAGATTGTACCATTGCTCTTGATGTGGAAGGGCAGCAGCAACTCCAATCTGATGAGAAACAGAATGTACTACATCAGCCAGTCCTTTGCAATAGTCGAGAATCATGTCATCTGGGATATTTGCAAGCACAGTTGTAGGTACAACAGGCAGTCTCGTGGTACATCCTGTGAGTATTTTATGTGGCAACAATCCTGTTCTTCTGTCAGGAATACTTCTGTGACTCATCAACACCAAAGGAAAGACATCTGGCCATGTTAAATAGGTGAACGTATAACACTTTGGCTAAATGAGACTTCAGTATCCTATTGATCTGTTCTATGATACCCGAAGCTTCTGGTCTGCAGCTAAAATCTAATCGTTGTTCCACTTGTAGTGACAAACAGCACATTCTGAGGATCTCATTATTCAAATTAGTTCCTTGGTCTGACTCCAGAGAAACCACAAATCTGACCTGTGGTATGAGCTTTCGCAACAGCAGTTTGGCGACAGTGAGACTGTCATTCATTCTTGTTGGGCAGGCTTTCACCCATTGAGAGAAAATGCCCGCTATGACCTGGACATATCTCAGCCTGTTAGAAACAAGATTCCCTTTGAAGTCTAAGTGCAGCCTGTTAAAGGGTCCTCTTGAGCTGCCTATGTGACTCATGGTTACTGATGTTCTTCTCCCTATATTCATAAGCACCAGTATGAATGAAAAATGACACTTAATGGCTATTGACCTCACATTCAACAAGTGGGCCATTGTAGTCTATCCCTAAGACTGTGCCCAGTACACAACCTCCCCTCCCTCCCTCCCTCAGGCACAGTCATTCTGATTGATATTAATCAAAACTTTCATTCTCAAACATGGGATACTGTTGAAATGCGCTCTGATTTCAGAAGTGATTCAGGTTTGCTCTTGGGGCTCGATTTGCATTGAACCTGGGTAGCATGTTCTGCTCTGGCATCGGAGCCTGTGGAATGTGGGTAATTGGGGCTTGTGACTGATTTGGATTATGCATTCTCTATACCGGGACAGTCTGCATTTGAGTCGGACTAACATTCTGCATTTGCCCATCACCAACTACTCTATTTGAATGCCCAAGCTTGTTACAATAATGACAAGGAGTCTATCTCTTCAATGTTGTGATATCTACATCAGAATTCGGATCAACCGGAACAGCGTGTCTCCTACCAAGTGAAACACCACTTCCACCTTGTGCCATCTGGTTTC
Organism: Calotriton arnoldi; assembly: GCA_963921515.1. NCBI lineage: Eukaryota > Metazoa > Chordata > Amphibia > Caudata > Salamandridae > Calotriton > Calotriton arnoldi. The sequence continues at coordinate 99,075 of CAWUFW010015546.1, read as the reverse complement.
CACTCTGCAATCTTACACCCTGCATTCCACCCATTTTCCCCATATCTGACTGAATTTGGAAACCTTTCTGTGCTATCCTGGTCCCTTCGGTGCCATAGATCTCGTGGGTGTGGAGATCAGTAATGAGTAAAATTGTTAAATGACTAGATCTAAACATCTGTGATTTAATATAATTGTGGGTTCATTATGTTTCCATACAGGTGATACCTGGTTATATTTTACTGTTATTTTATCTTCTATTGTGATATGTAGTGGATACATGCGAAATTAAAGATCTGACAATATTTTATATTTGTGACACTGATTTTGGGTAAACTTTGGGGACAACTAAGAGTGGAATGTTGATGACGGTTGTGAATGAGTGATTGTTTTGATGCAATTTGAATTGAGCGTCCAAAGGGAGAAATGTTTTGACTTCGCCAGTCTGATTTGGTGCCTTAGGTGGGGTGGGGTGGGCCCTCTTTATTCATTGTAGCTAGCTTGGTCTCTGCCAACATAAACTTCTCTTTAACCCCTTCTCTGCTAGGCCTTTTCCCCATCCCAAGATTGTTTTTTACTATTTGGGGTAGTTTGCGCTTAGGCCCCCATAACTTTTTGTCCACATAAGTTTTCCCCGCAAGATTTGTGTCCTTTCTTTCCAACATCCTAAGGATTCTAAAGGTACAAAGATTTGTGGATTCCCCAGGATGGACCGAAGAAATAGCCAAAATGCAGCAAAATGTTGTTGTTTTTTTAAACCATAATTTGCTACACAGTTTTGGCATTTTACCTGGTCATAGCCTATTTTTCCCATTTGTTGTGCTTCCAACGAAAGAGTAGACACAAGTTTGAATTCAGCAAGAGGTCATTTGTGTAGCTCCTTCAAGGCTTTCCTATAGAAAGTACAGTTGAAATAGAACAATATTGAAATTGAGTTGAAAATGACTGCTATTTATACCTACGTTTTCACCTGTAACTTCTTATTAGCATGGCAGATTTTTTAAAGCAATATACCGTTACGGCTGCTAGACCCTTCTTGTTTGTTGCAGGGATATATAAGACTTGTAGGTTCACCAAGACCTGAGGTACCCAGAGCCAATTACTGAGCTGCACCTGGAAATTGTTTTCCATTGTGTACCGGGTATATAGCAATTCATTTGGTAAAATATAAAGAGTGAAAATTAGGTATCAAGGTAATCTATGTATTTCCAAAATAGAGTTTAGAAGCAGTGGTTATTTGCACATCTCTGAATTTGTGGGTACCCATGTGAATTAAAGGGCATTTTTCAATATGACTTCTTTTTTACGTACTGTCTTACATTTGAAAGGCACAACTGTAGAGAAAGGCAATTGGTAATAAAACTTGTTCTACTATCGTGTGTTCCCCTAAGTCTCTCCATAAAAATGGTACCTCACTTGTGTGCGTAAGCCTTGTGCTCTTGACAGGAAATGGCCCAAGAGCCAACGTGCATATGAGAACAAGGCCAAGTCCCAAAAGGTAACTTGGCCAAGGCGTTCACCACTGTGAAGGAATATACCTTTCACAATTTATAATCACATTCTTATTATGTATTCAACCAAACAAAATGTATTCCATATTGATAATTGGTCAACGTATTGTGCTAATACAACATAGTTTCTGTTAAACAATAGATAAGGTTGAAATCGTCAAAACGCAAAAATAATGATCTTTCCACATCAACAATTGATCCATATAAATGACGTGTGCCCAATGCATTACTGGACAACTCGTCACCTTGACAGGGGCCAATCTGTAAAAGACAAAAGAAAAATCACAAATGTACAGAGATGGTCGATATGCAATTCACATGCTTGTATCTTTACAATCTCTACTATGCCATATAATTCAACACCACATATTCTTATTGTTTGTTCGTTGCCCAAGACCTGTGTGTTCTCAGTGTAGGCCATGAATATCTTGTGTGGTGTGTTCTGTGCATCTTATGTCAATTTCAAGTATGATTGAGCCACCGTGCCTACCGAACCACAATCCACCATGCATCATGTGAGGTGGTAGCGTACTTACTATTATCGCTCAATCTGACAGCCAAATGTTTTCTAGCAACGTCAGTGTGCCAATCTTTACAATTATTGACAAAAAACCTTGATGTTAATTCACTCTTCCAACACGGCTTATAACTCATGCCTGACTCTGTAATGTTAACGAGCATACCTCAAAATACTATCGCATGCTTAAACGCTCCGATCTCTACGTATATTAAAAGAGATCCTGTATCAATACGGTTCCACTTTGTGCTTGAACAACTCGGTTAAGCTGCAGAACAAACTGCAATATTAATGGAATCTGGTCAACCCCTAAGGCTACGTGCTAACAAAAATGCCAACGAGATTTGAATAACGCTTACCTATCACATCACAATCTGACCTCACGCTATGGTGTCCTGTCTCTGCCAGTCAGTCAGCTTCAAAACTGTTCATACAATTCAAATAAGACCGTAAGCGGAAATACCCTCAATTAAACGAGACTGACGACGGACCAAGTCAAATTCTTCAACTCCGTTCTTTCACGAGCGCCATGTTAACATGTACCAAAGGTATATATTAATCCACAGTTTTTTACACAAATCGTATACCTGCAGGAACTGTATTTTATGTCCACCTTCTTCAAATCACACAACAATATATTGCCCACATACTGCATGCAAAGTGATGGTATAGTGCTAACACCGTCCTCAATGTGATATAAACGATACCAACTACATAGCTTGAGTGTCCTCAGCTACACATATATGAACCATAACGCTTGTACGTTCGCTCATTTCTGGTTACCTGTGTGATCTGTTAAGTGGGTATGTTAAAATGTATGTTGCTATGTGTAATGTGTACGCCTAGTTAAATTGCGCCTGAAAAATATGATGAATGAGGTCATAACATTGGTTGGCTGCCTCCTGATTATAAAGTGAATGAAATTTCACAAAAAACATCCCATATCCTATTTATCATTGAGTCCCCTTGGGTTCATTGTATCTAACCTCTTGATCCAATATACTTCTCTTTGTGACAAAATCTTGGAGTTGTCTCGACCAATGATGTTTTGAAGTACCTCTATGATCTGAAACCTGAGTTGAGCTATAGAATGCCTGTATTCTGTCCAATGTATGGCAAAATTGGAGTTAACATTGTTGTTACAAAATCTACTCTTGTGCTCCGTGATTCTGATTTTAATTTTCCTCTCAGTCTTCCCTACATAGGGCATTTAATAGCCTAGATTACATTTCTGGAATTGCAATCAGCTGAATGACTCAAAAGAATGTTCTCACCTGTTCTAGGATGGACTAAAATATTTCCCATCATTATGTTGTTACAGTGAATGCAATTCAGACATTTTTTGGTGCCCTCAGCATGGTGAACTTGGGATGGTTTCTTTGTAGACACAATTTCTTTCAAATTTCTTGATCTGGTTTACGCAAATAACGGTTTGTGTTCAAAGAGGTCGTGGAAGTCAGATTCATGTCGTAATAATTCCCAACGTTTGTTAATTATATTTTTGATCGCTCTAGATTTCGTGGAAAATTTAGCCACAGAAACGACCTTTTGCGGTTTGTCTGTTGATTCCTTTTGCATCAGCAGGAACTGTATTTTATGTCCACCTTCTTCAAATCACACAACAATATATTGCCCTCATACTGCATGCAAAGTGATGGTATAGTGCTAACACCGTCCTCAATGTGATATAAACTATACCAACTACATAGCTTGAGTGTCCTCAGCTACACATACATAAACCATAACGCTTGTACGTTCGCTCATTTCTGGTTACCTGTGTGATCTGTTAAGTGGGTATGTTAAAATGTATGTTGCTATGTGTAATGTGTACGCCTAGTTAATTTGCGCCTGAAAAATATGATGAATGAGGTCATAACATTGGTTGGCTGTCTCCTGATTAAAAAAGTGAATGAAATTTCACAATAAACATCCCATATCCTATTTATCATTGAGTCCCCTTGGGTTCATTGTATCTAACCTCTTGATCCAATATACTTCTCTTTGTGACAAAATCTTGGAGTTGTCTCGACCAATGATGTTTTGAACTACCTCTATGATCTGAAACCTGAGTTGAGCTATAGAATGTCTGTATTCTGTCCAGTGTATGGCAAAATTGGAGTTAACATTGCTGTTACGAAATCTACTCTTGTGCTCCGTGATTCTGATTTTAATTTTCCTCTCAGTCTTCCCTACATAGGGCATTTAATAGCCTAGATTAAATTTCTGGAATTGCAATCAGCTGAATGACTCAAAAGAATGTTCTCACCTGTTCTAGGATGGACTAAAATATTTCCCATCATTATGTTGTTACAGTGAATGCAATTCAGAAATTTTCTGGTGCCCTCAGCATGGTGAACTTGGGATGGTTTCTTTGTAGACACAATTTCTTTCAAATTTCTTGATCTGGTTTACGCAAATAACGGTTTGTGTTCAAAGAGGTCGTGGAAGTCAGATTCATGTCGTAATAATTCCCAACGTTTGTTAATTATATTTTTAATCGCTCTAGATTTCGTGGAAAATTTAGCCACAGAAACGGCCTTTTGCGGTTTGTCTGTTGATTCCTTTTGCATCAGCTTCTTGCGTTCCATAGACAGTGCTCGTCGTTCAAGATCTTCCAACATTTTTGGTGGATATCCTCTATCTTCAATTTTTTTTTTTTGTTCTTCCAGAGTTGTTTTGCTTATGGTTGAAACTGAGGATATTCGCCTAGTTCTCAAAAACTGAGAGTAAGGTAAGTTACGGTCCAAGATTGTTGGATGAAAACTTTGGAACAACAGGGTGTTATTCTTATCTGTGGGTTTTTTGTATATGCTCGTGTTTATTCCACTGTCTGTAAGTTCAATCACACATCAAGAAATGCAAGAATCGTCCTGCTGATTGTGTTAGTAAATTGCATCCTGGGGTTCCTTGTGTTCAATATGCTGATATTATCTTGCAAACAGGCTTTGGTATTCTTCCACACCAGAAAAATATAATCTATGTAATAGCAAAAAAGTAACAAATTTTCGGACCACTGAGGATACGCCAGAATATATTCATATTCAAATTTCGCCATGTATGTGTTTGCATATGCTGGTGCCCCTGCAAAAGCCATCGATGTCCTGCTCAATTGAAGGTAATATTGTGATCCCATTCAAAGTAACTGTGGTGTAGACAAAAGTGAAGGAGTTCTAGGAGGAAAACTTTGTTGGCGCTCATCATTGGTTGACATAATAGTGACCACTCGATTGCTTCTAGTCCCTTCGAATGAGGGATGGATGTATACAAAGATGTTACAACAATAGTACAAATATTCCACTCTTCATCCCCTCCTTGCGGAAGCTCTTTGGGGCGACGTAAGAAATCTGTTGTATCTTGAATATATGTGCACCAAGATTGTATAAAAGGTTGAAGGGACACATCAAGATATTTCCCTAATGGACCAAACAAGGAACCGCATCCGGATGCTATTGGTCGAATCAGCGGATCCACCTTGCTTTGTGGATTTTAGGGAGCATCTATAACTTTGGTCTTCGTGGAAATTGAGTGGTCAAGAAGGATTTAGTATTTTCATTAATCCAATCCAAATCTACTGCCTTATCCACTATTTGCTTCAATAAGGAAGATATTTCAGCTGTGGGAACTTTATACAAAAGTAAATAAGTTGATTGGTCTTCAACATGTTCTTTGATTTTTGCCAGGTAATAAGATTGATCCATCATCACCAATGCGCCACCCTTGTCAGCTTTTTGGAAAACTACGTCCGGATTCCGAGCTAAAGATTGAAGTGTGCTGTTTTCTGCTCTACTTAGGTTAAACATGTTCTTGCTCTTATAGTTTAATGCTGCCAGGTCTTTTTTGACCAAAAGTTCAAATGTGTCAAGAATCTTGTGAGATACTGGTGCTTGGTAGGTGCTTTTCGGTTTAAAATCTACGGAATCCGTTTTTTCTTGTATTTCCTCTGTGGGTACCACGTTCTTGTAGAAATTCCTTAAGCTAAGAATTCTCATGAATTTAAAGAAAGCAACTTCACTTTCCAATGCGGTGCTGTTGTAGGTAGGAACAAAAGAGGTACCTTTGTTCAGCACTGCCATTTGTGTGAATGTTAATGGAATAGATGAGATGTTAATCACTAGATTTTGTTCAGACTCCTCAGATTTTCCTTGACTTTTTCATTTTCTTTTTCCTTAGTGGATTTTTTTGTGGTTGAATGGTTTTTGGCCTGCGGTTGATCGGGCGGTTGTCCCGAGTCCGGGGATTTGGACAAAAAAAGAATCAGAGGAGGTACTTTGTGTTATCTTGTTATCAATTGTTGGGGTTCTTTCCTTGTTGGGGCAGACCACACGCCCCAGGAGACACCGCAGCATCAGACGTGCACTGACGCTGCCACCCCCCCGCTCGGAGGCGCAGAGTAAATTGGCCGATGGGCACCAGCAGCATGGGAGTCTTTACTGCTGTTTCCTTCCTTGCTGGGGGCAGACCACACACCCCAGGAGACACCCCTTCATCAGCCGTGCACCGACTCTGCCACGCCTGCAGCCGGAGGTGCAGAGTAAATTGGCTGGTGGGCTCCCACAGCACGGAAGTCCTTACTGCTGTTTCCTTCCTTACTGGGGGCAAACCACACACCCCAGGAGACACCGCGGCATTAGCCGCGCACCGACACTGCCACGCCCAGAGGCGCAGAGTAAACTGGCTGGTGGGCTCCCACAGCCCGGGAGTCCTTACTGCTGTTTCCTTCCTTGCTGGGGGCAGACCACATACCCCAGAGAGACTGCTGCATCAGCCGCACACTGACGCTGCCACGCCTGTGCCTGGAGGCGCAGAGTAAATTGGCCGGTGGTTTCCCACAGCGCAGCAGTTCTTACTGCTGTTTCCTTCATTGCTGGGGGCAGACCACATGCCGCAGGAGACAACAACAAAGATTCTCCAGGCACACAGATATAGAATTGAGGTCGTGGTTTCAACAGTTCTTTTATTTTCTTGTAGTTTTCTGCGCCCTTTGCCAACACGTGTTTCGTCTCAGGCTGTTCCTGTTACAGCAGACTTCATCAGGGCTTTAAATCTACAACAAAGTCATGGTCTTATTTAGGAGGAGTTATTGAAATTAATAAGTGGCCCAAAACCTGGGTCAGGTGACCCCAGATATGCCATGTTCATTTGGGGACTATAACTTTGTTGTAGATGTTAAGCCCTGATGAAACACGTGTTGGCAAAGGGTGCATAAATAGATGAGAAAATAAAAGAACTGTTGAAACCAAGACCTCAGTTCTATCTCTTTGTGACTGGAGAATCTTTGGTGTTGACTCCTGGACCTCCCCAGTTGCGGCAGATTGGATGGCTCTTCCTTCTTCAGAGCACCAGAAAAAATTTGGACACTGAATGAACAAGACTTCAAACTTTACTAGACTTACATGGTAGAATACGCCAACTATCCTAGCAATTGCACCTCCTTTTGTTTTATACATGCCCCAGGAGACACCGCGGCATAAGCCACGCACCAACGCTGCCACTCCCGCACCTAGAGGCGCAGAGTAAATTGGCCGGTGGGCTCCCGCAGCGCAGGACACGCCTGGGCAAAGACCGAGCCAAGAAAGGGCCCGTCTGCGCCTGTCAGCGGCCGTCAGAGGCTGGGCTGGCCCCCCTCTTTTAATTTAAGTTGAGTCTAGAGCAACGATACAAGGTGAGAGCCCCCTTCCACTGTGCTAAGTAATCATGGGGGAAAGAACTGCCCGACAGTCTCGACTGCAGTCTCAACTAGTATTGCACGGCCATCTGTTACCATGGATAGCATGCTGGAGAGGGTGGTTAATATAGCATCCAGCGAGACAGAGCTCACAGAGCGCAGATTATCTTTGGGACCTGATACATTATCTACTGAACTAGGCTGCGGTGCCACACCAACTCCTCGACATGATGGCAACGCCTCTATGTACACTATTAGTGTTCCTAGTATTGAGTTACAAACTGATGGTTCTGTCCCTGAATGCGGTTCTCCTTCTACCCAATATATCATGGTAGCCCCTCTCTTACCTGCGGTTGGCGCTGTAAAAAGCAAAAGGACATTAGGGAAACCTACCTGCACGAAGAGGAAACAACCCTCACGCACAGGCATATTACGATGTGATTTGACCTCCTGGATACACCGAGCATCGAACTCTGAACCAACAGCCAAATCTTTGAATTATAGTACCACTCAATCCTGTGGCACTCAAATGGAAGCTATCCCTGTGTTACCTGATGTAGAGCACTTTATTAATAATGTACTATCTTCTAATGTTGGTGATATTTTTGACAAAAAACGTAACCTCTTGTTGAACTGCCTGTCTAATTTGGAAACTTTAATGAATAGACTTTGTGATCAAGTAATGGATGTTAATATGACCACCTTTGATGCCAAGGTGGGAGGGGGTCGTCATTGTTGCTTGACAAGTGTTGCACCTGTAGACCTTGTTGCTAACGTAGATCATCGCACCCTAGGAGGTCCCCTCATTGTACCTCTTTTTAAGGAATGTATACAATTAAATGTTGGACCGCCCTCAAATGTCACACCTTTACACAACCTATCTAGTAGCGCTCATCTGCACACTTTAGACAGGAGTGATCATTCTAAGTCGAGTTCTTTATCTCCTTTTAGGTCTGCGATTGGTTCTAATCCCGCAACCACACCCACCCACCATTTAGAAATATCAAGTAACAGTGCTAGCCCCTGTCAACCGCACACTGACGATCCATCAAGCGGGTCCAACCCCAAAAATAACTTAGATGTGTTGCGTCTCCCCCCAGCCGCCTGTCCTTATGTGTTGGTGCTGGCTGGAGTACCACCACTCAAATACAACAGAAGGAATCTCGGAGTGAACTATGCAACAAATGTGCGGTTTGGCTATCCAAGCACAAACAGTTTAGTGCCTCTAATATGAATGAAATAATTATGGTGCCGAGAGTGGCTTGGGTGGGGGGAAACAGAGTTTACAACGCTGCCATTACATCGCGTTCCTTTTACAACGCGGTTGTTACAACGACCGCGTTGTTAGAACGCAATACCTTTACATCGCAAGTCATTAGATCGACTTGCTGTAGGGGGCGCTCTAACCTAAGGAATAGTATAATTTACTATTCCAACACCTTCCCTACTGTTGCGCACGCTGGAGTTGGAAGAGTAAATTATACTATTCCTAAGTTTGGCGCGCCCCCTACAGCAAGTCGATCTAATGACTTGCGATGTAAAGGTATCGCGTTCTAACAACGCGGTCGTTGTAAAGACCATGTTGTAATAGAACACGATGTAATAGCATGCGTAGTAACATGCTATATTCGTGGGTGGGTGATTCACCTAAAAGTATCGAAAGCGACTGTGTCATAATAAACTTCCGTAGACCTGCTGTGGTAAGCGTGATATAGAATCGCCAGGAAATCCCTGCTGGAAGACATACCAAAATCTAGTCACTTCCACTAGGATATTTCTATAAACCAGCTCTTAGATGTATTTTGCCAGGAACATTTTCTCTAGCCAATCAGAATAGGTTTGTAGCGCTAGATGACCTTGATGCCCTGGATTGACTGGTTACAACTGGTGAAGGTGAGAGTGAGGGTGATCTATTATTTGTGCATTCACCACACACAACTCTGGTGCATCCCTAATGTTTACAGCTGGGACCCCGGCATATGATATCCAGCTTGTGAAAATATTAAGTTGGAATGTGGCTGGTTTACAATTGAAGATAATTTTAGATGAATGGCTCCAGATAATTCGGATACATATTTTAATGTTTCAGGAAACCTGGGCTACTAAAAATATCTATCTTGAAGGGTTTGAGTGTTATAACATTCTCGAACTACCACCCAAAATGGGCCGACCCATTGGTGGCCTAGCAATTTGGGTGAATATCACTGCAGGGGGTTGCACCAAGATTAGACCTACCCATAATGATAATTTCCAAGTTTTAAGATATAAGAGATTATGACTTTATATTTGCTAAGATTTTTATAACAAACCCAACTTTAATTTTATTAACCTCTTCGATTATGTTACTGCCTCAAGGAATTCGAAAGATTTTGTTAACACAGCAGGTATTTGTCTAGGAGGTGATTTAAATGCTAAATTGGCAGGCATAGATTCTTGTTCTAGTAAACCCAGCAGAGTACCGATTTGTAATAGGGGTGCAGAGCTGATGGAACATCTGATAACCATTAACTTGAGTAATGTTATGGATATTGCCACCACTGCTAATAACGACATATTGCTCCCGACGTTTAGAGGAAGAGGAAGTGCGACTACAATTGATTATATCTTCATCTCTCCAAATTTAGAGGATTTTTCATTGTACGGCAAAGTTGTGTGCACTGTATGGTGACCACAATCTAATAGAAGTGGCTTTTAAATCGTCACCGAAGCCTGAGATTAAAATTGAGTGTGGCGCAAGGAACTTAGAACCTTCCAAGGATAATCTCAGATTAGTGTGACGAGGGGTCGACCCTGAGCAATTATTTAATAAAGTGGTAAGGGAGAACCTTGCATTGCTTGAGGTCTGTCTGACAGTGGCCGAACCCAATCCTGATGTGGTCATTTCATTTACTAATCTTTGCATGACAATCAGGACTGAACTAATGAAACCTATTCCCTCCCTATCTCGCACTCCTAGATGGTTCAATCATCAATGCTCAGCAGCTAATCGACAGTTACGCAGGGCCCTTGGGGCGAACCCAAGGTGTGCACAGACAGTACAAATGCTAAGGAAAAAATGTCAATCGCTAGTCTCATCAAGGAGGGAAGAGATATTGGTTTCCCGATGGGATTAGCTTGCCAATGCCGCATGCCTAAAGAATGGCAAACTCTTTTGGGCTGCAATAAAAGATATGCAGGTGGTGGGTCAAGTTCTCTCACCGATAAGTTGTAATATAACCAGCAAGGCTTGGGAGGCACATTTCTCAGCAATATATGCAGCCCCGTCCCATGATAAGGAAACGCCTGAGTTGCCAAATCCTAAGGGAGTTCCAATATTTCTCTTTGAAGTGGAGGAAGCTATAACTCAGAGTATAGGTAATAAGGCCCAGAGTCCTGATGGGGTGCCCATAGACCTCATTAAATACAAACCTGATATTTGGGCTCCTCTCTTGCTCAACGTTTTTAGTAATTTAGCTAGCTCCCCATTACAAAGCACATGGTCAACATCTGTTATCGTACCAATTTTTCAAAAAGGCAACCGGTCTCTACTGAGCTGTTACAGGCCCATTTCCCTTACAGACACAATACTGGAAATATTGGGCAGGGTTTTGTACAACAAAATCAAAAATTGGGCAGAGGAGAACTCTATCCTGCACCCCTGCCAATTAGGTTTTAGAAATAAGGTGGGCACAATAGAACAGTGCCTTAATTTAAATCTAATAATTGGGAAATATACAATTGCCTAGCATTCACCAATATTCCTGGCATTTATGGATTTGACCTCTGCTTTTGACTTTGTTAACTGATCAGGGTTATGGTCTATCCTACTGGAAATGGGAATGGATGAGGCATTAGTGCAATTCCTAGCTTTTTTACACCGAAATATGAAAGCTAGGATTAGAATTTACAGACAAGTTGAAGTTTCTAATGATATTGGTGTTTTTAGAGGGGTTAGGCAAGGTTGCGTTCTGGCCCCATTGCCTTTTTATTTGTATATTAATAACTTACATACGTTTTTAGTAACGCTTAATAATGATGCTCCAATAATTAATGGGCTCGCACTTCCAACCTTATAATATGCTGATGATGCGGTCCTAATGGGTTGCACTCCAAAGGCCCTGCGCCTTGTAGTACGAGGTTTTGTTGATTTTATGGCCTCTTTAAATTTGTCCACTAATTTTAACAAATCTTTTATAATGGCCTGTGGATCAAGGAAGCACGTGATGAAAGTCCTTCACGTTGGCGATCAGAGTTTATTAAGCACAAGCACTTTCTCTTACCTGGGCTTGGTTTTTGCTGCTAATGGTCTGTGGACAACCCTACTGTATATTCCAGGACTACGTTCTATTGGTCAGTTATCACAGTACTTAGCTTGCCCAAACTTAGGAGGGGGCATTTTCCCTATTTTGCAAAAAAATAAAACTCAGTGTACACCTATAGCAACTTATGGTGCAGAAGTCTGGGTTATTGCCAAATGTCATAATATTCAGTATGAGGAGAATAGGTTCTGCCGCAAACTTCTGGGTGCTCCAATTTCCTCATTTTGTGTGTCACAGCGAATTAAAAATATATTACGTCAAAGATTATATCAGAGTGTGCCCTGCCTTATTCTGGTTATCCATATGGAAAAATAAGTCAGCGTCTCTCACTAGAGACATTATAGCTCACTGTTTTAAATGCGAGAGAGGTATGGAAATCCCATGGCTAGCGGAGGTGAGATCCAGTCTACGCAAGATCAGTTATGGAAATGTTTTTCATAAACCAAAGCTGTGTATCTGAACATTGAGAACGATCAACATCTGGCCAGCTACCTGACTAAATCTATGGGTCGATGGGAGCGTGGTCTTGTGTTTCGCTTAAGAGCTGGCACGTCAAGTACCTACTATGCTACCCTCTGGGCTTCCAAGCGAATCTTGATTTTTATTCCTTTCCCATGTAATGGGCACTCAGGTTAAACCCTGTTAAATTTTTTATTTTTTTGTAAGTTCTATGAACAATACACCAGAAACATTTTGCTCCCATTTTTTAAGAAAAGATTATATATTTATTATAGAGATGCTTACAAATCCTCGCACTGGATTAGGATGAGTTAATAACTCGTGTGGGTACTTTTAAAAAAATTGCAGTCAGAGACCGCACATTAATGAATACTGTATAATTTCACCTTATTGCTTGCACTTTACTGTAGAATCATGTGTTTGTTGTGTTTTTAAGATTTTAAGATTTTACGATTGTGTATGTATTTATATATTGCATGTATTCTCCTCTCTTATGGATATGTTTTTATCCAAATGAAGATAATATTGATTTGATTGATTTGATTTGAATTGTTGGGGTTTGGAAATTGTCAGGCATTGATGTTTTAATTTTTATGGGAGCTCGTGGCATTTCCATATCTTTGTCTGAGACTACACTTTCTTCCGAAGATGCATTCGTTCTTTTGGTAAATCTCCTTTGGGCATACACTTCTGTCCAAGTTTATGTCTTGTTCAGTTTGTAGTTTATAGTATCACGTTTAAATTTCCTTAGCATGGTTTCTTGTAATTCCTTCCCATATGAGTCAAGTTTATGATTCAAATCTTCTAATGAGATCCTCCAATTATCCTGTTCCATTCTGCTTTCTAAATCGCATTCGATACTATAGATTTCTTCCTCCAAGTCATGTATCGTTCGCGAGAGTGCTTCAATTAATAGTAGTATTAATTCTAGTGAACATTTATTTAGTATAGCGTACCATTTTTCCATAAATGGTTGATTGTTTTGGAATCTGAACAACATGGGTTTAATTGTTAGCCTCAATCCCCGTGGGATCCTCTTCACCTTATGATATTGAATTAGCGTTGAATCATGTAAATGTTGATTGAGTTCTCGATGATTCAAGTATTCTAATTGTTTTAATTTCTGTGCAATCGAACCACTCTGTACATTAAAGGTTTTGGCTTCCTGTTGTTACGTTTCGTATAGAGGCCCTAATATAGACGCGCTCATATATACCGTATATGGTCATAATCGTATATGCCCTATTATGGTCATACTCGTATATGCCCTATTATGGTCATAATCGTCTATGCCCTATTATAGTCATGATCTCCTATGCCCTAATATAGGCATGATCTTTCACCTACATTAGTTCCCTACAGTACACAACGAACTCTGAAGGTTGAACGTTATCTAGTCTGTGGTTAGAACACTGCAAGGTCTTTCCCGAACACAGGCCTACAATGTACTCATAAATTATGCATGAGGATTCACAAGCTACATCTCCCGCATAATATGTATGTACAAAGTTCACCCCTGACGTCTTCCTCATGTCTAACAAAGACCAATACAAACCATACTGAGGGACGAGACACTTTAGGGTATAAATACACCACATCTTGCCATGGTAAGGCAGAGGGAACTGAGACTTCCATGCTGACACACTGACCAGAGACGCTGAGGCTCCTGCATGCAGTCGCTCCAGCTGACAGAGGTCTAACCCAGCCCTTGCGGGGTGTCCAACTCAAGACCAGGACGGGGTCCCACACTCTCTCTATTCAGGTATGGGGGTTCGACTAAATCCTAGAAGGATTCTTGGCTCTTAGGCTTTTAGACCTACACTCATGCTAGGTACACTTAGGTACATCTAGTTAGGCATCGTAGAAGTATGCGCACTTTTGGGTGACATTCTATTACGCATTTTATATTCATGTATGTATTCATGATTATTGCAATATGGTAGAACTGTACTACCCTTTCACTTTTATTGTACTGGTGATAATTTATCTCTGCTATTGTCTACTGGTTGCTGCAGCACATATATTTTACACTAGAATAACAACTGTTCAAAAAATACTTATTGAAACGCCCAGACAGTTTATTCTGTGAGACAAACCGAATAAGTAAGCACGAGTGACTGAGCGAAAAGTAGTACATTGTTTCCACGATTCTGAGGGATCAGGGTTGTCATGATCTAAGGTTGCCAGAAACTAATCTCTCCCTAATAAGAGGAGATTCTAGTGGTACTGTGAGCTAGCTAATGCAAATCCGGCTAACATACGCGGTGGGGGTGCACAGAGTCAGTCTAACACCAAGCCCACAGTTTGTTATCCAAACGCGCAGGTCCTGCAGGGGTACTCCATAAATCTCCAAAGCTTGTTCAGTAGTATGTTCTTTAGTCGTTGAGAGATTCTCCGTGATGTTTGAAATAGTTTCGAAAGACATGGTTATACTTTGGATGCTGCAATCTGAAGGCAAAAGACACACATTTGATGGACGGAATGCTGAATAAATCAAAACATTCACCCCCAGTCAAGAGATCTGGGTTAAATCCATCATTCTTTGGTCACCATGCCACCCCAGTTTAGACCTGGCCATATGCAAATCAGTCTTGACCCTGTGCCTCATGGGAACAGTCCAGCCCGAACTGCCAAGCCAGGTCCTCCCTGGACCGGAAACAAGCATCCTAGGACCGGTTTCGGGGTTTCACCCCTCTTCAGCCAGGATAGCTTGATTCCAGTGGCACAGTGAGCCCGGGACCCACGTCTGGGCATACCCGGCGCACTTAGGGCGAGAAAGCAAAAGACACACATTTGATGGATGGACTGCAGAATAAATCAAAACATTCCCCCCAGTCAAGAGATCTGGGTTAAATCCATCATTCTTTTGCTCACAATGCCACCCCAGTTTAGACCTGGCCATATGCAAATCAGTCTTGACCCTGTGCCTCATGGGAACAGTCTAGCCCGAACTGCCAAGACAGGTCCTCCCTGAACCGGAAACAAGCATCCTAGGACCGGTTTCGGGGTTTCACCCCTCTTCAGCCAGGATAGCTTGATTCCAGTGCACAGTGAGCCCGGGACCCACGTCTGGGCATACCCGGCGCACTTAGGGCGAGAAAGCAAAAGACACACATTTGATGGACGGAATGTAGAATAAATCAAAACATTCACCCCCAGTCAAGAGATCTGGGTTAAATCCATAATTCTTTTACTCACCATGCCACCCCAGTTTAGATAGGCAAATAACTCTAAGAACATTATAGAATACGTTTTATTTGGTTCAATACATTATAAGAATGTGATTATGAATTGTGAAATATGTAAGGTATTTTATTTCACAGTGGTGCACGCCTTGTCCAAGTTACCTTTGGGACCTGGCCTTGTTCTCATATTCATAGTGTGTGCTTGGCAGCAGTTGTAGAGATGTAGCACACCGATCATTTTATCATAGATTAAATTGCATAACGTTTCTTAAACCGGAGTGCACAATCTACATAACATTGTTCCAAAACGCAACGTGGACACGTCACATTTTTCCACTGAAAACTGACCCTTTTTTGCAATGTACCTAGCAATGTGCGTAGCTGTGGATGTTGGACCCTAGATCAGCTGGCATCTAGGGGAACCAAGCAAACCTGTACATTTTTTAAAACTAGACACCCAGGGAAATCTTGTATTGGTGACTGGTGTGGCTCACACCAGCGTCTGTTACCCAGAATCTCCTGCAAACCTCAAACTTTGTAAAACCAAACACATTTCCCTCACATTTCTGTGATGGAAAGTTCTCGAATCTGTGGGAAGCCGCAAACTTCCACCCACCCAGCATTCCCCCAAGTCTCCCGATAAAAATGGTTCCTCAATTGTGTGGGTAGGCAAAGTGCCCGTGACAGGAAATGGCCCAAAATGCAATGTGGACACATCACATTTTTCGACTGAAAACTGAAACTTTTTTTTGCTATGTGCCTAGTGTGCATTTTGGAGCCTAGCTCGGCCGGCACTTAGAGAAACCTAGCAAACCTGTACATTTTTAAAAAGTAGACACCGGTGGGAGGTTGGGGGGGATGTGGTGGCCTGGCAAGATGGCCCGTTAGATGCTCCCCGCATTAGCTTCCGCTTTGCAAACCATAATCCTCCTGAATCCTGTACTCCTACTTAAAACAACGGGTCATAATGGACTGAAATCGAATTTGCATTGATCCTGGCTGGGAATTAGACCTTTAGGCAGCTGCTGTGAGGCCAGGAAAAAAAGAGAAAAAGTGACCCGGTGACGTTGCGGCCTAGAGCGGGATGGAGTACGCCGATGGGCCGGCTTTCGTGACTGAGGGAGGCAGTGTGGGTGTACCCCTGGTGGCGCCACCCTGTGAAGTGACCAGCCTGAGTAACAGCAGAAGGGGTGCATTGGCCGCTGCGCGGACCCTGGTGGCAGAGAGCGACAGTGATTGAAATAAAGCCTCAGAGATGCCAAGAACTCTGTTGCCCGCCGGGGGGCTTGTACTGCCAGAGGCGCCAGTGAGCTGAGACCAGCTCCCCCCTTATAGATCATGTTGAGGGGAGTGGGGCTGGAGCCGCAGGATGGATCCTGGCCGGCAGTGGTCATTGACTGGAGGCCAGAAGGTGGAGGCAGTTGCCTAGCAGCTAAGAGCGGAAGAAGCGTGTCCGCTCCCGGCCTGAACAGGAGACAATACTGTGGCAGTTCAGCCGACGTGGCTGGAGGTGGACGCACCAGGGGCTGTCTGCGACAGCCCTCTGGCTTTGAAAATGTTTACTTAGAAGGCACCTCACAGGCTGCGGCCAGCCCAAAGAAGCAGAAGTGAGAGGCTTGGTGAACTGGATCTCACACCCGGGGAGGACCGTGCAGACTGGGTGGCAGCATTGTTATACCCTTGGTGGGCGGCCCCTAGTACCGGAGGCCTCATGGTGACCTCTGCAGTCTGCTCTCCTATGGTGATGTGGGCCCTGGCAGGGAATCCCTGAAAAGCAGTGTGGCCTGGTGGGTACCTCAGTGTTTGCTGCTGCTGCAGGGGGTATCGCCTATCTGACTCCTGTTGTGGCAACTGGACCTGGCAGCGAGAGGTGAGAAGATGAGCTGGGAAGAGTGTTACCCACACACTGCGGGATCCTGTGTGGACTAGACAGCGGCCTCTGACACCCCCTTGGTGAAAGCCCCACTGCCTGTGGTCCTGGACAGTGGAGGTGGTGGGCTGTTAGGAAATTGGGAGAGGCTCTTGGGGCCTGCACTCTGGTGGTGGGGCGGATCCTGGCTAGAGCGGCGATTACTGGAGCCGCCACAGACAGAGAGGCCTGGGGCCCTGGCTTACCTCCAAAGGCTCACCTTAAAAGTGTTACTGCCTAGTAGTCCTCAGTGCTTGTAGTGGAGGAGGTGACACATGCCCGCTGTCCCGAGTGACGACCTCCCTTGAGTAGTGCCATCCACCTAGTTAAAACTTTGTTGGATCTGAGGATGGGGGCAGCGGTGGATGCCTGACGGACCTGGAGGCCGTGGTGGAGTCAATCTGAAGTCATAGTTTTTGAGGCCCCATGGTGAGTGACTGGCTGGACTACCTGGTGAGGGCCATGCCTGCTTCCATCCACGATGGTGAAAGGTAAAGAGAGGGACTCGAAACCAGCACAATCGAGCAAAATTGATCAATATACTTTACTCGGCCCGGGAGCCCAGGGGCACATGCAGGAGGTACGCCCTCCACAAGACCAGGGGGCTCAGGGATCAGCTAATGCTGAAATCCTAATGGCTATACAGGGCATCAGGACTGCCCTTGAGGCCAAAATGGACACTATTGCCATAGATGTTAACCACCTATGTATGGATCTTCGGGAGGTGGCAGATCGTGTTGCTGGAGCTGAGGATAAATCCATGACATTAAAAGCTGAGGTTGGCTCATTGTGGGCCATAATGGCAGAGCTCAAAAGTAATGCAGCACACAGAAAGCATTGAAGACGTGTAGGGGCATTCACAACTAAACAATATCCATCTTGTAGGATTTCCGGAATGAGCAGAGGGTCTATGAAGTTATTTCTAGAAGACTGGATACTTAATGTCCTTAAACCAAAGCGACTCTCAAAGTGTTTTACAATAGAAAGAGCACACTGAGCTCAGGCACCTGTGCCCTAACCCGGGCGCACCTCCTCGGACCATTATAGTTTGCTTGTCCAATTATAGGGACCGAAATGCAATCCTCCAGTATGCTCATGCTCACAGCCCACCTAATTTTGAAAACGCCACAATTCTTATTTTCCCAGACTGTACACGGAGGGTCCAAGACTTACGAAAAAACTTTGTGCTGGTCAATAAACTCCTTCGAGATCATAACATCAAATAAGCCCTTTTGTATCCAGCCAAATTATGAGTTCAATATGATGGTTAGGTCCAGTTCTTTGAGATGCCATATGAAGTTGTTAACTTGTGCGAAGCAATGGGTTTGACATGCCAGTGGCAGACCTCGGGAGGTGCGAACCGCTCCATCGGGCCTCCCACCTCTTCAACCAATGAAAAGCTCTGCCCAGAAACCGATCCCAGACATCTACAGAACAAGATGGCGGAATGCATACTGGTCTGCCCTAATGGCACCCTCCAGCCTGAGCCTGTGGACGTAGAGTCCCGAAACTCTTTCACTCACATACGAATTGTATCCGACAGATTTAGTGATAGCACCGATGCAGGTTAATAAGGGTTGTTCTGATAATAGATGCAGCTTTTGTTATTGAATTACTGTTACGAACAAAAAAACTTTCTTTCTGAGCTTGCAGTAATCCTTTTAACAATGATTAAAATCGCTTCTATTCTGAGAAAAAGCATATTTTGAAGGTTTTGTATTTATTCCATAAGGGGGTGTCTGGGGGCCGTTTCAGTGCTGAGCCGCTGAGTGCTTTCG
This sequence comes from Calotriton arnoldi, assembly GCA_963921515.1. Classification (NCBI taxonomy): domain Eukaryota; kingdom Metazoa; phylum Chordata; class Amphibia; order Caudata; family Salamandridae; genus Calotriton; species Calotriton arnoldi. The sequence goes on along the minus strand of CAWUFW010015546.1, from coordinate 79,774 downwards.
TGGGGCTGGTAATTTGTGGGGGCGTAGGTGACTTAGACAGTATCAACACATAAGTTTATTGTTTTTTGGGGTGGCAGGATTGTTGGGCGGGATTCGGGACCCTTTGGGCGCAGGTTGTGTCAGGGGGTTCTGTTAGTTCTGTCTATGGGAGGGGACAGGGACTGGATTGGGGAAAACTTGTTTTACTTTGTATTGCTAGAGTTATGTAGGGAAGCTTCCACAGCTGCTAATCTAGCTGCATTTGATCCTAAAATTAGAAGGAATCTCCGCCTGATAGGGTATGTGGCCTGGTTACATTTTCATGGATGCAGGAACCAAATACAAATTCCTAAGTTGGAATGTACAAGGTCTAAATAAGCCGGAAATGAGGAATAGGGTCTATTCCTACCTTAGAAGATATAAGGTCAAGGTGGTGTTTCTCCAGGAGACACATGTGTGGGGCGATTACATCAAAACATTCAAGAAGCGATGGTGGGGTCAAATATATTGAATATCCAATTCAGTTTATACCCAGGGGGGCCTGGGGTCCCCTTTCAGAAGACGTTTGCAGATGGCCGCTATGTGGTGTTTGCCGGGTCACTAGATGGCCATGATTTGTGTTTCATTATTGTGTATGCGCCTAATGTGGATGATGGTGAATTTTGTGGAGGAGTGCTTGCAGTGGCTCAGCCCTTCCTTGAGTTGGAAGTTATTATGGCAAGAGATTTTAATTGTGTAATTGATGGAGACATGGATAGGTTCCCTCCCCGCCGGGTCACAAAGCCTTGTAGTACAGAGGCCCTTGTACAGCTACAAGCAGGTGTGGGTCTTGTGGATATATTGAGAGCGCGAAATCCACAAATACAAGCGTACTCATGTTACACTCCAGTGACCCAAACCTACAGCAAGCTGGATTATTTCTTGATTCAGCCTCATGGTACCCATAGGGTATCCAACGCAACATATTTGGGATGGTACATTTCTGATCACTCTATTCTATTAGTGACTTATGCTTTGCCGTACACACGGCCCGGGTTGCCATTATGGCGACTCAGAATGGAAACTTTCATGGATCCAGTCTTTCTTGCTACACTGCAAGAGGCCATTGATCGTTATTTTGAATCCAACTGAGGGTGCATGAGCAGTAAGGCCCTCGAATGGGACACACTGACGGTGGTCATTAGAGGGGAATGCCTGGCTGAGACGGTTGGTATACATCAATTACTGGAGCATGACTCACTTGGGGGGGAAGAGAAGCTACAGGCCTTAGAACAATCGCTTATCCATTATCCTGTAGAATTACTCAATTGGTAGACAGAGACATCTGGTCTGCAAGATTTGGGACTGGTTGGAGAAGCATACCCGTTTGATGGGTCCTAGGAGACTATAAAAGGAAGGAGATAGGGTGGGTGGGTTGTTGGCTAGACTCATGCGGTCAGAGACTGTGGCGCAACCTGTGTTGACGCTGAAAGATCCTGCGGGGCAGACCTTCTCAACTCAACAATCGATAAACAAGGTGTTTGAAACCCATCACCAAGGAGTGTATTCCCAGCCACGTGATATTGATCTCCAGGCCCTAGCCCAATATCTCCGATATTTACTCGTACCTGGCCTCACCCAAGAGGCTGCAAAGTCACTAGGGGAACCTATAACAATCATATAACAATACAGGAACTAAGGCAGGCTGTAAAATCGTTAAAGACTGCTAAAGCACAGGGGGTGATGGGCTGCCAGCTGAATATTATAAGTCCTACACAGGGTCCTTATTTGAAAAACTCAGATTGGTGTATACAGAAGCATGTGAAACGGGTATCCTGCCTGCCTCCATGAGAGAGGCACTAATTGACCTGATGCCGAAGTCAGGGAAAGACCCAATGGCGGCGGGCTTTTATCGCCCGCTGTTAATGTTAAATGTAGATAAAAAAATACTTAGTCATGTGCTGGCGGCGAGACTACTACCATTTCTACCACAATGAATTCATCCAGATCAGTCTGGATGTATTCCCCTCCCCAAAACTCTGTGTAATTTAAGACGCCTGGCCCATGTTTTGCAAGCCCCCCACTTGAAGGATGATTCATAACCACTTACCTTTTTAGAAATAGAGCAGGCGTTCGATTCTGTTGACTTGGACTATATTTGGCAGGTACTCACTGAGATGGGGTTGGGAGACTATTTCATTAAATGGGTCTGCTTATTGTATTCATATCCAGTAGGGAGAGTGCGTACTGGCCAGTATGTCTCGAAGGAGATACAACTGCAAAGGGGCACACAACAGGGATGGCCGTTGTCACCCCTGCTCTTTGCCATGGCCATGGAACCATTGGCATGCCATCTTAGGACTGTCCTGCGAGGCTGGGGTATCCGGGTTGGCTATTTCACCCATTTGGTTTCGCTCTATGCCAACAATGCTGTGCTCTACATGCGTCTGCCTGACATCTCAATTCCAGTTGTACTGAATGTTATGCAGGAATTCGGTGAATATTCTGGCCTACCTATTAAAAGTGCTAAGTCGGCCCTGTTTCCGATCAGGTTGTTGTTGAGACCGTGTGTAGATCAGTTGCTAAAAATGGACATACCATGGAAACTGGATGCTGTTAAATACTTGGGTATTTATGTAATGCCTGGGGAGCAGCAGACTCAAGACCTTGACATGGGGAGGGTGATTCGGAATCTTCTACCATCTATTGATTTCCGGAATTCATTACACTTATCCCTCATGGGTAAGATAGCCCTTGTTAAAATGATAGTGTTGCCCACTCAAGAAATAGAACATTACTTTAAAGAAAATGAGGGGTCAGTGGAATCAGCCCAGACACTCTGGGAAGCTTCAAACCAGTAATACGGGGCATGAGATATCCCAGATTGCCGGGGCACGGAAGGAAAAAAATACAGAACTAGTTAGATTAGAGGAGGAAATTCTGAAACTAGAGGGAGAACTTCCTAGAATTGGGGTACAGGACACAGCACACATTCTCAACCTGAAGAAAGAAGAATATAAGAGCATAGCTACAGAGATGGCAAAAATGTTAAGTAGACACAAACTAGGGAGAGTATACGAGCTAGGTGATAAAGCTGGGAAATTGTTGGCTTGGCTTGATAGGAGAGACCTTGTGATTCGACTGGTCACAGAACTACTAGTAGACTTTGGTAACAGACTCTCAGACACGCAGGAAATAGCAGACGAATTCGCTAAGTACTATAAGTTAATGTATACATCCCATACCACTCTACAGGAGGGAGAATCGAAGGCACTATTGTCAGAAATGGCACTTCCGGCGATATCAACAGCAGATAAGGCACTACTGAATAGCGACCTCACAAACAAGGAGGTAGCACAATCTATCAGAGAACTCCAATCTGGGAAAGTGATGGGCCCAAACAGCCTCCCGATCGAGCTTTACAAATTAAAACCCGACAGAATCGCCCCTTACCTTAAAACTATGTATGAGGAAAGCCTTGAGATGGGACAACTTTCTCAAGACCAGAGAATAGCCACTCTGGTGGTTATACATAAAGACGGAAAATCCAAGAATAAATGCTCATCATATCGACCCATCTCGCTGGTGAATGCAGAGGTCAAACAATTAGCAAAATTGCTGGCCACTCATCTGATTCGAGTCATCTCTGGACTGGTCCACCCTGACCAATCGGGCTTTATGCCGTCAAGGAACACATCACAAAACCTCCACCGACTACATGGGATCATGGTAAGGGTGGATACTCTAAGAGAGGATGTGGTGGTGGTGTCCTTGGATGCCACCATGGTGTTTGATACCATCGAGTGGCCCTACCTTTTTGCCGCTTTGAAAACCTTGGGTTTGGTCCAAACTTTGTTAACTGGATTAGACTCTTATATACTGATCCATTGGCACAAGTAGTAGTAAATAACAGAAAATCTGACGTTTTTGCTCTTCAAAGAGGGACACGACAGGGTTGCCCCTTGTCCCCACTACTATTTGCATTAACACTAGAGCCCTTGGCATACTGGATCCGTAAAGACTCCATTATCAGGGGGTTACGGTGGGCGGAGGAGTGGGAGGACAGTATCTCCCTCTACGCAGATGATATTCTATTGTATCTGGCGTCACCTGGGAGATCGCTTCACAGGGTTCTCAATATATTTACAAATTTTGGTACATTTTCCGGCTACACCATCAACTGGACAAAATCTCTTATATCTGTATTGAGAGGTAACCTGCCTTCCCTGCCCCAGGACGGCTTCAAGTACCTCATACTGTTTATCACTAAAGATCCCAAATTGTTCTATGCACATAATCTGTTGCCGCCACTACAGCGGCTAAAACATGATGTAGAGCACTGGAAGACTCGTCCGCTATCATTGTTAGGTAGAGCAGCACTCTTTAAAATGATGTCTGTGCCACGCTTCCAGTATGTCCTCCACAACTCACCTAATCCGGTCCCTACATCCTACTTTGCGGCTGTAGAAAGTGAACAAAGAATGCTGCTTTGGGGGAGTGGCCCGCCTCGGATATCAGTTCTGAAGGTAGTAAGAGGGTGGTATGATGGAGGAATCGGGCTCCCAGATATTAAAAAATATTACTGGGCAGCCCAGTTGACTGCCATCAACCAATGTATGTACCGACCTCAGGATGATCCAGGATATACGATGGACAGTTGGCTCTTACCTGGGGGAAATTACACATGTGCGCTTTATTCAAAGCCCACGAAATTACAGCTGAGAGGTCCCACCAGGCTCTCTACTCTGGTGTGGCATACGGTGTATAGGAGTCTAGGATGGACAAAGAAAATCACACTAGTCACTCCGCTGTGGGATGTGGAACAGCTGGGCTCACTATGGAAGACAAGAGGTTTCGATAGGTGGAACACTATGGGGATATCTAGGGTGGGCGAACTTTGGAAAAAGAGGGAGGTTGTACCCTTTTTGACTTTACAACAAGAGTACGGATTGGCAGATACCGAAAGATTCAGGTATCTACAGGTACTACACGCCCTGCTGATAGCCGTCCCAAGGGGTGAGACTCCTCCTGAGGCCTCGCCGCTCGAAGATAGACTTCTTGACGGGTTTATGCCAAAAAAGCAATCTCCCTGAATTACTCAAAGCTGATTAACCACTCGCCAGACCCTCTCCCACAGATCCGTGAAAAGTGGGAAGGTGACTTGTTGGAGCTGGAGGACGAAGACTGGTTGGAAGCACTGGCCTCGCCCAGAGAGGTTGCAATTTCCTCCAAACTAAAATTGGTACAGTTGAAAATATTGCACGGAATATATTTTACAGGGCCATCATTGGTCAAGATGGGATAAAGAGAAGACTCTAATTGCAGACAACAATGCGGCCTGGAAGGCACATTTTTATACATAATATGGGAGTGCACCCACATTAGTAAGTTTTGGAGGGAAGTAGTCCGGTGTATAGAGGAGGTTCTGGGAGAGGGACTGGTGCCGGAGGCCAAAATATATCTGCTAAATATATGGGAACCAACAGATTTGGGCAGTAAAGAGAAAACATGGGTATCACTGGGTCAGATGGTCGCTAAGCGAAACATTTCAAGGAAATGGGGGGCTCAGGAGGCACCGACAGTGACGGAATGGAAACAAGATATGGATTGGTGCATATTTAGGGAGAAAACAGTGTATGTATCCAAGGGGTGCCCGAGGAAGTGGACACAAATATGGGATAAATGGAACGAGTACAGGGGAGGCATATGTGTACCGCCCAGTTTTCCTCCGCTAATGTCCCCATGTTGCCAAGATGTTTGTGTGTGCTGCAGGGTGCTATGTATGAGGTTCCTCGTTGTGTTTTTGAAGAGTTAGATAGTCTCTTGATCCACTTACTTTTGGCAGGAAAATGATGCAGAATAGAACCATGAGGTGTAAGTGAGGGCAGGAGGTCTGGTGGTCCCGAAATTAGAGGTGTATTACTTGTCAGCCAAGCTCCAACATGCCGTCCACTGGATTGATGTAGATGAAAATTGGGAAAGGTCATTATTGGTGAGAGCGCATGGTGGGCATCGGCTGGGTGAGCTGTTGTTACAGGGGAAGAATGTTCTAGAGACAATGTCCCGTGTGATTCGACTCTTTATGTTGACTCTGGGAGCAGATGATGTGGAGGGTGTTGAGGTGAGCCCCAAATGATCCAGACTTAGATTTGTGGATGGCAAGCCCTTTGGCACAGGTTCAACCAATCAATCAGTGTTTGTTAAGGGTGGCCACTCTCCCATGGGGGTCTCAAGGCGCTGAGGGGGGCTGCAGATTCTGATGAGCGCTGAGGTTCAGTCAAAGAGCAAGGTCTTGGATCCTCCTTGAATTGGGTCAGAAACAGGGATAGCCTGAGGTGGAGAGGCAGGGTTTCCCAGGTTTGGGCGGTGAGGTAGGGAAATGATCTTCCTCTGGTCCTGGTCTCGCGGATTCGAGGGATGGTGGCAAGGGCCAGTTTAGCGGTTGGAGGTGTCTGGTGGGTACGTGGAATGAGAGGTGGTGGTTCGGGTATGCTGGTCAGGCATCATGGAGGGCTTTGTAGGTGTATGCAAGGAGCTTGAACATGACTCTTTTGTTGACTGGGAGTCAGTGGAGTTCTTGCAGGTGTTTGGAGATTTAGCGTCGGGGATGTTGAGGACCAGTCAAGCTGCAGTGAATCATAAACGCGTGACCGGGGCACTAACCAAAGAACATCGCTCCTCGTATAGCAGGCCAGTTGCCCAGGCCCTCGTAGTTTATGACGCCAAGGCAGTAAGCTCGGCACTTTACGGAGCCGAGCTATGGGGGTTTGAGAATGTAGAGGAAATCAGTAGGTCTGAGCATAAGTTCTTGGAGGACTTGGTGATGCTTACACGTAACAGCCCACTAACACCTCTAATGTATGATATGGGTAGGCGGCCGTTTAAAGACATTGCTAAGCTCTGCCCATTGCTCTTTTGGGCTCGCCTAAGGCGTACGGCAGAGCTCACCAATTATGCTACAGCTCTAACGGAGGTAATGAACTTAGATGTGGACCACAGGGTCAAGTGGATATCATATGTGAGGAAATCTATGATACTACTTGGCCTTAAAGAATCGTGGGATACCCAAAACCCCCCGAGCAAGGCGGAACTTAAGCGCCAATACTGGGATTGGATTGATAGACAGGAGCTCAGTAAGCCGAATATGGGGAGATTAACAGATGAATTTCTCACATTTAAGCAGACTAGAAGTCTGGAGCCATACCTTGATGTGATCCAGGTCCCACGGGACAGGGCTCTGTATACTCAGTTTAGGTTCGGCTCACTCCCCGTTAATGCTCTAACATCAAAGTGGCACTCAGCTGAGAACACAATAGAAAGTTTCCCTTGCTGTGGAGCCTCAACGGAATGCGTTGCCCATGTCATGTTTGCTTGCCCAGCTTACAACAACGCAAGGTCCAAATGGATAAAACCAATCTGCAGTGACATGGGCACCTGCGACCACCAGGTTGCTCTGCACATCCTAAAATCCGACCCAAGCGTTCTTTTCTCTTGTGGGGTGGCTAAGTTCCTAAGCCACGCTTGGTTAGTTAGGCTTAAAGTCCTGTGTGGGGTGACCTAACCATAGGCCTTGTGCGATACTGGAGGCAGTCATTAAGCTATGTGATGCTGCATTCATTAAATCACAGACTACTTCGGGATGTCACCACAAATTTAGAATGTCTCTCCAGATGGACATGGCACCTGCATTTTATATAAATACTGTTGTGATGAACTCTATTTTTTTTTTATATATATATACTTCCCTTTTAATCGATGTGTACATGTTATGGCATGAATTTGTAGAAACTTGCATGCACACTTTTTAGGTAAATGTTTTTACTGATATCTGTTTTATGTTTCGTAATATAACACAATGCCAAAAATGCTGTGCCAGCATATTTTATGTGAATTTTTGCATTCAAAGACTAAATTACTATCTAGTATATGTTTTTATTCTTTGTACAACTGTCGAACAATGCTTTTATGATACGTGTTATCGAAATAAAGCTATTGATTGATTGAATACGATGCCGCGGAGGGTGGTGTTGGGTTTGGTCTGAACCTGGAAGTGGAGATGTTCCATGGTTGTCATTGGGTTGTCCGAATGGGTGGTCAGATTGCGCAAACTATGACGAAGTCAAAACAAGCTTTATTCGATTTAATTAATAAATCATAAAAGCACATAAATAAATGTCATCATAAAAACAAATTTGCCCATTTACAATTAAAAAGACAATAGTGCCAACATTAATTCATTTTAAAATCGTCAAAGTAATACTAATACATATACGGTTTAAAATATTATAAAGGGTCAATTACATAATACATCTACCTACACTTATCCATACCACTTTCTAATTACAATGGCACCTCTAATAAAATTTAAAACCGCAGAGCAGATATTGATAGATTCCAGAGAAAGCAGGTAGTGAAAACCTTCTATTAAAGAACAAGGGCGAAGTGCCCTTAGCCGTGGAAATAAAAATGTGGCTCTCATTGCTTATACAAAGGACACAAAAAAAGTAAACTGTACAGTGCTTTGTTTTGTCATATATTGCATGGACTCAGCAGAAGGTTACTGGACTAGCTGCACTGCTGCATAAAAGCTACCAAAATGCACACCAAGGACAAGGGAAATCTAGTTAAGTAAAATCTATATTGCTGATTCCTTGTAAAAACCAAATAAAATTGCGGTTGGGTTGAGAGGGCACTAACATTTAAGTGAGTCACTGACCTCTGCTGGTTCACAACGTGCAGATGGTTTGAGCTAGTCCTTGAAACATATGCAGTTTTAATCACAGATTTTGCTTAGTGGGGCATTTTTACTGGGTTATTAAAAAAGTAAATTCGACCCAAATTTTGGAAAGTTTCTTTCAAATATCTGAACCAGGGAATGATGTCCTGATAGAGCTTCAAATCTATTTGCATGGGCAAAAGGTCCAACAAATGATGTTTTGGTATGTATCTCTGGGTGCCATTTTGCCTAATCCTAAAAGGAATACTAAAGGTAGGGCCGTTGTAAAACTAGGTGGGTAGGATATCCCAGAGGATGCAACTACTTTGTAAAAAAAAAAACATTTTCCTCAAATTTATGTGATGGAAAGTTATGGAATCTTCGAGAAGCCAGAAAATCCCACCCACCCAGCATTCCCCCAAGTATATCGATACAAATGGTACCTTACTTGCGTGGTAGGCCTAGTGCCTGCAACAGGAAATGGGCCAAAATGCAACATGGACCCATCAAATTTTTCCACTGAAAACTGACCCTTTTTTTTGCAATGTGCCTAGCTGTGGATTTTAGGCCCTAGCTTGGCCGGCACCCAAAAAAACCTAGCAAACCTATATATTTTTGAAATCTAAACACCCAGGGAAATCAAGGATGGGTGACTTGTGTGGCTCTCACCAGAGTCCCTTACCCAGAATCTATTCCAAACCTCAAACTTTATAAACAAATTAACATATTTTCCTCACATTTATGTGATGGAATGTTCTGGAATCTGTGGGGAGCCAGAAACTTCCACCCACCCAGCATTCCCCCAAGTCTCCCGATAAAAATGGTACCTCCCTTCTGTGGGTAGGTCTAGTGCCCGTAAATGCCCCAAAACGCAACGTGGACACATCACATTTTTCCACTGACAACTGACCTTTCTTTTGCAATGTGCATAACTGTGGATTTGTGGCCCTAGCTCAGTCAACACATAGAGAAACCTAGCAAACCTGTAATTGTTTTTAAATTAGACAACCAAGGCAATACAGGATGTGTGTGACTCTCACCAGGTTCTTTTACCCAGATCCTTTGCAAACCTCAACATGTGTCTAAAAAAAACAATTTTCCTCACATTTCTGTGATGGGAAGCTCTAGAATCTGTGGGGAGCCCGAAACCTCCACCCACCAAGCATTTACTCAAGTCTCTGGGTAAAAATGGTACCTCACTTGTGTGGGTAGGGCTAGTGCCCACAACAGGAAATAGGTCAAAACGCAAAGTGGACACATCACATTTTTCCACTGAAAACTGACCCTTGTTTTGCAATGTGCTTAGCTGTGGATTTTAGGCCCTAGCTCAGCCTGCACCTGGGGAAACTTAACAAACCTGTACATTTTTTAAAACTTGATACCGAGGGGAATCCAGGATAGCATAACTTGTGTGGCTCTCTCCAGGTTCTGTTACCCAGAATCCCTTGCAAACTTAAAAATGTGTCTAAAAAACACATTTTCCTCACATTTCTGTCATGGAAAGGTCTCGAATCTGAGAGGAGCCACAAACTTCCTTCCACCCAGTATTCCCTGAAGTCTCCCTATAAAAATGTAAAAGGATGCCTTACTTGTGTGGGTGCCCAAAGCAGAGTCAGTCCAAAAACGTATTAAAAAACTTTCCTCTTGGATCCACTCTGCTTTCCCCCTCAATCTCTGCACATTTTTGGCCCTTCCCTGTCGCAGGCACTTGGCTCACCCACACAAGTGAGGTATCATTTACCTCAGGAGACCGTGGGGAAGGCTGGGTGGTAGGAAATGTTTGCCAGTGTGGAGATCCAAAACAGAAACTCAGGGGAAAATCTGATTTGTTTAGCTAAATTTGAGGTTTTCAGGGGATTCTGGGTAAGGAAACTGTATGGGTTCCACGCAAGCCACACCTCCATGGACTCCCCTGGGTATCTAGTTTTCATAAATGTCTGGGTTTGGTAGGTTTCCCTTAGCCACCAAGTCTGGGACCAAAAATACAGGTGACCCCCATGCAAAACCAGGTCATTTTGTGATTGATAATTTTTGATGCCTCTACAATATGTTATGGGCCCTTTGCTGTCACAGGCACTTGGCCCACCCACACAAGTGAGGTAGCATTTTTATCAGGAGACCTGGGGGAATGCTGGGTAGTAGGAAAATATCTGTAGGCCTGTTGATCCCACAACTTTCCCACACAGAAATGTAAGGAAAACATGTTTTTTTAGCTAAATTTGAGGTTTGCAGGAGATTCTGAGAAAGAAAACGTTGGGGGATCCATGCAAGCCACACCCTTGGTAAATTTCCCTAGATGGCCACCGAGACCAAAAATGCAGTTGACCCCATTGCAAAACCAGGTCGTTTTGTGGTTGATAATTTTTGATGCCTCCACACTATGTTATGCTATGTTAAAATATTTATAGAGTGCATGGCTGTCCCAGCAATGGGAGGTCCCAGCACTGAGACAGCAAGGAGAAGTGAGTGAGTGGAGGAGACTAACGATCAGTGAAAAGCCAAGTCGTCACCGCCCTTCTGAAGGCCACGTAGTTGGAGATACTTCTGGTAAGAGGGGCAAGGAGTTGGGGGGGTGTGGCTAACCGCCAAGCATGGCGGACGTGTATTAGCCGAGCTCCGGAGCGGGCCCTGAATCCTGGCAGTAACTGTGCCGTCGCTGGGTCATCCGATACCCTGCTCGGCTGGATGGACCCCCGGTAGCCCTGGAGAGACTCTGAGGGGGCAGGGAATTGGTGTGCACCGTATGCGGAGACTAAACGGGGCTGTACAGATGCTGGTGCTGCGGCCCAATATCTGAAGACAGCCGGGCGGCGTTGCGCAGCTGTCGGGTGCGGCTGAACGGAAGCGGCTGCAAGTGAGAGCAGTAACAGAGCGACGTGAAAGGGGCTCCCGGCTCTGCGGAAGACGCCGCTAGACCAAGGTATATGCTGCGGGCTGTGTATGACATCGACAGAGGAGCCCAGATTGTGATAATCAGCAGGGGGGACGTGATGAGTCAGCGTGGTTGGTCCGCCTTAAGGGGATGAAAATATAATAAAGGCGAAAGTGTTGGACGGTCCCAGAGAGGCAGAAAAAGACTGACGTGTAATTCTGCCCCCTGGCCCTCCAGGCACCGACAGGAACTACCCCTGGATGGGGCCTACAGAAATTGGCAGGGGAGTCGAGTAGAGGCCCTTGTTGTGCCGGGGAACTGAGTCGATCAGCGTGGGGACACATAAGCGAGTTTAAAGCGTCTCTGACCCCCCTAATAAACCACAGTGGGCTGCCACAGAACAACCAAGGGCTGAAGCAAGACCTCCGCCCGGGTAGGCTATGACTCTTTCTCTGCCTCCCGGAAAACACCGAAACGTGAGCACAGTGCCCGGCTGGGCCACACATGCCCCCTGTCGTGCACTGCTTAATCGAAGTGCTAGTTAGCTGCTGCCAGGCCCTGATTTCCATGGTCGGTTGAGTCAACACTATTCCCAGCAACCCAGGCGAGCTAAGAGGGTCTGAAAAGGTATAAAGGAATCATCCCATTGGCGTAAATCCTATATGAATACTTGGCTGAGCTGGAGCTAGGGGCAGGAGGACTGACAGCTCTGCGTGTGGAGAGAATAACTGGGAGCTATGCAGCGTCTTCTGAGTAATATGGGGCTCACCAGGGGGAAGCAGGCAGTACCTCAGACCTCGGGAGGCCCAGGTCAAACTAGCCAAGATGAGACGGACAACGCCCATGAACCAGATTGTATCCCGCCGACAGTAATGGAAGGGCAAGTGGCTAAATAAGACCTAATATTACAAGAGGTGCGTGACTCTAGAAAGGCAATTGAACAACAGATGGGCGCTCTTACTACAGGTTTCACGCTACTAAAAGGCGACCATAGTAAAATGGCTGAAACGGTCTGCACCAACAAACTTCACATTGCAGAGATAATGCCTCAGCATAAAACCCACTCAGAACAACTGGAACAATTGCGAAGACAACTTTCAAACCTTCAGGATAGGGTGGATGACACAGAAGGGAGAGCTAGTTGCAACAACGTAAGAATAGTGGGATTACCGGAATGGTGCGAAGGGCAGAATCCCACTCAATTTATCGATAATGGTTAAGAGATATGATTGCCCCGGACGGCCTTACTGAACACTTTAGTGTGGAGAGAGCACACAGAATACCAATGCGGCCCCCTCCCCCTGGGGCCAGCCTAGACCAATAATATCACATATCCTCAATTTTAAAGACCGGGATACCCTACTTCGTGCAGCCCGTAAAAAGGCCTGATCCACTATGAGGACAAAAGAATCTCTCTGTATCCCGACTTCACATTAACAGTACAAAGAATGAGAGCATTGTTCCAAGATGTGAAAAAGCAACTAAGAGGCCATAACTTGAAATATGCTCTCCTCTTCCCCGCCAGGCTAAAAGTAATACATGAGCAGAAATTTCTTTTTGTTGATAACCCGGAGGAAGCAGAAGAATGGATGGAAGTTATGCTGTCACAATGCCCATCACAAAGTTCGTCACAATCTGCAAGGCCAAAGCCACACAAATCCCCAAAGGCTGGACAGGGTAAAAATGATCGTAAAAAATTGCCGAGCACAGATGCCACCACAAGTCCAACTCGGGATAAAATAATTGAAGGCCAGTAGTCTGTGATTATAGCAGCTGCAGCGCTCGATGATTGGGATATGCACTCGGTGGCGGACTCACATGAGTCCTCAGAGGACAGTACAGTACATCAGACTCTGAAAACAGTCTGGCCCTCTTCCCTTCTATTACCCCCTCAGACGGTGAACGATTACCTGGGCTGATGTTACTTGGTTTGTATGCAGGGAGACAGGGATGTCATGTAGAGCGTAGTCAAAATGTCTTATATTACCTATGATGATCCGGCGGTGTTTGCATATTTGTTATGATAAGGGCCCGGGATGGACCAGTTGTGGTACTAATGTAGCGTACTACACCCCCCTATTTACTGCTGAGTATGGTTTCCACCCCCCCATTGCAAATGCACTATTGTCTCAATTGTTAGACTGTTCATTTGTTACTATCATCTTAGTTTGGTCCTCTGCCGTTTTGTGGAGGAACCTAGTACTATTGGGGATTGTTAGTGGTTGGAGCAGACTCACTTCTACGTAAACTCTTGGTTGCTCCTTCTAGCATTCCATCTTTTATGGTACATGAGGAATTAAGGCAGGGCTACATAACAGATAATATTGCTGTAGCACCCCTGATATGGTGGCTAAATATTTGGTCTAGAGATAAGCCAAACCTAAACCAAACTATTTTGGAGGACTGCATGATGTTAGACAGAGTTGCAGATATTCCCTTGATAAAATATGTCTCCCAGCAGCTTTCAGCTCTCGGGCAACCAAGACCAAGAAAGCTGCATTCTGAAGCTGTAAAAATTATAAAAACACAATTTATAACGAGGAGACAATTGGATAGGGAAGCAAATGAACTGAAGAAACCTACATGTAGATATTTTATGATTATAAGTCCTGGAATTTTAACTCTACCTTTCTGGTCTTTTGTTAATAATCTGCATCATCGTTTTCTTTTATCGAAATTTAGATTTAATTGTATCCACTGGCTCCTAACTGTACCTAAGGGTTTTTCAAAGCCAGGTACCCTGCAACCATGTGCATGTGATAATTGTTCTGACCAAGACCTGTTGCACTTTATGTTTTTTTGTGATTTTTATACTGAGTTGCGAGTCAAATACATCCTACCACTTTTAAGAGATTGCTATTTTGCACAAGTAAGACCAGCATTGATCTATTTACAAATGCTTTCTTCCCCACTCGTATGTTATGGACTTGCACGCTTTTTATCAGGGGCAATCCGTAAAAGAAATAATCGGGTGTGCTAACAATAATGATTTGGGCTGTTCGAATATGTTTCTTTTAATGTGAATCTATTTTAATTAAGTTTTTAATTTCATCTGTGGTGTAGTTTTAACTCAAAATATTAATGTGTTCCTTTTTATAAAATACTTTTATGGCCAGAACGTGGCCGAATAAAGTTTTAATTGACTTGACTTGACTCACTTGCTGTGGAAATAATATCCGATACTTATGGCCTAGCGGAGGTATGTTTGATATAGTACTACAAATTACTGCATGGCGACAACCAGCATCTATAAGATTTTGACGTGGAATGTTAGGGGAATGGGGTCTGTCCATAAGAGACATAGGGTGCATGCTCAACTAAACAGGAGGAAAGCTCATATTGTATTAATGCAAGAAATGCACCTTACTCACTCCGAGACTGCTAAACTAAGGAAAAAATGGAGGGGGCAACTGTTCTGTACATCTTACTCTGCATTTGTGAGGGGGCAGCTATTTGGATCAGGAGCGGCACCCCGTTTGTAATTCTGGAACAAAAAATCGATGTAAATGGTAGATACGTGCTGCTGCGGGGTAAGTTAGATGGGGAACACCTGGTACTTGGCAGTATATATGCTCCCAATGTAGAACAGGACAAATTCCTTGGGTTACTAAACACGGTATTGGCAGACTGGGAGGGATATCCTTGGGTGGTAGGTGGGGATTTCAACGCTGTACTAAATGTGGATCTTGACCGTTCGGACCCGCCAATATCAGGGGCTCACAGTAAGAAACAAGCTGAAGCATTGTGCGGCTGGGCAGCAGGATGGGCACTTGGAGATGCCTGGCGAATACACAAACCGACTCATCGGGAGCATTCATTTTATTCTCTGCCACACATGTTACATACACGCATTGATAGGGAGTTTTGTACTATGCCGCTGTTGGCACACATTACCCACACTACTTATCTCGGGAAGACACTATCAGATCACAACCCCCTAGAGATGTCGCTTGAATGGGGCAGGGTCCCCACTCCGGTGCCGACTTGGAAGTTGCGGCTAGTCACCTTGGAGGACCCGGTGTTCTGTACCACCTTCTCAACTGCCATATCGAATTACCTTTCAGAAAACACAAATACTGTGAGCTCTCGGCATGTCGAATGGGAGGCTTTTAAGACGGTCAATCGAGGGGTGGTCATTAGCACTCAGGTGGGGGTCCGTGCCACAGTAACCAGAGAGCTCCGGGAACTAGAAGACAGACTGGGAGGACTTGAGCGGGCCGCTGTTGCAGATGAATCAAACAGGGTGGCCTTGCAGGAAGCACATATAAAATATGCAGAACTTCTAGAGCAATTGAGAACTATTGACTATTGCACCTATACGCAGAAACAACAGGCAGAGGCGGATAAGGCGGTGCCCTTCTAGCAAGGATTATAAGGGATTTGCCGACCACTGCCCCAATTCATGAGGTTCACACACTGAAGGGAACCACAGTGCATACACAACTAGGCATTAACACAGCATTCAGGGAATACTATGAAGACCTGTACGTGCCACAAGAGGAGCTTCGAGAAAAGGAGTTGTGCAACTTCCTTGATGGACTGGAGTTCCCCCAGCTCCTGGAAGCCCAAAATAAAGAATTGGCAGCACCAATAACAAAAGCCAAAATTTGAGCGGCCATAAAAGATCTCCCGCGAAACAAAACCCCTGGGCTTGATGGCCTGCCAACGGAATCTTATGAAGCCTTTTCGGCACAACTAGTCCCTCATCTAGAAAAATTGTACCAGGCTGCGTTAGAAGCTGGTTTCTTGACCCCCACCACAAGTCAGGCCTTGGTTGCATCCCTTCTAAATCCAGGCAGAGATACCACAGACATGTCAGGATATTGCCCCCTTTCTTTATTAAACACAGACTAAAAAATTCTTAGTAAGATTCTGGCCCATAGGCTGCATAGCTACTTACCGAAATTGATACACATAGACCAGTGCGGCTTCATCCCTGGTAGGAGTACATCCCTTAATACTAGACGTCTGCATCAGATACAACTGTGCCGGTAGACGATGTCAAGGCGGGTTGCATTTCCCTCGACCTGTGACAGGCCTTTGATACCCTGCACTGGAGCTATATGCTACGTGTCCTCTCGCTGTTTGGAATACCTAGTGCATATGTGAACTGGGTCCAGCTACTGTATGCGAATCCTACAGCACAGGCCAGAACAGGAGCTCATTTTTCGCAGCCCTACCTGGTAGCCAGAGATAGGCAACAGGAATGCCCTTTATCGCCCCTGCAGTTTGTGTTAGCGCTGGAGCCGCTAGCCATTAAGATTCGGGAATAGGGGTATCAAGATGAAGGGCACTACTCATATTCTATCGGCCTACGCGGATGACATTATACTTTATCTCAATAACCTATGGGGCCCCAATGAACCACTTCCTATGGTGTTTCACAATTTTCAAACACTCTTGGGACTCGCCATTAACGAGTCCAAATCTTACGCCTATTATTTTAATGGCACTGCACGCCTAGAACCCGTTCAATTTGGTCACTGGTCATTCCCTGTAGCTCCTGTCACGTTTAAATATCTTGGCATACAAATATACAGGGAACCACAGGATCTATTGTATGGTAATTTGGGCCATGCAATCAAGGCGTTAAAAACACAAATTGTATTCTGGACTTCCTTGCCGCTTTCAGTGGCAGGAAGAGTGGCCATATCTAAAATGGTTATGCTCCCTAGATTACTTTACTTATTTACTAACCTTCCGATAATAATCCCAGCACATATATTCAAAACATTAAACACGATGCTGACCAAATTGATTTGGGGTAAAGCAGGGCCGGACTGGCCGTAGCGGGCACCAGGCGTTTCCCCGGTGGGCCTCTAGGGTGGGGGCCGGTTTTGGGCCCCTGGGGGATGTTTTTGTTTCCGGGGGTCGGCAATATCGGCCCCCTGTAACAAAAACGGCCGAAACGGCACTCGCAAAAAGTTGGGCTGCACCTGGGGGCTGGCTGAGCAGTTTGCCAGGGCCGGTTTGGGTTCCCAGTCCGGCCCTGGGGTAAAGGACGCAGGAGAATAGGACTTTCTAGATTACAACTTAACACGGACCGGGGAGGCCTAGGTGTTCCAGACTTCCAGGCATATTGTTACGCCAGCCAACTCCAGTGGCTCTCATACTGGACAGCGGGGCGACACTTACAAGAAATAGGAATGTCCCAGAGAGAGTGGGAGAGGGGCGCACTGCATACTTTACTATTGCCTAAAAGTAAACCTCTATCATCAGCTCCACCACTGTTAAAAGTGTCCATTCACTATTGGAAGAAAGCTATTCATTACACCAAAGGATTGAACCCCTATGCACCTAACATCCCAATGTTGGGGATCCCCACACCGTCCAGAATAATAGCCGCGGGATGTCTGACCAAGTGGTTGGATGAGGGAGTCACTACGGTCGGAATGTTGTTTATGGACAATATGCTTATGGACCATGACACCTTTGTCAGAGAGCAAGGAGTACCCAATTCACTATATATCCTCCACGCTAGCATCAGTAGGTACATTAGACATACCTGGTTGCCCGACGGCATGGAAACCCATATGCATGAACTTACACATATGTTTTATTTAATGGGCAATGGGGGTCATTTAACCAGATGGCTATATCGCAGTATCCGATCACAGGCGGCAATCCCGCTGCAGACACTTAGATAGAAATGGTCCGCAGACATAGGTCGTGAACTGTCGGATAAAGAGTGGGAAAGAATGCTGGAATATCCCAAGAAAATATCCTGTAACCCCAAGTTTAAACTGATCCAGTACATGCTGTTACACAGAGCATATCTGACTCCACACAGACTGAGCATAATGTTCCCAGGTGCAGCCGATGCATGCCCTCGATGTCATACACAACCAGCTGAACTAATATACATGCTGTGGGCATGCTCATGATTAACACCCTTCTGGGAGACTGTCCTCGAATTTATCAGAGATGTAGCACCTTGGACGGGACACAATACAATGGAATACTGCTTGATGGGAGTAGGTAAGAAGCACAAGTCACTGGGAACACAGACCAGATTCGCAAACCTAATATTAATATTGGCAAAGCGATCAATTACAATGCGGTGGAAGTCTGCGCAACCACCGACGGCACTGGCATGGCATGGAAAAGTGGTTCGATGGGGGAGGACTGAAAGTATGGAGATCAGAAGAGAAGAGAATAGAGGGATGAGGAAGAACCCAATTTCTCTGGAATGGGATATGTTGTTGGAAATGTTTATTTCTGCTGAACCATTATTGCACTGAAATATTATATTATATCGAACCCTTGTACAATTACCATGGTAACATTGTATAACAGTCCCCAAATGGACCCCACATGAGAATTATATGTAAGCCTGTACGTTATGTACTCAACACCATAGACAATACCGTGACTAGTTTGCCGCCGCTGAGCTATGCAGATACAGTAGTGAGACTGGGGAGGGAGACTGGGTGGGCTATTAGTTAATTGCTGTAGGGAGGGGGAGGGATTTTAATTTATGTTTCCAGAACTTAAGCTGTTAAAAGTATAAGTAATGCTGTTACTCTCCTGATAATCATGTGCTGTGATTGTACAACAATGTCACGGCATAAATTATGCCATATTGAAATGTTTTTCTTTTTGAAATTCAATAAAATATGTTTAAAAAAAAAATAGAGGGGCAAGGAGTTCCAAAGGCCCGGCATGATCACCTGGATTGAACGCCCTCCTGCTCTGCGAAACCGGGGGACCCGAGCCAGGTGGAGATCAGCCGAGCTTAGAGCATGTGTGGGGGGGTAAGGGAGGCACAGATCGCTCAGAATCGCTGGACCAATGCCAGAGAGAATCTTATGAGTGAAGCAAAGGGCTTTAAAGTGAATTCGCTGCTCTATGGGCAGCCAGTGAAGTCGGTGAAAAAGACCAGAAACCGAGCAATGCATGGGCAGGGCAAATAGAGTACGGGCTGCAGCATTCTGAGCATGCTAGAGCCTTTTGATCACTGACTTATTAGAGCCATGGAGCAGCGCATTACAATAGTCCAGCCTAGCCAAGACAGTGGCTTGGACAGTCATCTGACGGGTGTGGGGGTCGAAAAGTCTAAAATGGGTTTTAGGCCTCGGAGAAGGCTGAAGCAGGTACCTGCTATTGATTTGGAATGAGCGTCGAAGGAGAGGGCACTATACACCCAGACGCTCAGGGTCTTCACAATAGTTTTCGGCAGGGGTGGGTGCGCCAAGCTCGGGAGGCCACCAACTGCTACCCCAGAGATGGGTGTCTCTTCCTAGGACAAGGATATCTGATTTAGAAGAGTTCAATTGAAGACAATTGGCCACCATCCAAATAGAGATGGCGCTCAGATCCTCCTGAAATTTTGCCGAATCTTGGCTAGGGTCATTGGTGAAAGAAATCACCAGCTGCGTGTTATCAGCATATGACACCAAGGAGATATTTCAAGCTTTAGCTCGCAGGGCCAATGGCTGGATGTAAACATTGAACAAGGTAGGGGTCAATGCTGAACCCTTGGGGATGTCACAGCGCAGATGTGTAAGGGAATAAAAAGGGGGAGCAATGACTTAAAAGGTCCTGTCAGTCAAAAAAAGAATAAAACCAGGAGAGGGCTTTGCCGACGATACCGATCTCCCACAGCCGATACAACAGGGTATTATGGGAGACCGTATCGAATGCTGCACTTAGGTCGATTAGAATCAATGCCGAGGTTCTGCCCTCATCCAGGGAAGCTCGTAATTGCTCAGTGACCGCCAGTAGAGCTGGCTCAGTGCTATGGTGAGGCCTAAACCGTTTTGGGAAGGGTATAGTATTAAATGAGATTCCAAGTACTGAGTCAGGATAGTGTTAACATGAGATTCTGTTATTTTGGCTAAGAATGGGAGCAAGGAAATCAGGCAGAAATTCTCTGGCCTCGTGGCATCTAGTCAAGGTTTATTTCAGCGGGTGGATAACTTTGGCATGTTTCCATGATTCCAAGGTAACTGCCGAAGATAAGGATAGGTTAGTGAGTTCCAGGCAACCAGGTAGGAAACAGTCTTGGAACTTTACAAAGAAGTCGGGTTTAAGAGGGTTGTCTGGGGACCCTGGCTTTATCTTGGTAAACAAGGCCTGAAGGACCTCAGAGGTGATCGAAGGAAAAGATGACAGGGAATGGTTCACAGTTCCTGTGTGGTAGACTTCCAGGGGGTCCAGGTCTATACGCTCAGACAGAAACTGTCATATATGCACTCAACCTTATAGATGAAGTAGGTGGCCAATACCTCACATTGAGAGTTGGATGATATAACACTTTCAGGAGCCAAAGGTGATTTCACTATATCTTTTAAGAGAGAGAAGATCATTTTTGTGGGGTTGTTGCTCATGTTAATTTTGTTCGCATAATAGGCGGCACGAGATTTCCGAACCAGTTTATGGTAGGCCTTAATGGAAGTTCTATACTGAGATTTGGCTATGGTGTCGTAGGAATGCCTTCAGGCACGTTCCATAACCTTACAGTTTTCCTTGCCACTGTTAGCGATTTGTTGAACCAAGCATTAGCCCGTGCTTTTTTAGGATATATCAATTTGGCCGGGATACACTTGTCCATTGCCTGATTGACCCACCCCCTAAAGCAATCACTGGCCACCTCTATGTTATTGGGCAATGCTGGTCTCAGAGTGCCAAGAGTAGCTCCGAAGGTGGTAGGATCCAGTTTATGCCACAGGCGTTTGTTCAGTGGGTTACGGTGGGGCTGTGATTTAGAGCCTGCTAGGTATATAAAAAAAGAAATGAGGGAGTGGTCGGTCCATGTCATGGATAGAGAGGCTAGGACCTCTACGGACGGGATGTTAGAAAAAACAGGGTCGAGGCGATAGCCAGCCAGGTGCGTAGGCCCTGCAATCCATTGCGACAGTTGACAAGCTGTCATGTCGCCTAAGACGTTATGGATATCAGGGTCACCTTGGAACTTCAGGTGGAGATTCAGGTCATCTATGATGGTAATATTGGATGTTTTGAGTGTCAGTGAGGTGACAGCATTGGCTAAAGCTTCTCTGAATGTTTTAGACGGACCTGGCAGACTATAGATTAGCAGTCCAGAGAACATGAAATTATCCGTCAGTACAATTTTAAAGAGTGCGCTTTCACAATCAGGGAGTTTTTCCAGGGTGAGGCTACATGCGTAGATGGTTTTATATATCATTGCAATACCCCGCCTCTCCCCGCCACTCTATTCAAGTTGATCATAGCGTATCCGGTGGGCAAGGCCAAAGCTGGAATAGCAACAGAGTCCTGAGAGAGCCAGGTCTCCGTCAGAAACAAAATATCAGGGGACCGCTCTAACAGGTCAAACACCTCTGCATGGTGTTTGGCCAAGGAGCAGCAGTTTAGGCTGCCACTTTTATACTCCTTCATGTGAGGGGAGGGATGCAGGCAGGGGCTGACCCAAAAAGCGTACCGATTGCAGTGCAGTGCAGTATATTTTGGGCCCTTCCCTGTCACAGACACTTAGCTCACCCACACAAGTGAGGTATCATTTTACTCAGGAGACCGTGGGGAAGGCTGGGTGGTAGAAATGTGTGCCAGCGCGGTGATCCCAAACAGAAACGTGGGGAAATCCTGATTTCTTTAGCCAAATTTGAGGTTTTCAGGGGATTTTGGAGTTTGCATGCAAGCTACACCTCCCTGGACTCCCCTGGGTGTCTAGTTTTCAAAAGTGTCTGGGTTTGGTAAGTTTCCCTAGATGGCACCAAGCCCAGGACCAAAAACGCAGGTGACCCCCCTTGCAAAACCAGGTTGTTTCGTGATCGACAATTTTGATGCCTCCATAATATGTTTTTGGCCCTTCCCTGTTGGAGGCACTTTGCCCACCCACACAACTGAGGTATCATTTTACTCAGGAGATTGTGGGGAAGGCTGGATGGTATGAAATGTGTGCTGGAGCGTTGATTCAAAACAGAACTGTGGGGAAAACCTGATTTGTTTAGCATAATTTGAGGTTTTCAGGGGATTTTGGGTAAGAAAACTTTGGGGATCAATGCAAGCCACACCCATCTGGACTACCCCGTCTATCTAGTTTTCAGAAATGTCCGGGTTTGGTAGGTTTCCCTAGATGGCCACCGAGCCCGGGACCAAATAAGCAGTTGACCTCATTGCAAAACCAGGTTTTTGTTTTGTGATCGATAATTTTTGATGCCTTTTGGCTCACCCACACAAGTGAAGTAGCATTTTTATCATCAGACCTGGGGGAATGCTGGGTGGTAGGAAATTTGTTCAGGCTTCGTGATCCCACAACTTTCCCACACTGAAATGTGAGGAAAAGGTGATTTTCTTAGCTAAATTTGAGATTTGCAGGGGATTCTGGGTACAAAAGGTTTGTGAGATCCACGCAAGCCACATCTTCATTGTTAATAATTTCAACATTAGATCAAAGAACCACTGACTTACAGCTCGTGAGCTTTACAGTCCATTCACATGCCTTTCATGCGTCAGAAAACCATTCACACTGCCAACTGCAGGCCCAAGACAAGTCTACGCTTACATTTACAAACAGCACCATTCAAGGGCCCATCACTCTCATATGCCAATAGGTCTAACACACCAATTTTGCCACCAAGCACTCAATCATCAGACAACTGACAAACTCACCTCAAGCAAGTCCATACACAAACTGGCTACCAGCGACCAACACACCGCCAGTCCATGCACACCGCCAGCCAAGTGCCAGTCTACATACACTGCCTACCAAGCAAGCACCAGCCTACACACACCTCCATGCAAGCACCAGTCTACACACACCTCCAGCCAAGTGCCAGTCCACACGCACCACCAGTCAAGCATCAGTCTACATGCACTGCCAGCCAAGCATTAGTCCACACACACTGCCAGCCATGCGCCAGTTTACACACACCACCAGCCAAACGCTAGTACTCACAGACCATCAGCCAAACTCAACTTCACACACACACATAAACGTTCCCTGGTGTCTAGTGGCTTTCTGTCTCCCTTGGAGCTGATGAGCCTAAAAATTAGGATGATCTGCCCCTGGATTGGGGGGGCAGAAAACTGCCAACATAGTGCCCCATGATGGGGAGCGACCACTGGCCAAAGGGCCGCTCACTGACATATAAATAAATAAAATCCCTGGTGTCCATTGGCTTTCTGCAAAAATTAAGGCCGATCTGCCCCCAGGTAGGGCAGAAAAAGGCCAAAACATTGCCCCCTAGTGGGGAGCGACCCTTGGCCAAGGGGCCGCTCCCCAAAATATCAATAAATTCAATCCCTGGGGTCTAGTGGGTTTTTGCCCCTCTTGGGAGCAGATCGGCCTAAAAATATGGCCGATCTGCTCCTAAGAGGCAGAAAAGATCAACATAATGCCCCACAAAAAAGGGGGGGCACCCTTGACTAAGGGCCCCTACCCCACATGCCTAATAACATATGCCTGGTGTCTAGTGGGTTTCTGCCCCCCTTGGGGGCAGGTCGGCGTAAAAATATGGCTGATCTGCCTCAAGGGGGGCATAAACGGCCAAAGTTTGCCAAATTATAAAAGGGAGTGGCCCTTGCCCAAGGGGCCACTCCCAATACCCCCAAAAATCCCTGGTGGCCTAGTGGGTGCATCCCTCCCCGTGCCTCTGTGCTGTGCACAATGCCCCCAGGAGGAAAAACATACCAATTCCTCCTACACGTTGGCATCCATTGCTTCCAGATTGTCCCCGGCCTGCTCTGATGAGATCGGTGCACCATGTGTGTGCCAATGTCATCAGATCGCTGAGGTGGGGGTCAGGGGTGCCAGAGGAAGTTCTTCTGCTGCCATCGCAAGTGGCGCCCTATAATTAACGTCCCACTGGGGAAGCACCAGGGCCTCACCCATGTGGATGGGTGCATGGACATAATGGTTACGCCCTTGTCACAGGAGTGCCATGGCCGAGGACGTAACCAAGGGGTTAAGTAAAGAGGATAATTTGGCACTGAAAGCCCTTTTTGTGGGTACCAGGCGCACCAAAAGGAAGTGTGATGAGTGTACCAAAAGCACAATGAAGGTCTATCTTAGCACTAAAGAAATTGATTTAAAGAGCCTTATCTGACATGGACCGTGGGGAG
This sequence comes from Calotriton arnoldi, assembly GCA_963921515.1. Lineage (NCBI taxonomy): Eukaryota > Metazoa > Chordata > Amphibia > Caudata > Salamandridae > Calotriton > Calotriton arnoldi. The sequence goes on along the minus strand of CAWUFW010015546.1, from coordinate 55,184 downwards.
GTGGGAAAGGTCTTTACTTTCCACTTTAGGGCTCACTTTGAATTTTGGTAATATCAGCACATTAGGCCCCTACCCTTGGAACAACATGGCCTACAAATTCTTACAATTGCTGAGTGATGAGTCAATTTCTTTTTAAAAATGGCTGTCTATTGGAGGAAACCCATGTTAAGCTGAACCATTTCATCGTCCATCTTATATTTATAAACGGGTATACATTCCTAGGGTAACTTTCCAGTGCACTTATATTAACTCCTTAATTGCTGGGCCTTTTCCCAACAGTGCTGAGCCCTTTTGTTTAACTATTTGAGGTAGTTTACACTTAGGGCTCCATAACACTTTTCACATAATGTATCCAAGCCAAATTTACATCTTTTTTTCAATATTCTGGGAACTCTAAAGGGACCCAGGGCTTGTAGATTCCTCTGGAGGGACCAAGAAAATAAGCAACATATAGCAACATTTTTAGTTTTTGTGCAAAAGGTGTCTTTTTTTCTTCTAAAAATAGCATCACCATCTTCCCAGCTTTCAGAAACATGCAGAGCTGAATATAAAATCAAATTTCTTTGCCACTTTATGTCATTTTTCAAAGTAGTAGCCCATGTTTCCTATTTTTGTGCTCTCCAGTTTGTGGTAGAGACCATTGTGAAACCCATGGGTGATCCAGGAAAGCTATAGATTTCTGAAAAGTAGACAGAATTCTGAATTCAGCAAGGGGTCATATGTGTAGATCCCACTGGAGAACAAAAGAAACTAATGATGAAATAAAGAAATATTGCAAATGTGTAGTAACAAAACATCCATTTCTGACAACGTTTTTCATCTGTGACTTTTCTCATAATGGCTGATTTACAAAAGCAATATACCATTGCATCTGCTAGACCCTTCTGGATGTGGGGATATATAGGGTTTGTAGGTTCTCCAAGAACCCAAGTTACCAAGAGCCAACAACTGAGCTGCACTTTACAATGCTTCTTCATTGCGTACCAATTATAGACCAATTCCTATGGTAAATTATGCAGAGTGAAAAATGGGTATCAAGGAAACCTATGTATTTCTTAAATGGGCGCAAGATATGGCATTTAGGAGCAGTGGTTATTAGTACATCTCTGAATTTGTGTGTACCCATACTAGCATATACTTTAGAGGGTATTTTTCAAAATGTGTTCTTTATTACATGCAGGCTTACATTTGGAAGGCACATATGCAGCAAAATCCAATTGGTATTAACAAATGTTCTTCCAAAATGCAACATGGATGTATCACATTTTTCCACTCAAAAGTGAACTTTTTTTGTAAGTGGGCAGCTGTGGATTTTGGGCCCTAGCTCAGCTGGCACCTACGGAAACCTAGCATACATACACATTTTTCAAAACTAAACATGTGGGAGAATCCAGGGTGGAATGACTTGCATGGCTCTCAGCAGGTTTTTCCACCCAGAATCACTTGCAAACCTCAATCCTTGACTAATAAAACACATTTCCTCACATTTATGTGATGGAAAGTTCTGGAGTCAACGGGGAGCAACACACTTCCTTCCACTTAGCATTCCCCTAAGTCTCCCCATAAAAATGGTACCTCACTTATGTGGGAAGGCCTAATTGTCGTATCAGGAAACAGTGCAAAATGCAACATGGACACATAAATATTTCCACTCAAAACTGACCATTTGTTTGCAAAGTTGGTAGATGTGGAATTTAGACCCTAGCTCAGCTGCACTTAGGGAAACCTAGCCAACTTGCACAGTTTTTAAAACTAGACATCTAGGGGAGTTCAGGGGTAAGCGGCTTTCACTAGGCAATTTTACCTAGAAGTCCTTGCAAATGTCAAACGTTGGTAAAAAACACACATTTTCCTCATATTTCTGTCAAGGAAAGTTCTGGAGTCTGTGAGGAGCCGCAAATTTCCTACCACACTCACATGTCCCCTGATAAGAATGGTACCCCACTTGTGTCGGTGGGCCATGATTCTACAACACAAAAGGCCATAAAGAGCTATGTTGATAGATAAGCAATAGGGTTAGCTTTGGTATTTAGGGCTGTGCTGTGACGCTACTCATGCAAACCTACAAACCACAGACATTTTTGAAAACTAGATAACCAGGGCATTCCAGGGTGATGTGCCTTACACTGATTTTCTTTACATTTTTGTGATGGAAATTTCCAGAATCCGCAGGAATCCCCAAAATTCTTATCACCCAGCATTACCCCGCTTGTGATCATGTCTATATATTCTTTTTTTAAAAGGCATTCTCTGGCATCTAGTGGGCTTTCTTTCACCCTAAGGGGGCATTTCTGGGGTAATGATCCTGTCTGCCCCCTGGGGGGGCAGAAATACTGATGTCTTATTTAGTTGGGGTTGGGGCATGGCCTTGCCCATGGTGGGCAGCCCCCACCCCTATATTATTTTCAAAAAAAGCTTTCCGTGGCGTCTAATGGGCTTCTGCCCCCCGGGAGGCAGAAAGAATGATACTCATTTAGTTGAGATGGGGGCATGACCATGCCCATGGTGAGCAGCCCCCACCCCTATATTTAAAAAAAAGCCTTTCCAAGGTTCTCTGGCATCTAGAGGACTTTATCCTCCCCCAGGAGGGGCAGATTGGTGGCAATTACCCCCATCGTCCCAAAGGGGGGCTAAAAGACTGACATTTTTAAATGTGCTGAGGGGAGTACAAGCCCTTGCCAAAGGAGCCTCTCCCCCATCCTTTGTGCCTAGTGGGCGGATCACTGATTGGGGATCACTCTCCTGGGCAGCAATAGCAATGGATCCCCTTTCCAACTATACATTTTTCAAAAGAATCAGTGCTCCGGGCATATCTCAGCCCCCTGAGCACTGATTCTTTTGAAAGATGTATAGTTGGAAAGGGAATCGTATCCATTCAGTGAATGTAAAATGAGCCCATCAGCTCTTTTTTTCTTTCACTTTCCTGTAAAGATGACAGCACCACCAGAGGGGCTTTTAAATACCTACCCAGTGCAGGCCCAAGGCCAACACACGTACTGGGGAGGTAGTGCAGGTGTTGGCCATTAAAAGGTTATTTGCGATTCTTAGATGCAGTATCAATTTATTTTTAAGTGATGTAATAATATACTTTGTGACCAATGAACCTATCATCAGCAATGTATTTTAATTCAGTTTTGTATAAATAAAGTGATGTGCTTTTGTTTTTAAATTTTTGCTAATTACCTTTAGCAAACTATTTTAATTGAATTTTATATCTCAAATGTATTGTTGATTTTGTACTTTTATGCATACCTCTGGTTTGCAAAAAAACGCAAAATCATAAACAAAATGTACCACACACCATAATATAAACTGACTCATGAAGCTCACTAAACTGGTATTAATATTCAGTTCAATGGTGCTCATTTTATTGACTGAGTAATGGTGACAGTGTCTGCCTCTTTGGTAATGTTGTACGCAGATCTGTGCAGTAGGCCCTCAACCCACTGACATATATTACAGGTTGTCACTCCTATGATCAGAATCCCAACTCCTGCATCGAAGCGATAGTTTCTGGATATCCTTCTATTGTGGTTTGCTGAGAGCTTTTGAAGACTGGAAATAATGTGGTATGTTTGTACCCATGTAATGACAACTAATGAATTGCTCCTTCTTTTGTAGCCAGGATCACTGAATGCCCTTGATAGAGGTCCTGTGAGAGGGAACTGCCACAGTGGTGGAGTCCATCTGGTAAGTCTCTTTTTTGATACCTTCTTAACCTTCTTTAATAAATGCAGCAAAATTTGCAGAGGCAGGATGTTTGTTGCACAGTTTTGTTGAGGAAAATCATTTTTTCTTGGTATAAGACACACTCTAAACAATGCCTCAATGACTTGAACTTGCTAGTATCTGGTTCCCCAAATGGATTTTAACTCATTATTGTCTTTCCAAAAGTCATACCCTTGTAATGACAACTGGAAAATAAAGGGGGCCGAATGAAACAGTTTTGTGTTGGTTAGCATATTTTTGTTTGCCTGGGAAGGCAGAAGTTTATAATAACAAGTCTCTGGGTCTACAGGGTTATTGCCAGAAAAATATGCAAACTTCTGTGTGAATATTTTGAAGCTACCCAAATTGGCGTAAGGTAATGTTCTTATTTTGTATAATTAAATGCTGCACGTCGAGTACTCGCTCTGTGTAATTAATGGTACGCATTGTGGTAAAAACAAAACATTTCATCATAATTAGCTGTTCTACTGTACATATCTTCACTTTCAAATACAGTAAACTGTTCTAGCTCATCAAACATAGACTTGACTATGTTAATGTTCCTATCATCAGAGATGCTGCTAGAAGTAATAACGCCATTCAAGGATATTTTAAATGCATACGGTATCTGTAAAGTTTCTGTTGGTCCACAAATATCTTATGGTACCTTATCCCAAAAATTCCAATAGTACTAGAACTGCCGAAATGTTCACCAGGGAAAGGTCTCTTCACACTTGGTGTGATGAAGAATGAGGCTTCAATACCTCAGTTACCACTTCAACAGCAGATTTTTCTGGGAAATAGTGTCCATTCAGAAGCAGAAAGAATACTGTCACAAAACCAATCCAATGGAAAAAGAAGAGCAAAGAAATGGAAATCCAAATGTAAATCCAAGGCAGAACCAAATATGTCTTTTTGAGCCTAATTATAAATGCATGAGATCCATATGGTGGTGGGTCTGACGAATCCGAGGAAAAGTTGACAATGTCAACAAAATAGCCAGAGGTAGTCTGTGAAAAAACTGGGACCTGACATGGTGATGTAGAGCTGGGAGTTAACTCCAATGCTGGTTCAAAATAAATAACTTTGTTGTTAGCATATGGTGTTAAAATCTGTATATTCGCATACAGTGATTGTCTGTTGTTGGTAGATGTAACTGGAAGTATCAAGGCTTCAAAATCAGATATCCCCAGCTGGGGAGCAGAAACCTCAGTGAAGGTTAAAGCTTGTAACAGGATTTCCTGTACGGTATGGAGAAGAGGCAGGTAACAACCCAGAAGCCTTCTTGACCTACTGTGTAGGACTGGTCACAAGGTCTGGTTTGACCAGGTCGATCAACGCAAACCTGTTATTTTTACAACCAGTATGGGGCGGTAAAAGTACAGTTCTGGCACCTTCAACTGTGAGGACAGGCACTTGTGCTCTGTATGATGGGCCAAATTTATTTTGTCCACAATCTTCTCTCGAACCAGATACCCAATCTTTTGAATCCAGTCAGGAGCTACTGGTTGTCCCTTCATTTTGCTAGTGGCAGTACGTTTCTGTAGCTCATTGCTTTCCTCGTCCCGGAAGTCTTTCCGTTCCTGTAAGACAGCCAGACGTTCACAGATATTAAACAGCTTTTCTGTCACCACTGTGATAGGATTGTTAAAGTCTTGAACCCACATCTTGAACCCAAACAGAACCTCATAGGGAGTCCGACTAACCAAGGATCTTCTTGGCAGAATGTTTAAGGCTCTCTCCATCCCATACATGTTCTGGACCCAGCTCCGAGCCATACCTAATAATCTAGCTGTTAAAGACTACATTAAGTCACAATGTTTCCTTTCCACTATTGCATTTCCCTCAGGATGATAGGGGGAGGACTATTGCACAATCACACCCAAAGTTCCCATGGTATCCCAGTAAACCTTAGAGGCAATTGCTGGGACCTGGTCTGAATGGAATGTGGCTACTGCAGATGAAAACTTGCAAATCTTTTATAACAGTTCGAGTGTCAGCTGATCGCTGTGGCCATACCCACTGGAAATGAGAACAGGAATCAACTGCTAACAGAATATATTTAAAAGAACCATCACTGTGGAGTGGTCCTCAATGGTCCAGGTACATGCAGGTGTATGGTTTTTTTTAAACTAAGAGAGGAGCTTGTGGTAGACGTGTTGTGGTAGAAACATTTATTTGTTGACAAAGGTCACATTTAAGGACATAATCTTTTGTTTGTTTATGTAGGCCTGGCCACCAGTATTGTTGCTGTAGCAGTGAAACTTGCTGCCACAACTGCGTGTGCAGACGCTAGCCCCTCATATGCCGTTATGATTAATTCTGGACTGCAGTCCAAATTTGGTTTACTCTATCCCCCACTCCAGAAAGATGAGCAAACAGAATGTTTTGCACACTTAGTAGGTAGTAGTATTTTGCTGGAAAAGATTTTGGTAAGGGGGTACCACAGCGCAAAGCTGTGACAGCCAACATTATGTCTCCATCTGTCCTTGTGTTGGAACGAGTCACTACAGCTATGACAGTAATTTGCACTGCGGCCTTTGCAGCTTTATCAGCCAATGAACTCCCAGCAAAATGTATATCCAGTGGTCCCCACAATTATGCGGATTCCTACACATTGGTGGCTCAGTTTGTAGATAACATGAGCCCATGGCTGACTTGCTTTAAGATTTCCCACTTTTCCCCAAAGCAATTTATGCTTGCTAGTATAACCTGTTGAGTCTCTAAATCCATTCTGACTCCAATAGTGCAAGTACTCATTGTATGACTGGACACACTAATACAAATAGCACACTATAAGTGTGGTTAATTCTGGATCTGTAATTCCCAGTGCCAGAAGTAGAGCTTTCAGTTCAGCCAGTTGTGCTGTACAATCCCCTAAGGACTGTGTGTGTGTTTTTAAAGGTTGGAAAAACTCCATCCCTCATTTTATCCCTTACCGCCATGCAGGCGGCCGAGTATTGGTGTTTTGTCCATTGGCAGGCTTGGCAGAACCAGCAGCATAAACTATAAAGTCGCACTGATCTAGAGGCATTATTTCATTGGGCAGAGGGTATTATTATTATTCATATTGTATGTAAGCTTGTATATGTAGTTGAGAGGCAAATATGTAATCTACATCTGTTGCTATTAATGATTTGGCCCATTGTATCCATCTAGAATGTAAGGCTTTCGCATTTGGGACACAGCCTTTGTGACAGCCTCGAACAGTGGAATGAGAGTCACGACAATTATGCGTTTCCCCTGAGCCAATGATCTTTCTCTCACTGCAGTGGCTTGTACCGCTGTCAGAATTTTTTCTGTTGGTGCAAACTGCATTTCCTCGTGGAATATAAATGCAATTTATATGCAATTGGTAGAGTGTCACCTTCATTGAATGTGACATATTTATATCCAGTGGTCCTCGCAATTATGCAGATTCCCAAATTTTAGCCAAGAGAATGTCATAACCAAATGTTAAGTTCTCCCAGAAGAGAATGTTAATAGTACAAGGTATTTCCCCCTCCATTTGGAGTTGTAATTCATACAACCTACTAGGAGCACTATGTCTCTGGTCCAGTGTTTTCACCAAAACAAACACACTAGTTGCTGTTGCCGCCAGACACTCTTGAAGATTCTGGTGAACTATTTAGCATCTGCAGCGCTGTCTAGCAGAGTCAGAGCCCACTCCCCGTTCAGAATCTGAGTCCTCAATATGTGTGGCATGTTTAAGTGAGATCCCAACCACTTTCTTCTTTTTAAATTGAGGATTTTATTGGGGAAAACTTTCTTCCTTTTCTATTATGAAGTCAGACGAGCGTTATGAGTCCTTCTTCTGTTTCACGTACTTCTCCGACTTGTCTCTGATTGTCCTCCTCATCATTTTTTGGATGACTCCTGAAAGGAACAAGAAGGACGTATATCCATATACTGATACCTATCAGGCTAGTCAATTGTTTCACGGTTGTGCAGATTATATCATTCAGAGGACTCTTGTCAAGGAGATCCACCCCATGGTTTAGTCTTTATTTTATTTTTCTTATTATCCTACTCTTTTTTTAAGACTCTGGTGCCTTTTATGAGTTATCCTTCTCAGAATTACTCTTTAGTTGTGATTTATTGTCTGGATCCCAAATTATCTCGACCTATGGAGGTAAATAATGTTCAGTTGGTCTCACTCCTAATCAACTAATGGTATTTGAGCGAGATGTTGGCATGCCGCCAGAGCTGCTGCTTCCCCCTTAATATTACTCAAAATAATTGAGGAGACAGTGGCATAATTGCCATTAAGTTTCATCCTGAAGTCCAGTGCCTGGGCTACCCTGTATTCATTTTGGGGCTGTTTTAGCACCTCTGGTAAAACAGAAATTAATGGTGTACCATGTGTTATGGTATAGACCGCCGCAAATACTGTGCCCCAATCGGCACAGTCCTCTACCGGGGAAACCATCCCTAAAGGGAGGCAGATTGTGAAAGTTCTATGTTTATCTTGATGTTCCGTATGGGGAAATACTGCTTCAAGCTGATTTATTTTTTGTATAATCCAGAATGGAATTTCCTTCCATCTGGTGGGAACATTTCCCCTCATGGAATTAATAGTCACTGGACTAATTGCTGGCATTGCTAAATGCGGTTGTGCAGCTTGAGCATGCCTTGCTCGGTTTATTGCCATTGTTCGCATAATGTATTGTGCCATACATCTGTATAACCTAACTAGACCTGTGTATAGTATATTCAGCTCTGGCGCTGTAAGGTTTGTTATGTCTGGGTAAGGTGTGTAAACGACTAAGACTGGCCATGTTGTCCCCTCATTGCTGAGGGGACCAAGCCTAACGTCGTCTCTTGCATGTGGTAGGGCGCCTTGGAACCAATTTCTGTGTTCCTGGAATGTTAATGGTATTTCTAGCTCTTCATGAGCTGTGTAGTTGTTGGTAACTGCTGCTATGATATAATTGTGTAATGTCTTGATTGTGCATTTGCTGCTGGAAATAATACCCATGAACAGAATGCATCTGTTCTCTAAGCTTTGTGTGCCTCTACCACAAAGTTCATAGCCCCACCCGTAAGGGCAAGCCCATGTTGTTGCTATATTTGTGTAACTACATTTCTGCAGTTTAGTGATATGTTCACTGGTGCTGCGTTAGCCATTTTAAATTATAGAATTCAGAGAAGGTAACTATAGTGGGGTTATTCTTTGAAAGGTTCAAGCTTGAACAACCTACAGTCAAAAATAGGGGTTCCCTATTTAGCCTAGGAGGCTGTTTTTCTAACACCACAGACATCTCAGGTTAATTGGTGAGTAGGGTCTTTGGGCACAGTTAAGAAAACTACTCTGGAGACCGTTTAAATAAGTGCCTAAACTAGAACATTGGTGGCCCCATGTCAAACGGTTCCTACTATTTCAGTAAGACTGTGCATTTGTAATAACATAAGCGTCCAAACTGTGTTACTGAGTCCACGCATAACATCAGAATATGTTGACTTATGTCCAGGCTAGATCACAGTGCGTCCTATGGACCACTAAACCTTACAAGGTACCGGTTGGTGTCTTCAATCTCAGACCATGACAGACCCTGATTCCTCAAAGAACTCGTGGAAACATATCCTACCCAATTGTTAGTATCTCAGGTGTGCCAAAGGGAGACACAAGAAGTACACAAATTGGCATCTCAAATATTTATTGAAGCAATTTTGTCTCTTGAGTAAAATACATGCGCTGTAATGATTAAGGGAATGGAGCAAAACAGTGTTACCAGTATAACAAGAATGGTAAACAGAATAAACAATTTAAGATTAGATTATATGAATACATATAATTCTACTCCTACCTAGAGCTGCCTATCTTATAAAGTATAGGGTGTGTGGGTCTGCCAGTATACCTTATAATGGTCTAACTCCCTATTTCCTGCGGGTGTGTGTCATCTGGTAGCCTGTCTCGTGTACAGCAGGCCGCCTTCCTTCTCAGGATAGTAACGGGATTCAGCTGGGCTAGAATTCTGGCATGGGGTGACCTTGATAACCCATCGAAAAGCTCCACTGCCTAAACAATGACTTGGTCCAGTATATATAATGAGCTGGACCCTTTCATTCTGTGTCTAGGCCCTGGTCTGTCTGTTATCGTTGATTCTACCCCCCAGAGCTGTCACCAAACAGATAACAACAAAGAACAACATTTTGCACAGTGCACCCATTCCTTGTACAGGATGTTCCAAGGCCAGATAATTTTGCCTATATGTGAGAAAGTGCCCTCTTTCTGCATGGTTGCCCCCACGTTTTGCTGAATTGCTGATAAGCTTTGACTGAGTGTGCTCTGGGCCCTGCTAACCAGGTACCCAGGGCCTATGTTCTTTCTCTAAAACTGCATTGATGCCTAAACCCAATTGGCATCTCTGGCCACAGGTCAGCCCCTGGTAAATGTCTCTGTGTGCCATGCCTACAACCCACTGCCCTGGCATAGATCAGTCACCCCTCTAGCTGGGTGCACTATACCAGTGGTGAGGGTACAGGTGCATGAGCCCTGTACCCCTACAGTATCTAAGTCCATTCTTAGACATTGTAATTGCAGTGCTGCCATTAAGAGTATATGGTGCTGGGAGTTTGTCATTACGAACTCAACAGCATCGTAATGGCTACACTGAAAATTGAAAAGTTTGGTATCAAACTTCTCAGCACATTAAACCCACACTGATGCCAGTGTGGGATTTAATGAAAAATGCACACAGAGGGCATCTTAGAGATGCCCCCTGAAAACTAACCTACCACTAGTGTCCAGGCTGAGTGGCTGCTTTCAGCTGCCACCACCAGACATGTTTCTGGACCCCTGGGTCCAGAGCCTACTGCTCTTGGGGGCCTGAAACAATGCACATCTTGGGACGAGGTGCCAAGCCTCCTCCCTCAGGATGGGCAGGGTTCACGAAGGGGAAGCTTCAAAGGCTTGCTGCCTTTGTGAGCTTCCCCAGGCTACTTGCTGCTTTTAGCAACTGGTCCCCACTGGTTCTGACCCCCACTTTTGGCGGGAGAACTGGCGGGAAAAACAAGTGAGGAAAAGAGGTGTGCCCACCTCTGCCAACTCTACCCTTCAGGTGGGGGAGGCGAGGTGAAACACAACTCTCAGTCCCTGCCATCTTGCAGATGGGGGGGCTCAGCCAACCAGGGAAAGGCTTATGCCCCCTCCCACTGGAGGATGGCATAATAGGGGGTGTACCCACCCCAGGGAAGGGACCCATTGGTCCCAACCTTTTTACCTATCTGTAACGCCCCTAAATCTAGTATTTAGGGGCAACTCTGAACCTTGCTTCCTCAGACCGGAAGAAACTACAAGAAAAGAAGAAGAAAGAATGAACAGCTGTGCCGAAGCTAACAAGAGGAAGATGCCTACTGACTTGGCCCCAGCCCTACCGGCCTGTCTCCACCTCGAACCTGCTCCTGCGAAATCCCGGTGTGTCCTGCAGGCAGCAACCTTGAAGACCCCGGAGGACCTGCCTGCCTTCAACCACAAAGACTTTGTCTCCCGTGAACACCAGATTTGTTCATCTCCAACCTCTGGCTGCGGCCGGACACTGTAAATCTGCCCCACTCTGCACCCGCCGTCCACGGGCCGAACTCGAGTGGGCAAACACCACGAGGAGGTCTCCCCTGCGATCCTAGCCCGAGATCCAGTGACCCCTGACCTGCCTTGAACCTCCAGCCTACGCCTGCAGCCTAAATCCCGAAGGTCCCCCCAACCGCGACCAGGAGATGGTAAGAAGATCCGCCGCTAAAAGGCACCCCAACACCTGATGCCCCACGGCCTTGGGTGGCCCCACTGATGATGCCTAACCAACCCCAAACTTCCCAGCTTACCTCTCGAAGTGGTGATCGCTCCTGGAAGGCCTTCGTCCCCAAGCCTGCAGTGCCTTTGCAAACTGGAGGTTCCCCTTTGCAAACAACAGGGCGCCTACCTCGAAACAACACCATGCACCCGGCCATCCTAGTGCCGCTGAGGGTGCACCTTTGGTGCTACTTTGTTTCCCCATTTGCCCCGAGCTAAAGTCCAGGAGCTTTGCTCCCACAACCAAGTGGCCTGCTCGTCAGCAGCCACCAAACAGAGGCCCCCTATCCCCATTGGATACCATTGGGCCTCAGAACTCTGCACCCGGCCGCCCTAGTGCAGCTGAGGGTGTAACAAGAGTGCATCCCTGACCCTGGGGACCCCTGAGTCTACCCCCAGAACCTCAACTCCCACTACCAGATACTTACCCTAAAACCGATAACACTATTTTCCTCCATAGGATAACATTGACTGTTTTTCTTGGAAAAGTTTCTACAATTTTACTTACCTGTTTACAGGAAATGTCCCAGTGTAGTAGCCAGGGATTCTACACTGTGTAAGAAAAGTAATCTCAAAAGCAACTTACCTGTAATTTTATTGAAAATCCTATACAAAGTATATGTACTGTACTTACAAAGCATTGCATTTCTCAGAAACAATACTGTAAGTTAAAACAAAGTGCATTTACAATTACAATCCAAAGTGTATTACAACTGTATATTTACTGAAAGTATTTATCACTTACCTGTGCCAGACTTGCTTAATTCTAGAAAATAAAATAACTTAAAGAATATTTTAATACAAAAACAATTGGTCTGAAGTTCAGTCTTTGAGTGTGTGAATACATTTGCTGACTGAATGTGTACAACAAATGCTTAACACTGTACTCTGATAAAGCCTTACTGCTCGACCACACTACCTCAAAGAGAGAGTGAAGTGCTATCTAACTTTACCTCTGCCTACCTTTGGGGTTCCACTGGACTCAGTACACACTATACCTCACTTTGGTATAGTATAGAGAGAGCCAGCTTCCTACACTATGAAGAAGTGTAAGTTTAAGCAAACCATGTTTTGAGAACGTTAACCAATGTGGGCGTGCAAACAAATGTGTGTTAAAAGTCATTGTTTAAAAAGATATCAACTTTAAATGTGAGCATGTAAAATGGAGGTGTTTGTACCAGGGGCCTATGTAACCTCACAACACCCCATTATAGCATCCCTATAGAATACAGACTTCAGAAATGTGAAGCTATACCACAGCAATGTCACATACAATAAACAATGGAGGAAAGGGACAGTGTAGTTGCCCATTGAAAATTAATTTGCAAAGATTTAAAAAATATTATGTACAAAAATTCTCAGCCTGAACCTTGCCTTGGTTTTACTTGGTGGATTGCCAACGCTGTATGTAAGTGGGTCTTGGAATGCACCATTTTAGAAACCATTTTGCATTTGGTCCCTTGTGAAAGACCAAGTGGAGCAGTGCTGCATTTGAGCCAGTGTTTGCTGGTGAGGGACACTAGCACTGTCCTTTTGGAGACGCTCACTCGCTCACTTTCTTTTCCACATCTCACATTTCCCAAGAGCAAGAGGAAAAAATACACAGATTGGAAAAACACAGTAAGAGAAAGACGACAAAACCGCCACAAAGGGCGAAATCAGGAGCCTGCAGAAGGGGGACAAAGAGGCAGGGAGTATCTGGTAGTTGTTGAAAGAGGCATGAGGTAGATATAAAACCAGTGCTTTAAGTGTTCTGGGTCTGTCTGGGTCTCAGATCCAGTAGTATTTAAAAATGGATATTGAAACAGGTCCCTATCGGGCCCTATATTCATGTCCTTAAAAAACACTGATCGATATCTGAGCAATGATTGTAAAATTTAAGGTAATTCATGTCAACCAGTTAGTATCTGTTTATATTTCATATGTTTTACCTAATTTTGCTTTCCTTAAGAGTGTTAGCTATTTCCAGGATGTTGTGTTTCTACGGGGTTTTTTTCTTGTAGCATATTAGTTTTGTATGGTGTATACTTTGAACCGAGTGGGCTCCTGGTGTTTATAAAGGGCTGCAACTGAGAGCACTAGTGTTTAAGTTGAAGGCAATGTGTGTTTCTCCCAGTGGCTCTCAGTAGGTCAAAAAGGTGTTCAGAATACATGGTCATCCAATCTTTGACCTCTATGCAGAGCGTAAAAAGACGTTGTATTCCAGTTGCAATTGTGATTCTGTGCATAAATGTGTGAAGGAGGTACACAGCAAAATATTGAGAAGGGAAAGTAAAAGAAAATGCAGTGCTTACAGGTGAGCGGGTGTGTTTTTTGGATGTAGTGAAGTGAAGGAGATACGAGGAAGTGCAGTCAGGAGAGAGAGAAAAGAGAATGCTGTAGGGGGAATGGATGAGGTGTATAATATGTAGATGGAAGAGATGTGGAGAGAAAAAGTGGGTAGATGTCTAACATAAAGTGAACATAACGAGAGCAATTGAGACACTCCGAAGACCACTGACCATTCCACTGGCCTTAGTATTGTTTAATTCACAGTCTCACAATTTCACAATTGAAACATTTTCAACATTAATTATTTACAACAAAATCATGGTTGTTACTCATTTTTCTTAACCATCTAACAACCACTGACAAAGCCAATAGTCCTGACTGCTTTGGGTGTATGTCAGTTGTTGTGTCATCTGGTTTCAATAACAGAAAGCTCAGAGAGGAGCCAAAATACCAGTTGGGTGGCACTCTATGGTAATGACATGTATTGGTTACATATTTAACCCACTCTCTTAATTACAAAGTCACACCCCTTTTAGAGACCCTCCACTTTTTCATTGCACTTAAAGCCCTTTATAAGACTACCAGTCTTGTTATTCGGTGTTCAAGTGTTTAATTACACCAGCCACAGACTTCTGCTTTGAGCTTCAGACATAGGCACTCTCTTTTAAAAATTAAGCACTGAAATAGTGTAATTGATGAAGCAAGGTTATTACTGTCTTAGGGCTGCTATGTTGACTGGGTGAACTGAGTTTGTTTTTCTGTTCAGTTCCCAATGATAAACCACTCCCCATACACACACAAGCCCACTGAGATTGATGATCAAACCAGGTTGACTCATCAGTCACCAACACTGTCTTGCTTAAGATGTCTCTATCATGTCTGTTAGCCCATTGTTTTGCCGAATTTTTCAAATGAAGAAAGTCAGCCTGACTAAAACAGGCTGACGAAATATTAAACATTATGTTAGAATAAGGTTAGACTGGTGAAAGAAAAAATATTATGATTTTGTGGAAATGTTAAATGTTAATTTTAAAGGACAGCATGACGAAGAGGTAAGAAGGGTAAAGTGGATGGGTATTCCGGATGGTGGGGGTCATAAATGGGGGAAGAAGAGATAACAAATGACTTTTAAAAGGGCCTGGCCAAGCCGCCGACCATGATAGCCACGCGGCAGTGAAGCACCGGAGCTGACAGCCCATATATGGAGGGTTATTGCATCCATCCTCGCTCCACTCGATCAGCAATAGAGAGAATTTATCCTTCCTCCCTCCCAAATCACAGCAAGCCTCTCCAGACATGTGGTGCCGTCCCCAGATGCTGGGTTCTGCAGGGGGAGGTTGTGGCCTAGCCCGCCTTGGAAGTCCTGTGGTGACAGGGACCATGAGTGAGCCTGAGGCTGGGGCTGGCTGCCTCGCTGGGCCCGGCCTGCCCTACCGGCACCTACGACCTGTGCTGACTGGTTCTGGGGCATACAACTCCAAACCTAGGGGCGCTGCTGTGGCCTGCCCCGGGGGCCTGCAGCAGTAGGTGTCACAGGCGGGTCTGGTGCTGGGGCAGCGACGCCCAGCTGGGCCCATCCCGGAGTGTATTATTTACCAGAGCACCGTACTCTCTCTTGCGGTTCCTGTGGCAGAACCCCAATCCTGCCACTGACCGCTCCACCACACTACTGAGGCCTACTGGGAACAGCTGGATGTAACAGCAGCATCTGCACCCCTACCAGTATCGGTGTGACTGCCCGTAGAATGAGCCATCGGCTGCTTGCTGGGTGCCTGCTGGGTGGCTGCCGGCTTGCATCGTCCCGTGGTCGCGGGTGGCACTGCGGAGCCCGTTCCTCATCCTCTCCCTCTCTGTGGAGGCTATATCACCCCTCAATTGCCCCCACTTGCTCCAGGGACAACAGCCCACTGCTGACTAGTTCACAGATGCCACGGGACTCCAGTCAAGCAGTGAACACCTATATGCTGCTCCCCTCATGCATTATCCTCAACCTGCCTGGATGCCCCACCTGCCTCATAGAGCAAGGTGCTGCTAATTTTGCTGGCCCACTACTCCATACAGCTACTAATTGCCTCCAACAGTGTCCCTGACCATTCAACTCCACCGTTGGTGCCTCGCTGACGTGCCTTCCCCTTAGGTGCTCCACTTTCTCCTCAGCAGAGTCAGTACTCCCCACTATGCACAGCACTCCAGGATGCCGCCTGCCTGGAGATTACCTCTCCTTTTTAGTTGTCTATGCTCCTCAGCACTCTTTAGCACTCCCCACCTCTGCACCATAATGGGATGGAGAGACCTAAAATAAAACAAGCTCACATTTGAGAGCCAGAAGTCCTCCGGGCGCACTGACCCTCCGTCGGATGTGGAGGACGACCATTAGACAACTGAGCACCCTATCCCCTTGAAGGTATGGTATTGATCATGGCAGAGCTACGGGCTGGCTTCCGCACCATTGATGCACGTTTTGACACCCTTGCCTCCTGGCTCGACTGCTTGGGGAAGCGTTTGGATTGGCATGGCACCCGTCTAGACACTGCGGAGGAGCGTATCTCCGGTCAAGAAGACACCATCGCCACACTGACCTGATGGCTGGAAAAGACAGAAGTATCTTGAAAGCTGTCACTATTAAAAAGCAAAGAGTTAGAGGCACAATCCCACCGGAAACATGTACGCATCGTCAGCCTGGCAGAGTCAACCATCATGGGGCACCCTGAACACTTCGTAGAAACTCTCCTGAAAGATCGGTTTGACACAAAACATTTTCATCTGCCTTTGTTATAGGAAGAAAAACCAAAGGGGATGATGGACAGAGTGTTGAACATTGCAAGCACTCACCCCCAGTCAACTGATCTGGGTTTAATCCATCATCATTCTTTAGCTCACTCCGCCACCCTAGTTCAAACATGGCCATATGCAAATCAGTCTGACCCTGTGCCTCATGGGAACAGTCCAGCCCGAACTGCCAAGCCATGTCTTTCCTGGACCGGAAACAAGCATCCTGGGACCGGTTTCTGGCTAACAGCCGTCATCAGCCATGCTAGCTTGAATGCAGTGGCAAAGTGAGCAGGGGACCCACGTCTGGGCATACCCTGCCAACTTAGGGCGAACAAAGCAAAACCAAAGGGGATGATGGACGGAATGTTGAACATTGCAAGCACTCACCCCCAGTCAACTGATCTGGGTTTAATCCATCATCATTCTTTAGCTCACTCCGCCACCCCAGTTCGGACATGGCCATATGCAAATCAGTCTGACCCTGTGCCTCATGGGAACAGTCCAGCCCGTACTGCCAAGCCATGTCTTCCCTGGACCGGAAACAAGCAACCTGGGACCGGTTTCTGGCTAACAGCCATCATCAGCCAGGCTAGCTTGAATCCAGTGGCAAAGTGAGCAAGGGACCCACGTCTGGGCATACCCTGCCAACTTAGGGCGAACAAAGCAAAACCAAAGGGAATGATGGACGGAGTGTTGAACATTGCAAGCACTCACCCCCAGTCAACTGTTCTGGGTTTAATCCATCATCATTCTTTAGCTCACTCCGCCACCCCAGTTCAGACATGGCCATATGCAAATCAGTCTGACCCTGTGCCTCATGGGAACAGTCCAGCCCGAACTGCCAAGCCATGTCTTCCCTGGACCGGAAACAAGCATCCTGGGACCGGTTTCTGGCTAACAGCCGTCATCAGCCAGGCTAGCTTGAATCCAGTGGCAAAGTGAGCAAGGAACCCACGTCTGGGCATACCCTGCCAACTTAAGGCGAACAAAGCAAAACCAAAGGGGATAATGGACGGAGTGTTGAACATTGCAAGCACTCACCCCCAGTCAACTGATCTGGGTTTAATCCATCATCATTCTTTAGCTCACTCCGCCACCCCAGTTCAGACATGGCCATATGCAAATCAGTCTGACCCTGTGCCTCATGGGAACAGTCCAGCCCGAACTGCCAAGCCATGTCATCCCTGGACCGGAAACAAGCATCCTGGGACCGGTTTCTGGCTAACAGCCGTCATCAGCCAGGCTAGCTTGAATCCAGTGGCAAAGTGAGCAAGGGACCCACGTCTGGGCATACCCTGCCAACTTAGGGCGAACAAAGTAAAACCAAAGGGGATGATGGACGGAGTGTTGAACATTGCAAGCACTCACCCCCAGTCAACTGATCTGGGTTTAATCCATCATCATTCTTTAGCTCACTCCGCCACCCCAGTTCAGACATGGCCATATGCAAATCAGTCTGACCCTGTGCCTCATGGGAACAGTCCAGCCCGAACTGCCAAGCCATGTCTTCCCTGGACCGGAAACAAGCATCCTGGGACCGGTGCCTGGCTAACAGCCGTCATCAGCCAGGCTAGCTTGAATCCAGTGGCAAAGTGAGCAAGGGACCCAAGTCTGGGCATACCCTGCCAACTTAGGGCGAACAAAGCACAACCAAAGGGGATGATGGATGGAGTGTTGAACATTGCAAGCACTCACCCCCAGTCAACTGATCGTTTTGCATTTGTCACCCCAAGTGGGACGGGTACGCCCAGACGTGGGTCCTGTGCTCTCCATGCCACTGGAGTCAAGCTATCCTGGCTGATGAGGGCTGAAAGCCCGAAACCGGTCCTAGGATGCTTGTTTCCAGTCCAGGGAGGACCTGGCCTTGCAGTTCGGGCTGGACTGTTCCCATTGGGCGCAGGGTCAAGACTGATTTGCATATGGCTGGGTCCAAACTGGAATGGCATGGTGATCAAAAAATGATGGATTTAGGCCCAGATCTCTGTACTGGGGTGAATGTATGACATTGTTCAGCATTCTGTCCATCAATTGTTCTTTTGCATTTGTCACCCCGAGTGGGACGGGTATGCCCAGACGTGGGTCCCGTGCTCTCCATGCCACTGGAGTCAAGCTATCCTGGCTGATGAGGGCTGAAAGCCGAAGCCGGTCCTAGGATGCTTGTTTCCAGTCCAGGAGGACCTGGCCTTGCAGTTCGGGCTGGACTGTTCCCATTGGGCGCAGGGTCAAGACTGATTTGCATATGGCTGGGTCCAAACTGGAATGGCATGGTGAGCAAAAAAACGATGGATTTAGGCTCAGATCTCTGTACTGGGGTGAATGTATGACATTGTTCTGCATTCTGTCCATCAATTGTTCTTTTTGCATTTGTTATAGAAAGGGCACACAAAACACTTGGCCTCCGCCCTCAGTAGGGAGCCCCGCCTCACCCCATCATGGCTCACCTTTCAAACAACAGGGACCGCAACACTATGCTTAGTCTATCCCAGGAACAATCCCCTCTGCAATATCAGGGCACTACAGTTTCAATCTACCCTGACTTCAAATTAGTGGTGCAGGAAGCACTACGAAAATTTGCAGATGCGAAGGACATTGCTTAGAAAGCATGGTCTAAAGTATGGCATGTTGTACCTGTCGAGACTCCGCATACTGGTGGATGGCAGACCATGTTTATTTGACACTTCTACTGATGTACTTACCTTCTGTAAGCATCTGGGACCCGGCAGACTGTCTCCGGCCCGCATCACCCCAGAACAGAGCTCTCCAGACCATAACTTGCCAGCCAGTGCAGAACTCTCCCCCTGGGCTAACTTATTATTACCTGGCTGTTTTTCTCCATAATGAATAATGGATGGTCAGATTCACATTCTACTACTATCCTTGCCCTGTGAGGTATTTCCTCACCTATCTTCTCCCCCACATGAAACCACCCTTCCCTCTCATTTGCTGAACTAATTACTATCCTACTTCCGTTCTTGGCATCTGGTTCCGACTTGTTGCCTGCTCCCCGAGGATGATTCCATTTCTTGACAAGTTGGGACTTCTGTTTGTTGAATTGCTTCTTCTGGGATTCACCCTGGTTTCTATGCCCGGTGTGGGGTGGGGGATCTTGGAATTTCACTGAGATTGTTATAATTCTCTGTCTTTGTATTTCTTTTCTTTCTCTCTTCTTAGCAGACAAGATGACACAGATTGTTAAATATTCCTTACATCTTGATTAACACACCCATCACTTAAATTCCATTGATGGGGGACTTTTAAAGATCTGTGGACCTGGCATTACTCGCATGAAATGTCAGCGGACTGAGCAATCCGCATGAGGGCAAATTGGTGCTATTGTATCTTCAACAGCACAGTATAAATATAGCTTTCCTACAAGAAACCCACCTCCCCCTACAAACATCCCCGGGGTTTGCATCACAGTGGGGACCCCCTGCTACTTCAACAACTACAGCTCCTACTCCAGGGGTTTTTGTATACTCATACATAAAGCGTACCCTTTCAACACCACTCTACCATTGCAGACAACCAAGGCCATTACCTTTTAGTTACTGGGACTTTACTGGGAAGGTGAATCCTTTTTTTAAATGTTTATGCCCCAAATATTGACAACCCCCTTTTTTTCCAGAACATATTTACCCTGTTGGACTGGTTCGACACCGATATTATTTTATTGGGGGGATCTGAATTTATTGCTAAACGCCACCTTAAACTCCTCAAGTGCTAGTCTGGGAGGTAAGCCATGCTCCTTACATACTCTTCAAGATATCATACATACACATACCCTCAAACACGTTTGGTGCCATCAAAACCCTACAATCCCTGGCTAGTCCTTCTTCTCAGCTCTGCACATAGTGTGAACATGACTGGACTATTGGTTTATTTCAGGTGAGGGAAGCACGTGGTTCCATGACATACAAATACTTCCACACACTCTTTCTGATCACGCACCGATAAGAATGCTAGTGACCCCCCCCATATGGGGGGTTGGAAGTGTTGCTGTTCCTTCCCCACCTCCTCCTTGTTAGACGAGGTTTTTTGGACTGAGCTTCACAATGAAATAATTGGGTATTTGGAAATCAATACAGGATCTGTTAGTCAATATTCCATAATATGGGATGCGTTAAAGGCATAAATCAGCGGGATCTGTATTTTAAAACACGTGGGAGTATTGCGTGCTCTCCGCTGCAGCCTGGCTTAAGTGGAGGCTGAACTCACAGCCATCGACAGAGAGAATACCCCTCTCCTCTTTACTTCCTCTTTACATAGAGGCGCTATCCTCATGGAGGAATTTCGTGATCTTGCTGAAAGGGAAGTCACGTTTCTTGGCAAACACATTGATACTCATAGATACGGTGAGGGAGAATGCCCTGGCAGAACCCTGGCCCATCAGTTGCGCCTCCCTGGTGGTCCAGGGTATATTACTGTGCTCGGCCTGGATGATGGCTCTAGAGTTATGACAAATTAAGACATAATTTGAGAGTTAGTTTCATATTATAAATCCATATACTCCAAACTGTTGGCCCCTGGAACCACAGCACGACAGGCTTACCTCAAAGAGGTTGCCATGGTCTGGCTTACTACAGGCCAATCCCAACTTTTAAAAGAGCCATTCACTGCTGAAGAACTCACTCAGGCAATTGACTACCTGGATGGCTCGAAGTCCCCTGGGCTCGATGGCCTTAAGGGCACTTTTTACAAAGCATATAAACCAGTTCTGATTCCCAATTTATTGGAAGTTTACACAGAGGCCCTAGAAAAAGGGATCCTTCCACCTTCCATGCGTGAGGCAGTCATCTCTCTACTACTCAAACCCGGCAAACAAAATACTTGCTAAAGCCATGGCCAACAGACTGTCATTGTTGCTTGAGCAAATACTCTCCCCCATACAAATGGGATTCATACCACATAGATCCACCTCGCTCAATCTCCGTGCTGTCTTCTCTGTTCTGGATAGAGTCTCCCCTGAGACACCTGTGGTGGTGGCACTTTTGGACACAGAGAAGGCGTTTGAATTGCTAGAGTGGCCCTTCCTTCACTCGCCGGTACAAAAACTCTGTATTCCTGCGAAATTTACTGCCCCTGTCTCCCTTCTATACTCCAACCCCACTGCTTGTATTCACATTAATGGCTCCATATCTGACCCTTTCCATATCTCCTGAGGCACCAGGCAAGACTGGCCCTTGTCGCCTCTGTTATTTATAATTGCCATGGACCCCCTAATCTGCCGTTTACAGTAACACCACTTGCACTGGGGCCTTCGATTTAAATCAGGTCCACTTCTTATTTCCATGTATGCTGACGAGATACTTTTATTTGTCAAGCACCCATCAGACAATCTAACCCCTCTAGTTTGGACATCATTCGATTTGGTAGTCTTTCAGGTTTATGCATAAACTGGGCATAGTCGGAATTGTTCCCCCTCACTGATGCTACAATCCTGTCCGATTGTGAATACCCTTTCAAGTGATCAGCGGATACCACTAAGTATCTTGGTATTGTTCTAGATAGGAACAAAGAACAAATTATCTGCTTAAATTATGGCCCCACTGTGGATAGTCTTACAGCCCAAATAGAACGCTGGATACAGCTCCCCCTCTCCATAGCAGGCCTCATTGCCTTCGTCAAAATAGTGGTTCTCCCCAGATTTTTATATTTATTATTAAACATCCCTATCCTCCTAACAAATTCCTTCTTCACCCTCTTGTGCAGCATTCTTTTAAAACTAGTTTGGGCCAGCTGTAGACCCCGAGTTGCCTGGGATACCCTCATCCTCCCGTATGACTGAGGCAGATTCGCTCTCTCCGATTTTAACACCTATTTCCTGGTTGCCCAGGCCAAATATGCTTATTCATGGTTCGTGCATTGCGGAGGCATAAGTTATAGTTAGCTCAGCTAACTGTAATGGATGAAATTCTCTGGTTTTGTACGAGTGAAATGTCAGCCTAACTATAACGTCCCTGAAACCTGTGGTTTTTTCAGTGAATCTCTAACGTTTTTTAAATGATAATTCCTAACTATAACGTCCCTCAAACCTGTGTTTTTTTTCAATGAATTTCTAAGGTTTTTAAATGCTAACTACTAACTATAACATGCCTGAAACCTGTGTTTTTCAGTGAATTTCTAAGGTTTTTAAATGATAATTTCTAACTATGCTTACATAGGTAGGACATGTACAGAAAGAAGAAGAAAGGCGCAGAAAGTAGCAAGAAAAGTGCAGAAAGAGGCAAGAGAGGTGCAGAAAGAGGAAGAAAGGTACAGAAAGAAGCAAGACAAATGTAGAAAGAGGCATCAGAAGTCCAGAAAGAGGAAGAAAGGTGCAGAAAGAACCAAGAGAAGTACAGAAAGAAGCAACAGAGGTGCAAAAGAAGCCTACTTCGACTGTACCTTTCCACAGACTCATACAAAGTAGACTAATCACTAATCTTCTCCCAAGTTGTCTTAAACCTAACTTTTCTCCTGAAGGTTCACTATTAACCGCTTAACTGCGGCGGCAATTCCACCGCGGTGCGGCGGTTTAGCGGAGTGGGCGGGGCCGCGTCGGCCAACGGACGTTCGCAGCACTACAGAGGTAGTGCTCGCGACGGCCGTTGGCCGACGGGCGCACGCAACAGGTTAATCGACTGCTCAGAATGTTAGGCCTACCAAATGTAAAACAGCAATCATAACCATATCACTGTTGTAAGTCTCACCAAGTTTGTGAAGGTATGCATGTCTGTGTCTGTGCTTTTACCTAGTGACATGTTACATAAAAATAAACATACAAATACTTGAATACCTGTGTTTCAAACAGCATACTCTGTAAATTTGTGTACAAGAAGGTGTATGTATTTATTTCTGCTCATAATACAGGGCACATGGGAATTCAATAGAATATTTGAGGGACTCTATAACACTTACATATGTAAGACATGTCTGCCTGTGCAACCGAATGACAGAGCACAACTGAGAAGATTTGACCACCTATAGGAGAAGCTACCCGCTTTTTAACCTACCATCTTCAGATGCATACCACATGTGAGAATACATGTAAAAGTAGACCTATACCTCAGTCACAAGAGCACGCAGACCTTTAAACTTGACAGCTTGCACTTCACATTTGAGTACAGAAAGAGGCGAGAGAAGTACAGAAGGAGGCAAGAGAAGTGCACAAAAAATAAGAGAGGTGCAGAAAGAGATAAGAGAGGTGTAGAAAGAGGAAAAGAAGTGCAGAAAGAGGCAAGAGAGGTGCAGAAAGAAGCAAGAGAGGCGCAGAAAGAAGCAAGAGAGGCACAGAAAGAGGAAGAAAGGTACAGAAAGAAGCAAGAGAAGTACAGAAACAGGCAAGAGAGGTGCAGAAAGAGGGAACAGGGGTGTAGAAAAAAGAAAGAGAAGTATAGAAAGAGGCAACAAAAGTACAGAAATAAGTAAGAGAAGTACAGAAAGAAGTGAGTGAGGTGCAGCAAGAGGCAAGTGAGGTGAACAAAGAGACAAGAGAGGTACAGAAAGAGGCAAGAGAAGTGCAGAGAAAGACAAGTGAGATGCAGAAAGAAGTGAGTGAGGTACAGAAAGAGGTAAGTGAGGTGCAAAAAGAAGAGTGAGGTGCAGAAAGAGGAAAGTGAGGTACAGAAAGAAAAATGCAACAAGAAGCAAGAGAAGTGCAGAAAGAGGCAAGTGAAGTGCAGAAAGAGGCAAGGGAAGTGCAGAAAGAGGCAAGAGAAGTGCAGAAAGAGGCTAGAGGGGCAGAAAGAGGCAAGAGATGTATAGAAAGAGGCAAGTGAGGTGCAGAAAGAGGCAAGAGAAGTGCAGAAGAGGCAAGTGAGGTGCAGAATAAAGAGTGAGGTGCAGAAAGGGGAAAGTGAGGTAAAGAATGAGGCAAGAGAAGTGAAGAAAGAGGCAAGAGAAGTGCAAAAGAGGCAACAGAGATGCAGAAAGAAGGTTGAGGTGCAGAAAGAGGCAAGTGAGATGCAGAAAGAGGCAAGAGGAGTGCAGAAAGAAACAAGAAAAGTACAGAAAGGAGCAAGAAAAGTCACAGTGCAGAAAGAGGCGAGAGTTGCAGAAAGAGGCAAATGAGGTGCAGAAAGAGGCAATAAAAGTACAGAAAGAGGCAACAGCAGAGCAGAAAAAACAAGAGAGGTGCAGAAAGAGTAACAAATGAGCAGAAAGAGGCAAGAGAAGTGAAGAAAGAGGCAAGAGAAGTGCAGAAAGAGGCAAGAGAAGTACAGAAAGAGGCAAGTGAGGTACAGAAAGAGACAAGAGAAGTGCAGAAAGAAGCAACAGAGGTGCACAAAGAGGCAAGAGAAGTGAAGAAAGACACAAGAGAGGTGCAGAAACAGGCAAGAAAGGTGCAGAAATAGGGAAGAAGGGTGTAGAAAGAGGCAAGAGAGGTACAGAAAGAGGAAAGAGGTGCAGAAAGAGGCATGAGGTGTGCAGAAAGAAGCAAGTGAGGTGAAGAAAGAGGCAACAGAGGTGCAGAAAGAGGCAAGAGAGGCGCAGAAACAGCCAAGAGAGGTGCAGAAACAGGCGAGAGAAGTGCAGAAAGAGGCAAGAGAAGTGCTGAAATAGGCAACAGAAGTGCAGAAAGAAGCAAGAGAATTGATAAAGGACACAAGAAAGTTGCAGAAAGAAACAAGAGAGGTGCAGAAAAAGTAAAAGAAGTGCAGAAAGAGGCAAGTGAGATACAGAAAGAGGCAAGAGAGGTGCAGAAAGAGGCAAGAGAGATGCAGAAAGAAGCAAGTGAAGTGCAGAAGCAGGCAAGAGGGTTGCAGAAAGAGGCAAGAGAAGTACATAAAGAAGCAACAGAGGTGCAGAAGGAGGCAAGGGAACTACAGAAAGAAGCAAGAGAGCTGCTGAAACAGGCAAGAGAGGTGCAGAAAGAGGGAACAGGGGTGCAGAAAGAGGGAACAGGAGTGCAGAAAGAGGCAAGAGAGGTGCAGAAAGAGGCAAGAGGGGTACAGAAAGAAGCAACAAAGGTGTAGAAAGAAGCAAGAGAAGTGCAGAAAGAACCAATATAGGTGCAGAAAGCGGCAAGAGGTGTGCAGAAAGAGGGAAAAGGGGTGCAGAAAGAGGCAAGAGAGATACAGAAAAAAGGGAAGAGAGGTGCAGGAAGAGGCAAGAGGGTGCAGAAAGAAGCAATTGAGGTGAAGAAAGAGGCAACAGAGGTACAGAAAGAGGCAAGAGAGGTGCAGAAACGAGCAAGAAAAGTGCAGAAAGAGGCAAGAGAAGGGCTGTAAGAAGCAACAGAGGTGCAGAAAGAAGCAACAGAAGTGATGAATAAGGCAAGAGAGATGCAGAAAGAGGAAGAAAGGTGCAGAAAGAAGCAAGACAATGTAGAAAGAGGCAAAAGAAGTCCAGAAAGAGGAATAAAGGTGCAGAAAGAATCAAGAGCAGAGAAGAAAGCAGCAACAGAGGTGCAAAAGAGGCCTACTTCGACTGTACCTCTCCACAGACTCATACAAAGTAGAGTAATCACTAATCCTTCTCCCAAGGTGTCTTAAACCTAACTTTTCTCTTGAAGGTTCACTATTCATCGACTGTTCAGAATGTTAGGCCTACCAAATGTAAAACAGCAATCATAACCATATCACTGTTGTAAGTCTCACCAAGTTTGTGAAGGTATGCATGTGTGTGTCTGTGCTTTTACCTAGTGGCATGTTACATAAAAATAAACATACAAATACTTGAATACCTGTGTGTCAAAAAGCATACTCTGCAAATTTGTGTACAAGAAGGTGTATGTATTTATTTCTGCTCATAATACAGGGCACATGGGAATTCAATAGAATATTTGAGGGACTCTATAACACTTACATATGTAAGACATGTCTGCCTGTGCAAGCGAATGACAGAGCACAACTGAGATTTGACCACCTAGAGGAGAA
The DNA here is from genome assembly GCA_963921515.1 of Calotriton arnoldi. Classification (NCBI taxonomy): domain Eukaryota; kingdom Metazoa; phylum Chordata; class Amphibia; order Caudata; family Salamandridae; genus Calotriton; species Calotriton arnoldi. Next base: position 28,787 of record CAWUFW010015546.1, on the reverse strand, counting down.
TCTACCCACTTTTTAACCTACCATCTTCAGATGCATAACACATGCGAGAATACATGTACAAGTAGAACTATACCTCAGTCACGAGAGCACGCAGACCTTTAAACTTGACAGCTTGCACTTCCCATTTGAGTACAGAAAGAGGCGAAAGAAGTACAGAAAGAGGCAAGAGAAGTGCACAAAAATAAGAGAGGTACAGAAAGAGATAAGAGAGGTGCAGAAAGAGGCAAGAGAGGTGCAGAAAAAAGCAAGAGAGGCACAGATAGAGGAAGAAAGATGCAGAAAGAAGCAAGAGAAGTGCAGAAACAGGCAAGAGAGGTCCAGAAAGAGGGAACAGGGGTGTAGAAAAAAGCAAGAGAAGTATAGAAAGAGGCAACAAAAGTGTAGAAAGAAGTAAGAGAAGTACAGAAATAAGAGAGTGTGGTATAGCAAGAGGCAAGTGAGGTGCAGAAAGAGACAAGAGAGGTACAGAAAGAGGCAAGAGAAGTGCAGAGAGAGGCAAGTGAGATGCAGAAAGAAGTGAGTGAGGTGCAGAAAGAGGCAGTGAGGTGCAGAAAGAAGAGTGGTGCATAAAGAAGAAAGTGAGGTACAGAACGAGGCAAGAGAAGTGCAGCAAGAAGCAAGAGCAGTACAGAAAGAGGCAAGGGAAGTGCAGAAAGAGGCAAGAGATGCATTGAAAGAGGCAAGTGAGGTGCAGAATGAAGAGTGAGGTGCAGAAAGAGGAAAGTGAGGTAAAGAATGATGCAAGAGGAGTATAGAAGTTCAGGGGAGAGGAGTTGGCCTAACGGCTAGGGGCGGTCGACCTCGAACCTGGGGAACTGGGTTCGAGTCTCGGCAATGATGCTGAACATCCTGTGATTCTGGGCAAATCACTTAATCTCCCGTGCCTAACAAAAATGAATGTGTCCTCATGTAATGCAACTGGTGCTATGTAAAGCGCTCTGATACCCGATTCGGGTCAAGTTCGCGCTATATAAAACTCTGTAAAATAAAAATAAATAAATAGAAAGAAGCAAGAAAAGTACAGAAAGGAGCAAGAAAAGTAAAGAAAGAGGCAAGAGTTACAGAAAGAGGCAAGTGAGGCACAGAAAGAGGCAAGAGAAGTACAGAAAGAGGCAACAGCAGTGCAGAAAAACAAGAGAGGTGCAGAAAGAGTAATAAATGAGATGAAAGAGGCAAGAGAAGTGCAGAAAGAGGCAACAGAGGTGCAGAAAGAGGCAAGAAAAGTGAAGAAAGATGCAGTAGAGATACAGAAAGAGGCAAGAGAGGTGCAGAAAGAGGAAAGAGAGGTGCAGAAAGAGGCAAGAGGGGTGCAGAGAGAAGCAAGTGAGGTGAAGAAAGAAGCAACATTGGTGCAGAAAGAGGCAAGAGAGGTGCAGAAACAGCCAATAGAGGTGCAGAAACAGGCATGAGAAGTGCAGAAAGAGGCAAGAGAAATGCTGAAATAGGCAACAGAGGTTCAGAAAGAAGCAAGAGAAGTGCAGAAAGAGGCAAGTGAGGCACAAAAAGAGACAAGAGAGGTGCAGAAAGAGGCACAGAGGTGCAGAAGGAGGCAAGAGAACTACAGAAAGAGGCAAGAGAGTTTCAGAAACAGGCAAGAGAGATGCAGAAAGAGGGAACAGGGGTGTGGAAGGAGGCAAGAGGGGTGCAGAAAAAGCAACAGAGTTGCAAAAAGAAGCAAGAGAAGTGCAGAAAGAACCAACATAGGTGCAGAAAGAGGCAAGAGGTGTGCAGAAAGAGGGAACAGGGGTGATGAAAGAGGCGAAAGAGGTACAGAAAGAGGGAGAGAGGTGCAGAAAGAGGCAAGAGGGGTACAGAAAGAAGCAAGTGAGGTGAAGAAAGAGGCAAAAGAGTACAGAAAGAGGCAAGAGAGGTGCAGAAAGAGGCAAGAAAAGTGCATAAAGAGGCAAGAGAAGTGCTGAAAGAAGCAACAGAGGTGCAGAAAGAAGTAAGAGAGAAGTGATGAATGAGACAAGAGAATTGCAGAAAGAAACAAGAGAGGTGCAGAAAATAGCAGGAGAAGTGCATAAAAAGGCAAATGAGATATAGAAATAGACACAAGAGGTGCAGAAAGAGTCAAGAGAGGTGCAAAAGAGGCAAGTGAGGTGCAGAAACAGGCAATAGAGGTGCAGAAAGAGGCAAGAGAACTGCAGAAAGAGGCAAGAGTACTGCAGAAAGAAGCAAGAGAAGTGCAGAAATAAGCAACAGAGCTGCAGAAAGAGGCAAGAATAGTGCAGAAAGAGGCAAGAGAGATACAGAAAGAGGCAAGAGACATGCAGAAATTGGGAAGAGGGGGGAAGAAAGAGGCAAGAGGGGTACAGAAAGAAGCAAGTGAGGTACAGACAGAAGCAAGTGAAGTGAAGAGAGAAGCAACAGGGGTGCAGAAAGAGGAAAGAGGGGTGCAGAAAAAGGCAAGCGAAGTGCAGAATAAATCAACAGAGATACAGATAGAAGCAAGAGTGGTGCAGAAAGAGACAAGAGAAGTGCAGAAAGAAGCAACAGAGCAGCAGGAAGAGGCATGAGAACTATAGAAAGAGGCAAGAGGGGTGCAGAATGAGGCAAGAGAGGTGCAGAAAGAGGGACGAGGGGTGCAGGAAGAGGGGTGGAGAAAGAGGCAAGAGCGGTGCAGAAAGAGGGAAGATGGGCACAGAAAGAGGCAAGAGCAGTGCAGAAAGAAGCAAGTGAGGTGCAGAAAGAGGCAATAGAGGTGCACAAAGAGGCAAGAGAGGTACAAAAACCTGCAAGAGAAGTACAGGAGGCAAGAGAAGTGCTGAAAGAAGCAACAAAATTGCAGAAAGAACCAAGAAAAGTGATGAAAGAGACAAGACAGTTGCAAAAAGAAACAAGAGACGTGCAGAAAAAAGCAAGAGAAGAGCAGAAAGGCAAGATAGGTGCAGAAAAAGTAAAAGAGAGGTGCAGAAAGAGGCAAGTGAGGTGCAGAAACAGGCAATAGGGATACAGAAAGTGGCAAGACAACTGCAGAAAGAAGGAAGGGAGTTGCAGGAACAGGCAAGATAAGTGCATAAAGAAAGAACCTGGGTGTAGAAACTGGTAAGAGAGGTGCAGTAAGAGGGAAGAGGGGTGCAGAAAGACACAAGAGGGGTGCTGAAAGAAGCAACTGAGGTGCAGAAAGAAGCAAGATAAGTGCAGAAAGAACCAACATCGGTGCAGAAAGAGGCAAGAGGGATGCAGAAAGAAGAAATAGAAGTGCTGAAAGAAGCAACAGAGGTGCAGAAACAGACAAGAGAAGTGCAGAAAGAGGGAAGAGAAGTACAGAAAGAAGCAAAAGAGGTGCAGAAAGAGGGAAAAGAGTTGCAGAAAAAAAGCAAGAGAACTTCAGAAAGAGGATGTAAGGTGCAGAAAGAGGCAAGAGAGGTACAGAAAGAAGCAAGAGAGGTGCAGAAAGAGGCAAAAGAGGTGCAAAAACAGGCAAGAGAGGTGCAGAAAGAGGGAACAGGGGTGTAGAAAGAAGCAAGAGAAGTACAGAAAGAGGCAACAGTTGTGCAGAAAGAAGTAAGAGAAGTATAGAAAGAAGAGAGTGAGGTACAGAAAGTGGTGAGAGAAGTGCAGCGAGAGGCAAGTGAGGTGCAGAAAGAAGAGAGCGAGTTGCAGAAAGAGGCAAGTGAGGTTCAGAAAGAAGAGTGGAGTGCAGAAAGAGGAAAGTGAGGTACAGAAAGAGGCTAGAAAAGTACAGAAAGAAGCAAGAGAAGCGCAGAAAGAGGCAAGTGAAGCACAGAAAACAGCAAGAGAAGTGCAGGAAGAAGCAACAGAAGTGCAGAAAGAGGAAAGAGAAGTGCAGAAAGAGGCAAGAGAAGTGCAGAAAGATGCAATTGAGGTGCAGAAAGAAGGCAAGAGAAATACAGGAAGAGGCAACAGAAGTGCAGAAAAAACCAAAATATTTGCAGAAAGAGTAACAAATATGCAGAAAGATGCAAGAGAAGTGCAGAAAGAAGAAACTGAGGTACAGAAGAAGGCAAGAGAACTACAAAAAGAGGCAAGAGAGTTGCATAAAGAGGCAAGAGAGGTGCAGAAAGTGGGAACAGGCATGGAGACAGAAGTTAGAGAGGTGCAAAAAGAGGGAAGAAAGGTGCAGAAAGAAGCAAGCGAACCGCAGAAAGTGGAAGAAAGGTGCAGAAACAGGCAAGGGGGTGCAGAAAGAGGCAATAGAACTGCAGAAAGAAGCAACAGAGGTGCAGAAGGAGGCAAGAGAGGTACAGACAGAGGGAAGAGGGTGCAGACAGAGGCAAGAGGGTATAGAAAGAGGCAAGAGGGGTACAGAAAGAGGGCAGAGAGTACAGAGAGAGGCAAGAGGGGTACATAAAGAAGCAAGAGAGGAGCAGAAAGAGGCAAGAGTAGAACTAAAAGAAGCAACAGAGGTGCATAAAGATGCAAAAGAAGTACAGAAAGAAAGAACAGAAATGCAGAGCGAGGCAAGATAAGTGCAAAAAGAAGCAACAGAAATGCAGAAAGAGGCAAGAGAGGTGCAGAAAGAAGCAACAGATGTGCAGAAAGCAGCAAGAGAAGTGCAGCAAGAGGAAAGATAGGTGCAGAACACAGGCAAGAGGGGTACAGAAAGAGGCAAGAGTGGTGCAGAAAGAGGGAAGAGGGGTGCAGAAAGAGGCAAGAGCAGTGCAGAAAGAGGCAAGAAGGATGCAGAAAGAGGCAACAGAGGTACAGAAAGAGGCAAGAGAGGTACAGAAACCTGCAAGAGAAGTGCAGAAGGAGTCAAGAGAAGTGCTGAAAGAAGCAACAAAATTGCAGAAAGTACCTAGAAAAGTGATGAAAGAGACAAGACAGTTGCAAAAAGAAACAATAGAGGTGCAGAAAAAAGCAAAATAAGAGCCGAAATAGGCAGGTTAGGTGCAGAAAGAGTAAAAGAGAGGTGCAGAAAGAAGCAAGTGAGGTGCAGAAACAGGCAATAGGGATACAGAAAGTGGCAAGAGAACTGCAGAAAGAGGGAAGGGAGTTGCAGAAACAGGCAAGAGAGGTGCATAAAGGGAGAACCTGGGTATAGAAACTGGCAAGAGAGGAGCAGAAAGAGGGAAGAGGGGTGCAGAAAGAGGCAAGAGGGGTGCTGAAAGAAGCAACAGAGGTGCAGAAAGAAGCAAGATAAGTGCAGAAAGTACCAACATCGGTGCAGAAAGAGGCAAGAGGGATGCAGAAAGAGGAAAGAAGAGTGCTGAAAGAAGCAACAGAGGAGCAGAAAGAGGGAAGAGAGGTGCAGCAAGAAGCAAGAGAACTGCAGAAAGAGGATGTAAGGTGCAGAAAGAGGCAAGAGAGGTGCAGAAAGAAGCAAGAGAGGTGCAGAAAGAGGCAAGAGAGTTGCAAAAACAGGCAACAGAGGTGCAGAAAGAGGGAACAGAGGTGTAGAAAGAAGCAAGAGAAATAGAGAAAGAAGCAACAGTTGTGCAGAAAGAAGTAAGAGAAGTATCGAAAGAAGAGAGTGAGGTACAGAAAGAGGCGAGAGAAGTGCATCGAGAGGCAAGTGAGGTGCAGAAAGAAGAGAGCGAGTTTCAGAAAGAGGCAAGTGAGGTACAGAAAGAAGAGTGGAGTGCAGAAAGAGGAAAGTGAGGTACAGAAAGAGGCTAGAAAAGTGCAGAAAGAAGCAAGAGAAGAGCAAAAAGAGGCAAGTGAAGCACAGAAAAAAAGCAAGAGAAGTGCAGGAAGAAGCAACAGAAGTGCAGAAAGAGGAAAGAGAAGTGCAGAAAGAGGCAAGAAAAGTGCAGAAAGATGCAATTGAGGTGCAGAAAGAGGCAAGAGAAGTGTAGGAAGAGGCAACAGAAGTGCAGAAAAGAACAAAAAAGATTTGCAGAAAGAGTAACAAATATGCAAAAAGATGCAAGAGATGTGCAGAAAGAAGAAACCGAGGTGCAGAAGAAGGCAAGAGAACTACAAAAAGAGGCAAGAGAGTTGCATAAAGAGGCAAGAGAGGTGCAGAAAGTGGGAACAGGCATGCAGACAGAAGTCAGAGAGGTGCAGAAAGTGGGAAGAGGGGTGCAGAAAGAAGCAAGCGAACCGCAGAAAGTGGAAGAAAGGTGCAGAAACAGGCAAGGGGGTGCAGAAAGAGGCAAGAGAACTGCAGAAAGAAGCAACAGAGGTGCAGAAGGAGGCAAGAGAGCTGCAGACAGGGAAGAGGGTTCAGAAAGAGGCAAGAGGGTATAGAAAGAGGCAAGAGGGGTGCAGAAAGAAGCAAGAGAGGAGCAGAAAGAGGCAAGATAAGTGCAGAAAGAACCAACAGAGGTGCGAAAGAGGCAAGCGGGCGCAGAAAGAGGCAAGAGAAGAACTAAAAGAAGGAACAGAGGTGCATAAAGATGCAAAAGAAGTGCAGAAAGAAAGAACAGAAATGCAGAACGAGGCAAGATAAGTGCAGAAAGAAGCAACAGAAATGCAGAAAGAGGCAAGAGAAGTGCAGAAAGAAGCAACAGATGTGCAGAAAGCAGCAAGAGAAGTGCAGCAAGAGGCAAGATAGGTGCAGAACACAGGCAAGAGGGGTACAGAAAGAGGCAAGAGCGGTGCAGAATGAGGGAAGAGGGGTGCAGAAAGAGGCAAGAGCAGTGCAGAAAGAGGCAAGAAGGATGCAGAAAGAGGCAACAGAGGTGCAGAAAGAGGCAAGAGAGATGTTAATGTTAATGTTAATGTTATTGGGACTTATATAGCGCAAACTGTTACCCGAAGGTGTCCTGGCGCTGTGTGAAGTCCTGGCTGAAACTACGTCGGTAAAGTTCTAGGCAGGTTTATTTAGAGAAAAGCCATGTTTTTAATGCCTTACGGAAGACTAGGAGATTATTCATGCTTCTCAAGTGGGGTGGGAGGTCATTCCATGCTCTGGCCGCATTGGCAACAAAACTTCGGCCGCCCCAGTTAACCTTTTTTACCCGGGGCACCACCACTAGATTAGCATCAGAAGACAGCAAAGCTCTTTTAGGTATATACCTGCGAAATTTTTGTTTTAGAAAGTCTGGCCCAGTTCCATGTAAGGCTCTAAAAACCAGACATAGCAGAACACAGGCAAGAGGGGTACAGAAAGAGGCAAGGGCGGTGCATAAAGAGGGAAGAGGTGTGCAGAAACAGGCAAGAGCAGTGCAAAAGAGGCAAGAAGGATGCAGAAAGAGGCAACAGAGGTGCAGAAAGAGGCAAGAGAGATACAGAAACCTGCAAGAGAAGTGCAGAAGGAGGCAATAGAAGTGCTGAAAGAAGCAACAAAATTGCAGAAAGAACCAAGAAAAGTGATGAAAGAGACAAGACAGTTGCAAAAAGAAACAATAGAGGTGCAGAAAAAAGCAAGAGAAGAGCAGAAAGAGGCAAGTTAGGTGCAGAAAGAGTAAATGAGAGGTGCAGAAAGAGGCAAGTGAGGTGCAGAAACAGGCAATAGGGATACAGAAAGTGGCAAGAGAACTGCAGAAAGAGAAAAGGGAGTGTAGGAGAGTAGGATCTGCCTCTTATGTTGCCCCCACTTTTTTTCTGATGTTTACACTGGTTTCTGGCTATAGTCAGGCTGGGACACTGCTAATCAGGGCCCCAGCCTCTCTGTTCTCTCTAAACGATTTGGAGTGCACTCTAGGCGCACTAGTGATTGGATACTGTGGCACCTTATGAGTCCCTAGTATATGGTACCTTAGGTACCAAGGGCATAGGTCTTCACAGGCCTACCAGGGGCTGCAGCATGTATTATGCCACCCCTGGGAAGCAGACTAAATCTGACACCACAGGCCTGCTACTGCAGCCTGAGTGAGGAAGTGCTAGCACCCCTCACTGAGATATAGGTGCCCTATATCTCTCCTACACACACATATAAACCTATCAGTCACCCCTAAGGCAGGCCCTATCAATCCTGAGGGCAGGGTGCTTGGCTTCTATGTGAGGGGGTGCCTCTGCCTGAGCAGGGCCCTCTGCAGCGCTCAGAGTCCATTCTCTGGTGCTGTTTGTGGATGCGGTTAAACCATATACTTTTAAGTGCATTATATCCTCGCGGTAAAATGCTAACTTTGGAATGGCTGCATCGAAACATGTCGTGTTTGGTGTCAAACACCTTGGAATACTACCCCCCCCACCAGTCCTGGTGGCGGGGGTAGCATTCCACCCTTCTAGAGGGATGGACGTGTACCTACTGTGGAAACGCGGTAGAATCCTGCAGAGCCCGGGCATCACAAAATGGATGCCACCAGTCACAGACACTGGGCTGCCCTCCTGCTGATGACCAACACTCGCAGTGGAGGAGCCCAACAATAGATATCCTGTCCCAAGGGGTGTGACCACCTCCCAGACAGGGTTTAGTGTATTGGGGCTGGGTGGGTGCACTCTTAGAGTGCTTTGAAGTCCTGCACTGGGGGAGCAGAAGGCTCCTCTGTGCATATGCCAGTTCAAACCGGCTCAGGGGCTACCTGTCCCTGCTCTGGCACGAAACTGGACAAAGGGAAGTGGGTGTAGCCACCCACTCCCTGACCCTCCCATAGGTAGGGTCATAGAGCTAGTCCCTCCCCTTCTTTTGGTATAAGAGGGGGAACCTGTGCATTGCACCCTAGATTTCCCTGGACGACGCTCTACAAGAAGAATCCCAGACCTTCGACATTCCACTACCTTTGAAAGACTGAAGAATCTCCCTTGGAGTCAAGGAGTGACTCCCCTGCTTGGCAGGCACCAAAAACTACAAACGACGGTTGCAAACTACGCTGCTCCCGCCGGAGTCCGAAGTCCCTGCAGCCCGATAAGTGGATTTCCTGACTTCTCAAAGACCATCGTGAGTCCCCAGCGAAGCTGAGGCCAGTGGACCCCAAGAGTAATGAGGAACCGCGACCCCTGGGTACCGTGCACTATTGTCAAGTGCAACCCCTTCACAACATTCCACAAACTTGTGCTTTGGACCACGTGTGGTCCCAGCCTCCAGCAGAAATCCCTCCTAAGATCAGAGGCCTACCACGTCCCGAGTGACCGTGGGCCCCTGTGAGTGAATCCATCCGAGGCGTGTTCGCAATCTATTGCCAGCCGGCTTGTGGGTCCCCAGAAGACTTTCTAAAGAAACCAAAGGGCTCCCCTGGTTGCTCCAGACCTGCCCTGACTTACCCTTGCTGGGTGAGTTCCACAGACCTTGCTGGTCTGCGCCATTGTCTCTTTGCACTTTCCCCAAGACTTGCTGTTACCAAGGCTTGTTGGCTCCGATCGAGTTGCTGCCAGCGCAGTAAGCTGCAGACATCATGGGACACGCCGAATCCAGCTCCTGGTCATCGACAACGCCTCCTGGACCTCGTGGCTGAAGAGTCAAGGCAACCAGGAACGACCTGAATCTTGCGATGATGGTGGGCATCCATCTTCCTTGCCCCGAGTCACTGCCAAGTGACTTTGAACACTGTCCCCTCTGCTTTCAGGTCTTCCATCTTCCGAATCCAGGCTTGGATTCCTCCGGACACTTCTCCTGTCGCCGCAAGCAGCAAGTCTTCACTGGCTACCATTGAAAACGATGCCGCGACCCGACACCAAAGAACACCTATGCACCCGGCTCCCCTGGGTGAGGTAACTTCAGCACTACGGTGCTCCTGTGGGTGTGGGCCCTAGAACTACTTACCCTGTAAGTGACTTGCTTGTAGCTTCCCTCGAAGTGCCCTAAAACTCTAACTTTCCAAGTGCGACTCTCGCACTGACTCGTACCTGGTTCGCGTCTGTGTTAGACACACCGCGTCCAACTCCCTTGCAATTCCATCTGTAACCGCGTCCTTCGACTCGTACAAGGACCGATCGGTGTGTTCGCCTCGAACACGCAAGGGACCTCTAACATTGATATCTCAATCGCGTCTGAGTGCATAGACTCGTACAGGATTTGCATCGGTGCCAGGTCACCGCGTCCGTCCCCTGTGGGTCTCCTACAACTACCTGGGGTGGTTCTTGGGGGTCCCTCGATTCTAGATGCCCTAGGTCTAGCAAACTAAGATTATAATATTCAATTGTGCTAAACTTATCCTGATAATATTTGACTTGTACATATGTTCCTATCCTCTAATCTCATAAAGAGATTAGTAGAGAGTGTTTATTAATAAATACATATATATTTGATATATATACCTGTGTGGTGTCTTTTCATTTGGTGATTCAAGAGATTGTGTGGTAAAACAAGCTGCTTTACATTCCTTCAAGACTTAGCCTGAAGGCTGCTCTCCACAGCTACCACTAGGATAGCTTTCTATAAAGGTTGTCTTAAACCTATCTACCATAAGAGTCGAATTGTTCTGGTGCAAGGTGTCCACTTTAATTAGTGAACAGCATATACCAGGCCAACTTCTCACAGGGAGTTGCAGAAACAGGCATTAGAGGTGTATAAAGAGAGAACCTGGGTATAGAAATTGGCAAGAGAGGAGCAGAAAGAGGGAAGAGGGGGTGCAGAAAGTACCAAAATCGGTGCAGAAAGAGGCAAGAGGGATGCAGAAAGAGGAAAGAGAAGTGGTGATAGAAGCAACAGAGGTGCAGAAAGAGGAAAGAAAAGTGCAGAAAGAGGAAATAGAAGTACAGAAAGAAGCAATAGAGGTGCAGAAAGAGGGAAGAGAGGTGCAGAAAGAAGCAAGAGAACTGCAGAAAGAGGATGTAAGGTGCAGAAAGAGGCAAGAGAGGTGCAGAAAGAAGAAAGAGAGGTGCAAAAACAGGCAAAAGAGGTGCAGAAAGAGGGAACAGGGGTGTAGATAGAAGCAAGAGAAGTACAGAAAGAGGCAACAGTTGTCCTGAAAGAAGTAAGAGAAGTATAGAAAGAAGAGAGTGAGGTACAGAAAGAGGCGAGAGAAGTGCAGCGAGAGGCAAGTGAGGTGCAGATAGAAGAGAGCGAGATGCAGAATGAGGCAAGTGAGGTTCAGAAAGAAGAGTGGAGTGCAGAAAGAGGAAAGTGAGGTACAGAAAAAGGCTAGAAAAGTGCATAAAGAAGCAAGAGAAGCGCAGAAAGAGGCAAGTGTAGCACAGAAAAAGCAAGAGAAGTGCAGGAAGAAGCAACAGAAATGCAGAAAGAGGAAAGAGAAGTGCAGAAAGAGGCAAGAGAAGTGCAGAAAGATGTAATTGAAGTGCAGAAAGAGGCAAGAGAAGTACAGGAAGAGGCAACAGAAGTGCAGAAAAAACCAAAAGATTTGCAGAAAGAGTAACAAATATGCAGAAAGATGCAAGAGAAGTGCAGAAAGAAGAAACTGAGGTGCAGAAGAAGGCAAGAGAACTACAAAAGAGGCAAGAGAGTTGCAGAAAGAGGCAAGAGAGGTGCAGAAAGTGGGAACAGGCATGCAGACAGAAGTCAGAGAGGTGCAGAAAGAGGGAAGAGGGGTGCAGAAAGAAGCAAGCGAACTGCAGAAAGTGGAAGAAAGGGGCAGAAACAGGCAAGGGGGTGCAGAAAGAGGCAAGAGAACTGCAGAAAGAAGCAACAGAGGTGCAGAAGGATGCAAGAGAGGTGCAGACAGAGGAAAGAGGGTGCAGAAAGAGGCAAGAGGCTATAGAAAGAGGCAAGAGAGGTGCAGAAAAAGGAAAGAGGGTGCAGAAAGAGGCAAGAGGGGTGCATAAAGAAGCAGGAGAGGAGCAGAAAGAGGCAAGAGAAGTGCAGAAAGAACCAACAGAGGTGCAGAAAGAGGCAAGAGGGACGCAGAAAGAGGCAAGATAAGAACTAAAAGAAGCAACAGAGATGCATAAAGATGCAAATGATGTGCAGAAAGAAAGAACAGAAATGCAGAACAGAGGCAAGATAAGTGCAGAAAGATGCAACAGAAATGCAGAAAGAGGCAAGAGAAGTGCAGAAAGAAGCAACAGATGTGCAGAAAGCAGAAAGAGAAGTGCAGCAAGAGGCAAGATAGGTGCAGAACACAGGCAAGAGGGGTACAGAAAGAGGCAAGGGCGGTGCATAAAGAGGGAAGAGGTGTGCAGAAACAGGCAAGAGCAGTGCAAAAGAGGCAAGAAGGATGCAGAAAGAGGCAACAGAGGTGCAGAAAGAGGCAAGAGAGATACAGAAACCTGCAAGAGAAGTGCAGAAGGAGGCAATAGAAGTGCTGAAAGAAGCAACAAAATTGCAGAAAGAACCAAGAAAAGTGATGAAAGAGACAAGACAGTTGCAAAAAGAAACAATAGAGGTGCAGAAAAAAGCAAGAGAAGAGCAGAAAGAGGCAAGTTAGGTGCAGAAAGAGTAAATGAGAGGTGCAGAAAGAGGCAAGTGAGGTGCAGAAACAGGCAATAGGGATACAGAAAGTGGCAAGAGAACTGCAGAAAGAGAAAAGGGAGTGTAGGAGAGTAGGATCTGCCTCTTATGTTGCCCCCACTTTTTTTCTGATGTTTACACTGGTTTCTGGCTATAGTCAGGCTGGGACACTGCTAATCAGGGCCCCAGCCTCTCTGTTCTCTCTAAACGATTTGGAGTGCACTCTAGGCGCACTAGTGATTGGATACTGTGGCACCTTATGAGTCCCTAGTATATGGTACCTTAGGTACCAAGGGCATAGGTCTTCACAGGCCTACCAGGGGCTGCAGCATGTATTATGCCACCCTGGGAAGCAGACTAAATCTGACACCACAGGCCTGCTACTGCAGCCTGAGTGAGGAAGTGCTAGCACCCCTCACTGAGATATAGGTGCCCTATATCTCTCCTACACACACATATAAACCTATCAGTCACCCCTAAGGCAGGCCCTATCAATCCTGAGGGCAGGGTGCTTGGCTTCTATGTGAGGGGTGCCTCTGCCTGAGCAGGGCCCCTCTGCAGCGCTCAGAGTCCATTCTCTGGTGCTGTTTGTGGATGCGGTTAAACCATATACTTTTAAGTGCATTATATCCTCGCGGTAAAATGCTAACTTTGGAATGGCTGCATCGAAACATGTCGTGTTTGGTGTCAAACACCTTGGAATACTACCCCCACCAGTCCTGGTGGCGGGGGTAGCATTCCACCCTTCTAGAGGATGGACGTGTACCTACTGTGGAAACGCGGTAGAATCCTGCAGAGCCCGGGCATCACAAAATGGATGCCACCAGTCACAGACACTGGGCTGCCCTCCTGCTGATGACCAACACTCGCAGTGGAGGGAGCCCAACAATAGATATCCTGTCCCAAGGGGTGTGACCACCTCCCAGACAGGGTTTAGTGTATTGGGGCTGGGTGGGTGCACTCTTAGAGTGCTTTGAAGTCCTGCACTGGGGAGCAGAAGGCTCCTCTGTGCATATGCCAGTTCAAACCGGCTCAGGGGCTACCTGTCCCTGCTCTGGCACGAAACTGGACAAAGGGAAGTGGGTGTAGCCACCCACTCCCCTGACCCTCCCATAGGTAGGGTCATAGAGCTAGTCCCTCCCCTTCTTTTGGTATAAGAGGGGGAACCTGTGCATTGCACCCTAGATTTCCTGGACGACGCTCTACAAGAAGAATCCCAGACCTTCGACATTCCACTACCTTTGAAAGACTGAAGAATCTCCCTTGGAGTCAAGGAGTGACTCCCCTGCTTGGCAGGCACCAAAAACTACAAACGACGGTTGCAAACTACGCTGCTCCCGCCGGAGTCCGAAGTCCCTGCAGCCCAATAAGTAGATTTCCTGACTTCTCAAAGACCATCGTGAGTCCCCAGCGAAGCTGAGGCCAGTGGACCCCAAGAGTAACGAGGAACCGCGACCCCTGGGTACCGTGCACTATTGTCAAGTGCAACCCCTTCACAACATTCCACAAACTTGTGCTTTGGACCACGTGTGGTCCCAGCCTCCAGCAGAAATCCCTCCTAAGATCAGAGGCCTACCACGTCCCGAGTGACCGTGGGCCCCTGTGAGTGAATCCATCCGAGGCGTGTTCGCAATCTATTGCCAGCCAGCTTGTGGGTCCCCAGAAGACTTTCTAAAGAAACCAAAGGGCTCCCCTGGTTGCTCCAGACCTGCCCTGACTTACCCTCGCTGGGTGAGTTCCACAGACCTTGCTGGTCTGCGCCATTGTCTCTTTGCACTTTCCCCAAGACTTGCTGTTACCAAGGCTTGTTGGCTCCGATCGAGTTGCTGCCAGCGCAGTAAGCTGCAGACATCATGTGACACGCCGAATCCAGCTCCTGGTCATCGACAACGCCTCCTGGACCTCGTGGCTGAAGAGTCAAGGCAACCAGGAACAACCTGAATCTTGCGATGATGGTGGGCATCCATCTTCCTTGCCCCGAGTCACTGCCAAGTGACTTTGAACACTGTCCCCTCTGCTTTCAGGTCTTCCATCTTCCGAATCCAGGCTTGGATTCCTCCGGACACTTCTCCTGTCGCCGCAAGCAGCAAGTCTTCACTGGCTACCATTGAAAACGATGCCGCGACCCGACACCAAAGAACACCTATGCACCCGGCTCCCTGGGTGAGGTAACTTCAGCACTACGGTGCTCCTGTGGGTGTGGGCCCTAGAACTACTTACCCTGTAAGTGACTTGCTTGTAGCTTCCCTCGAAGTGCCCTAAAACTCTAACTTTCCAAGTGCGACTCTCGCACTGAGCTCGTACCTGGTTCGCGTCTGTGTTAGACACACCGCGTCCAACTCCCTTGCAATTCCATCTGTAACCGCGTCCTTCGACTCGTACAAGGACCGATCGGTGTGTTCGCCTCGAACACGCAAGGGACCTTTAACATTGATATCTCAATCGCGTCTGAGTGCATAGACTCGTACAGGATTTGCATCGGTGCCAGGTCACCGCGTCCGTCCCCTGTGGGTCTCCTACAACTACCTGGGGTGGTTCTTGGGGGTCCCTCGATTCTAGATGCCCTAGGTCTAGCAAACTAAGATTATAATATTCAATTGTGCTAAACTTATCCTGATAATATTTGACTTGTACATATGTTCCTATCCTCTAATCTCATAAAGAGATTAGTAGAGAGTGTTTATTAATAAATACATATATATTTGATATATATACCTGTGTGGTGTCTTTTCATTTGGTGATTCAAGAGATTGTGTGGTAAAACAAGCTGCTTTACATTCCTTCAAGACTTAGCCTGAAGGCTGCTCTCCACAGCTACCACTAGGATAGCTTTCTATAAAGGTTGTCTTAAACCTATCTACCATAAGAGTCGAATTGTTCTGGTGCAAGGTGTCCACTTTAATTAGTGAACAGCATATACCAGGCCAACTTCTCACAGGGAGTTGCAGAAACAGGCATTAGAGGTGTATAAAGAGAGAACCTGGGTATAGAAATTGGCAAGAGAGGAGCAGAAAGAGGGAAGAGGGGTGCAGAAAGTACCAAAATCGGTGCAGAAAGAGGCAAGAGGGATGCAGAAAGAGGAAAGAGAAGTGGTGATAGAAGCAACAGAGGTGCAGAAAGAGGAAAGAAAAGTGCAGAAAGAGGAAATAGAAGTACAGAAAGAAGCAATAGAGGTGCAGAAAGAGGGAAGAGAGGTGCAGAAAGAAGCAAGAGAACTGCAGAAAGAGGATGTAAGGTGCAGAAAGAGGCAAGAGAGGTGCAGAAAGAAGAAAGAGAGGTGCAAAAACAGGCAAAAGAGGTGCAGAAAGAGGGAACAGGGGTGTAGATAGAAGCAAGAGAAGTACAGAAAGAGGCAACAGTTGTCCTGAAAGAAGTAAGAGAAGTATAGAAAGAAGAGAGTGAGGTACAGAAAGAGGCGAGAGAAGTGCAGCGAGAGGCAAGTGAGGTGCAGATAGAAGAGAGCGAGATGCAGAATGAGGCAAGTGAGGTTCAGAAAGAAGAGTGGAGTGCAGAAAGAGGAAAGTGAGGTACAGAAAAAGGCTAGAAAAGTGCATAAAGAAGCAAGAGAAGCGCAGAAAGAGGCAAGTGTAGCACAGAAAAAAGCAAGAGAAGTGCAGGAAGAAGCAACAGAAATGCAGAAAGAGGAAAGAGAAGTGCAGAAAGAGGCAAGAGAAGTGCAGAAAGATGTAATTGAGGTGCAGAAAGAGGCAAGAGAAGTACAGGAAGAGGCAACAGAAGTGCAGAAAAAACCAAAAGATTTGCAGAAAGAGTAACAAATATGCAGAAAGATGCAAGAGAAGTGCAGAAAGAAGAAACTGAGGTGCAGAAGAAGGCAAGAGAACTACAAAAAGAGGCAAGAGAGTTGCAGAAAGAGGCAAGAGAGGTGCAGAAAGTGGGAACAGGCATGCAGACAGAAGTCAGAGAGGTGCAGAAAGAGGGAAGAGGGGTGCAGAAAGAAGCAAGCGAACTGCAGAAAGTGGAAGAAAGGGGCAGAAACAGGCAAGGGGGTGCAGAAAGAGGCAAGAGAACTGCAGAAAGAAGCAACAGAGGTGCAGAAGGATGCAAGAGAGGTGCAGACAGAGGAAAGAGGGTGCAGAAAGAGGCAAGAGGCTATAGAAAGAGGCAAGAGGGGTGCAGAAAAAGGAAAGAGGGTGCAGAAAGAGGCAAGAGGGGTGCATAAAGAAGCAGGAGAGGAGCAGAAAGAGGCAAGAGAAGTGCAGAAAGAACCAACAGAGGTGCAGAAAGAGGCAAGAGGGACGCAGAAAGAGGCAAGATAAGAACTAAAAGAAGCAACAGAGATGCATAAAGATGCAAATGATGTGCAGAAAGAAAGAACAGAAATGCAGAACGAGGCAAGATAAGTGCAGAAAGATGCAACAGAAATGCAGAAAGAGGCAAGAGAAGTGCAGAAAGAAGCAACAGATGTGCAGAAAGCAGAAAGAGAAGTGCAGCAAGAGGCAAGATAGGTGCAGAACACAGGCAAGAGGGGTACAGAAAGAGGCAAGGGCGGTGCATAAAGAGGGAAGAGGGGTGCAGAAAGAGGCAAGAAGGATGCAGAAAGAGGCAACAAGGATGCAGAAAGAGGCAACAGAGGTGCAGAAAGAGGCAAGAGAGGTACAGAAACCTGCAAGAGAAGTGCAGAAGGAGGCAAGAGAAGTGCTCAAAGAAGCAACAAAATTGCAGAAAGAACCAAGAAAAGTGATGAAAGAGACAAGACAGTTGCAAAAAGAAACAATAGAGGTGCAGAAAAAAGCAAGAGAAGAGCAGAAAGAGGCAAGTTAGGTGCAGAAAGAGTAAAGAGAGGTGCAAAAACAGGTAAGAGAGGTGCAGAAAGAGGGAACAGGGGTGTAAAAGAAGCAAGAGAAGTACAGAAAGAGGCAACAGTTGCGCAGAAAGAAGTAAGAAGTATAGAAAGAAAAGAGTGAGGTATAGAAATGGCGAGAGAAGTGCAGAGAGAGGCAAGTGAGGTGCAGATAGAAGAGAGCGAGTTGCAGAAAGAGGCAAGTGAGGTTCAGAAAGAAGAGTGGAGTGCAGGAAGAGGAAAGTGAGGTACAGAAAGAGGCTAGAAAAGTGCAGAAAGAAGTAAGAGAAACACATAAAGAAGCAAGTGAAGCTCAGAAAAAAGCAAGAGAAGTGCAGGAAGAAGCAACAGAAGTGCAGAAAGAGGAAAGAGAACTGCAGAAAGAGGCAAGAGAAGTGCGGAAACATGCAATTGAGGTGCAGAAAGAGGCAAGAGAATTACAGGAAGAGGCAACGAAAGTGCAGAAAAAAAGAAAAGATTTGAAGAAAGAGTAACAAATATGCAGAAAGAAGCAAGAGAAGTGAGGAAAGAGGCAGGAGAAATACAGAAAGTTGCAAGAGAAGTGCATAAAGAAGAAACAGAGGTGAAGAAGAAGGCAAGAGAACTACAAAAAGAGGCAAGAGAGTTGCATAAAGAGGCAAGAGAGGTTCGTAAAGAGGGAACAGGCATGCATACAGATTCCAGAGAGGTGCAGAAAGAAGGAAGAGGGGTGCAGAAAGAAGCAAGCAAACTGTAGAAAGAGGAAGAAAGGTGCAGATAGAGGCAAGAGAGGTGCAGAAAGAAGCAAGAGACGTGCAGAAAGAGGTAAGAGAGGTGCAAAAACAGGCAAGAGAGGTGCAGAAAGAAGCAAGAGAAGTGCTGAAATGGGCAACAGAAGTGCAGAAAGAAGCAAGAGAATTGACAAAGGACACAAGAAAGTTGCAGAAAGAAACAAGAGAGGTGCAGAAAAAGTAAAAAAAGTACAGAAAGAGGCAAGTGAGATACAGAAAGAGGCAAGAGAGGTGCAGAAAGAGGCAATATAGATGCAGAAAGAAGCAAGTGAAGCACAGAAAAAACCAAAAGATTTGCAGAAAGAGTAACAAATATGCAGAAAGATGCAAGAGAACTGCAGAAAGAAGAAACCGAGGTGCAGAAGAAGGCAAGAGAACTACAAAAAGAGGCAAGAGAGTTGCATAGAGAGGCAAGAGAGGTGCAGAAAGTGGGAACAGGCATGCAGACAGAAGTCAGAGAGGTGCAGTAAGAGGGAAGAGGGGTGCAGAAAGAAGCAAGCATACCGCAGAAA
The DNA here is from genome assembly GCA_963921515.1 of Calotriton arnoldi. Lineage (NCBI taxonomy): Eukaryota > Metazoa > Chordata > Amphibia > Caudata > Salamandridae > Calotriton > Calotriton arnoldi. The sequence goes on along the minus strand of CAWUFW010015546.1, from coordinate 10,565 downwards.
GTGGAAGAAAGGTGCAGAAACAGGCAAGGGGGTACAGAAAGAGGCAAGAGAACTGCAGAAAGAAGCAACAGAGGAGCAAAAGGAGGCAAGAGAGGTGCAGACAGAGGGAAGAGAGTACAGAAAGAGGCAAGAGGGTATAGAAAGAGGCAAGAGGGGTGCAGAAATAGGGAAGAGGGTACAGAAAGAGGCAAGAGGGGTGCATAAAGAAACAAGAGTGGAGCAGAAAGAGGCAAGAGAAGTGCAGAAAGAACCAACAGAGGTGCAGAAAGAGGCAAGAGGGGCACAGAAAGTGGAAGAAAGGTGCAGAAACAGGCAAGGGGGTGCAGAAAGAGGCAAGAGAACTCCAGAAAGAAGCAACAGAGGAGCAGACGGAGGCAAGAGAGGTGCAGACAGAGGGAAGAGAGTACAGAAAGAGGCAAGAGGGTATAGAAAGAGGCAAGAGGGGTGCAGAAATAGGGAAGACGGTACAGAAAGAGTGGAGCAGAAAGAGGCAAGAGAAGTGCAGAAAGAACCAACAGAGGTGCAGAAAAAGGCAAGAGGGGCGCAGAAAGAGGCAAGAGAAGAACCAAAAGAAGCAACAGAGGTGCATAAAGATGCAAAAGAAGTGCAGAAAGAAAGAACAGAAATGCAGAACGAGGCAAGATAAGTGCAGAAAGAAGCAACAGAAATGCAGAAAGAGGCAAGAGAAGTGCAGAAAGAAGCAACAGATGTGCAGAAAGCAGCAAGAGAAGTGTAGCAAGAGGCAAGATAGGTGCAGAATACAGGCAAGAGGGGTACAGAAAGAGGCAAGGGCGGTGCATAAAGAGGGAAGAGGTGTGCAGAAAGAGGCAAGAGCAGTGCAAAAGAGGCAAGAAGGATGCAGAAAGAGGCAACAGAGGTGCAGAAAGAGGCAAGAGAGGTACAGAAACCTGCAAGAGAAGTGCAGAAGGAGGCAAGAGAAGTGCTCAAAGAAGCAACAAAATTGCAGAAAGAACCAAGAAAAGTGATGAAAGAGACAAGACAGTTGCAAAAAGAAACAATAGAGGTGCAGAAAAAAGCAAGAGAAGAGCAGAAAGAGGCAAGTTAGGTGCAGAAAGAGTAAAAGAGAGGTGCAGAAAGAGGCAAGTGAGGTGCAGAAACAGGCAATAGGGATACAGAAAGTGGCCAGAGAACTGAAGAAAGAGGGAAGGGAGTTGCAGAAACAGGCAAGAGAGGTGCATAAAGAGAGAACCTGGGTGTAGAAACTGGCAAGAGAGGAGCAGAAAAAGGGAAGAGGGGTGCAGAAAGAAGCAACAGAGGTGCAGAAAGAAGCAAGATAAGTGCAGAAAGTACCAACATCGGTGCAGAAAGAGGCAAGAGGGATGGAGAAAGAGGAAAGAGAAGTGCTGAAAGAAGCAACAAAGGTGCAGAAACAGGAAAGAAAAGTGCAGAAAGAGGAAATAGTAGTACAGAAAGAAGCAAGAGAGGTGCAGAAAGAGGGAACAGGGGTGTAGAAAGAAGCAAGAGAAGTACAGAGAGAGGCAACCGTTGTGCAGAAAGAAGTAAGAGAAGTATAGAAAGAAGAGAGTGAGGTACAGAAAGAGGCAAGAGAAGTGCAGAGAGAGGCAAGTGAGGTGCAGAAAGAAGAGTGGAGTGCAGAAAGAGGAAAGTGATTTATAGAAAGAGGCTAGAAAAGTGCAGAAAGAAGCAAGAGAAACACAGAAAGAGGCAAGTGAAGCCCAGAAAAAAGCAAGAGAAGTGCAGGAAGAAGCAACAGAAGTGCAGAAAGAGGAAAGAGAACTGCAGAAAGAGGCATGAGAAGTGTGGAAAGATGCAATTGAGGTGCGGAAAGAGGCAAGAGAATTACAGGAAGAGGCAACAGAAGTGCAGAAAAAACAAAAAGATTTGAAGAAAGAGTAACAAATATGCAGAAAGAAGCAAGAGAAGTGTAGAAAGAGGCAAGAGAAATACTGAAAGATGCAAGAGAAGTGCAGAAAGAAGAAACCGAGTTGCAGAAGAAGGCAAGAGAACTACAAAAAGAGGCAAGAGAGTTGCATAAAGAGGCAAGAGAGGTGCAGAAGGAGGGAACAGGCATGCAGACAGACTCCAGAGAGGTGCAGAAAGAGGGAAGAGGGGTGCAGAAAGAAGCAAGCAAACCACAGAAAGAGGAAGAAAGGTGCAGATAGAGGCAGGAGAGGTGCAGAAAGAAGCAAGAGACGTGCAGAAAGAGGCAAGAAAGGTGCAAAAACAAGCAAGAGAGGTGCAGAAAGAAGCAAGAAAAGTGCTGAAATGGGCAACAGAAGTGCAGAAAAAAGCAAGAGAATTGATAAAGGACACAAGAAAGTTGCAGAAAGAAACAAGAGAGGTGCAGAAAAAGTAAAAGAAGTGCAGAAAGAGGCAAGTGAGATACAGAAAGAGGCAAGAGAGTGTGAGAAGTTGGCCTGGCATATGCTGTCCACTAGGTATAGTGGGCACCTTGCACCAGTCCAAACAACCCCTTATGGATGATAGGTTAAAGACAACCTTTAATGAAAGCTATCCTAGTGGTAGCTATGGAGAGCAGTCTTCAGGCTAAGTCTTGGAGGAATGTAAAGCAGCTTGTTTTACCAGTTTATAATCTCTTGAGTGACCAAATGAAAGAGGACCACACCAGGTATATATATAAAATATATGTATTTAGTCTTAAACACACCCCTCTAGTCTCTTTATGAGGCTAGAGTTCGAAGTACATAAGTTACAAGGCGAATATCAGCAGTTATTAGCACAATACACGTTTGAGCCCTAGGGGCGTACCAAACCATATACTAAAATCGTGGTATAAGAACCACGACTGAGCTAGACACAAGGCCTAGAGCCTGTAGAAGTGATTGGACCCCAAGGAACCACCCAAGGTAGTGACACAGGGGACCCACGGGGTACGTGTGCAGTGTGAGAACACAGCTGCGAATCGCCGTTGACTTCTATGGGGAAAGTCGCAGTTGGATTTTTAAAGAAAAGGGACACTTTGGAGAGGACTTCCAGTTAACCCCTTTAAACTTAAGAGTTTCTAGGGCCCACACCCACGTGAGTACCGAAATACTCGAGTTACCTCACCCAGGGAAGCTGGGTGCATACGTGTTAAAAGGTGTGGGGAATCGTTGTCGTTTTCAATGGCGACCTCTTGGAAAGTGCTGCTGCCGTGAAGTGAAGAGTGTCCGGTGCGATCCAAGCCTGGATCGAGAAAGAGGAAGACCTGAAAGCAGAGGGGACAGAGTCTGGGTCACTAGCCAGTGACCAGGGGCACGATAGTTGAATGCCCTCAGATGTCGGGTGCTTCAGGTGAGTTGACGGGTGCCTTGACTCTTCAGCCACGAGGTCCAGGAGGTGTCAACGACAACCAGGAGCTGGATTCAAGCTGTGCCATAAAGTCTGTCGAGTGCTGCGGTGTCGGCGACTGGATTGGACCCAACAAGCCTTTATGTCATGGGGAAATGAAGAAAAGGCTGCGGTGCAGACCAGCAAGGTCTGAGGGACTCACCCCGCAAGGGTAAGTAAGGACACGTCTGGAGCAACCAGAAAAGCTCAAGCAATTGAAGAGTTGCCTTCGTGGGAACCCACTAGCCAACGGACTAGAGATCGCAAAGGAGCCTCAAGCGGTCACACTTGGAGCTGGCCCACGGGACACTTGTGGAGTGTAGGCCAGTGATCTTTGCTGCAGTTAGTGCACGGGGCTAGGGCTCCTTGTAACCCAAAGCACGGCTTCGAGAGATGTCAGGAAGTTGGTGCACTTGCAAATGTGCTCAGCGTCCAGGGGTCACAGTTCCACATTACCCACGACAGCTATGGGCCTCAGCTTTGCTGGGGACTCAGGGCAGCCTTGGGGAAGTCTGGAAATCCACCTCTGTTGATGCAAATACTTCGGAGTCCAGCAGGAGCTTCAGTGATGCAGACCGGACAGATGCTTTGTTGGTGCCTGCCAAGCAGGGGAGTCACTCCTTGACCCCAAGGGAGATTCTTCAGTCCTCTAATCTTGATGTAGAGCATCGAAGGTCCAGAATTCAGCTACAGAGTTTTGTCCAGGGATATCTAAAGTCCTGTTGCCAGGGTTCCCTTACTTATACTAAAGAAAGGGGTTGGACTAACTCTGGGGACCCACCTATGGGAGGGTTTGGAAAGAGGGGTGGCTACACCCATTTCCTTTGTCCAGTTTTGCGCCAGAGCAGGGGCTGGCAGCCCCTGCAACCGGTTTGAACTGGGGTATGCACGAGGACACCAAATGTGCCCCCAGTGCAGGACTTCAAAGCACTCAGAGAGTGCACCACCCAGACCCAATCCACTAAGGCCTGTCTGGGAGGTGGTAACACCTCCCTGAGACAGGAAACCTATTGTCCAGGCCTCCCTGCCGGAGTTTCGGTCAGCAGCAGGAGGCCAGACTCGTGTCTGTGGCTGCAGCATCCATTTTGTGATGCCAGGCTCTGTTTAGTTGGTACAGGGTATACCGGTGCTGTCATGTCTCTCACTCTAGAAGGGTGGGATCATACTCCCACACCAGTTACTAGTGTGGGGGTATGATTCCAAGGTGTTTGACACCAAACACGACATGTTTCCATGTAGCCATCCCAAAGTTAGCATTTACCGTTTAGATATAATGCACTTAAGAGTATATGGTCAGGCTGCACCACAGACAACCCAGGAGAGGAGATTCCAAAGGCTGCAGAGGGGCTCTGCTCATGCATGGGCACCCTCTCACATAAAATCAAGCACCCTGCCTTCAGGATTGATAAGGTCTGCCATAGGGGTGACTGATATGTTCTCTATGTGCAGTGGTAGGTGAGATATAGTGAACCTATATATCTGTAAGGGGTGCATGCACCACCTCACTCAGGCTGCAGTAGCAGTCCTGTGGTGTCATTTTGGATGGCTTTCCAGGGGTGGCACAATACATGCTTCAGCCCCTGTTAGGCCTCTGGGGTACCTATGCCCTGGGTACATAGTATACCATATACTAGGGACTTATAAGGGCACTCCAGAATCCAATCTGTGGTGTACCTAAAGTACATGGAATCAATTTATAAGAGAAAGCAGATAGGCTGGGGACCTGAATAGCAGGTTCCCAGCCAAACTAAGTCAAAAACCATTAAAACACCAGAAAAAAGTGGGGGCAACCATGTTGTCAGATTCCACCTTCCTACAGAGAGGTGCAGAAAGAGGCAAGAGAGATGCAGAAAGAAGCAAGTGAAGCACAGAAAAAAACCAAAAGATTTGCAGAAAGAGTAACAAATATGCAGAAAGATGCAAGAGAACTGCAGAAAGTAGAAACCGAGGTACAGAAGAAGGCAAGAGAACTACAAAAAGAGGCAAGAGAGTTGCATAAAGAGGCAAGAGAGGTGCAGAAAGTGGGAACAGGCATGCAGGCAGAAGTCAGAGTAGTGCAGAAAGAGGGAAGAGGGGTGCAGAAAGAAGCAAGCGAACCACAGAAAGTGGAAGAAAGGTGCAGAAACAGGCAAGGGGGTGCAGAAAGAGGCAAGAGAACTGCAGAAAGAAGCAACAGAGGGGCAGAAGGAGGCAAGAGAGGTGCAGACAGAGGGAAGAGGGTGCAGAAAGAGGCAAGAGGGTATAGAAAGTAGCAAGAGGGGTGCAGAAAGAAGGAAGAGGGTACAGAAAGAGGCAAGAGGGGTGCATAAAGAAGCAAGAGAGGAGCAGAAAGAGGCAAGAGAAGTGCAGAAAGAACCAACAGAGGTGCAGAAAGAGGCAAGAGGGGCCCAGAAAGAGGCAAGAGAAGAACTAAAAGAAGCAACAGAGGTGCATAAAGATGCAAAAGAAGTGCAGGAAGAAAAAACAGAAATGCAGAACGAGGCAAGATAAGTGCAGAAAGAAGCAACAGAAATGCAGAAAGAGGCAAGAGAAATGCGGAAAGAAGCTACAGATGTGCAGAAAGCAGCAAGAGACGTGCAGCAAGAGGCAAGATAGATGCAGAACATACGTAAGAGGGGTACAGAAAGAGACAAGAGCAGTGCAGAAAGAGGCAAGAAGGATGCAGAAAGAGGCAACAGAGGTGCAGAAAGAGACAAGAGAGGTACATAAACCTGCAAGAGAAGTGCAGAAGGAGGCAAGAGAAGTGCTGAAAGAAGCAACAAAATTGCAGAAAGAACCAATAAAAGTGATGAAAAAGACAAGACAGTTGCAAAAAGAAACAAGAGAGGTGCAGAAAAAAGCAAGAGAAGAGCAGAAAGAGGCAAGTTAGGTGCAGAAAGAGTAAAAGAGAGGTGCAGAAAGAGGCAAGTGAGGTGCGCGAACAGGCAATAGGGATTCAGAAAGTGGCAAGAGAACTGCAGAAAGAGGGAAGGGAGTTTCAGAAACAGGCAAGAGAGGTACATAAAAAGAGAACCTGGGTATAGAAACTGGCAAGAGAGGAGCAGAAAGAGGGAAGTGGGGGGAAGAAAGAGGCAAGATGGGTGCTGAAAGAAGCAACAGAGGTGCAGAAAGAAGCAAGATAAGTGCAGAAATTACCAACATCGGTGCAGAAAGAGGCAAGAGGGATGCAGAAAGAGGAAAGAGAAGTGCTGAAAGAAGCAACAGAGGTGCAGAAACAGGCAAGAAAAGTGCAGAAAGAGGAAATAGAAGTACAGAAAGAAACAAGAGTTGTGCAGAAAGAGGCAAGAGAGGTGCAGAAAGAAGCAAGAGAACTGCAGAAAGAGGATGTAAGGTGCAGAAAGAGGCACGAGAGGTGCAGAAAGAAGCAAGAGAGGTGCAGAAAGAGGCAAGAGGTGCAAAAACAGGCAAGAGAGGTACAGAAAGAGGGAACAGGGGTGTAGAAAGAAGCAAGAGAAGTACAGAAAGAGGCAACAGTTGTGCAGAAAGAAGTAAGAGAAGTATAGAAAGAAGAGAGTGAGGTACAGAAAGAGGCAAGAAAAGTGCAGCGAGAGGCAAGTGAGGTGCAGAAAGAAGAGAGCGAGATGCAGAATGAGGCAAGTGAGGTTTAGAAAGAAGAGTGGAGTGCAGAAAGAGGAAAGTGAGGTACAGAAAGAGGCTAGAAAAGTACAGATAGAAGTAAGAGAAGTGCAGAAAGAGGCAAGAGAAGCACCGAAAAAGCAAGAGAAGTACAGGAAGAAGCAACAGAAGTGCAGAAAGAGGAAAGAGAAGTGCAGAAAGAGGCAAGAGAAGTGCAGAAAGATGCAATTGAGGTGCAGAAAGAGGCAAGAGAAGTACAGGAAGAGGCAACAGAAGTGCAGAAAAAACCAAAAGATTTGCAGAAAGAGTAACAAATATGCAGAAAGATGCAAGAGAAGTGCAGAAAGAAGAAACTGAGGTGCAGAAGAAGGCAAGAGAACTACAAAAAGAGGCAATAGAGTTGCATAAAGAGGCAAGAGAGGTGCAGAAAGTGGGAACAGGCATGCAGACAGAAGTCAGAGAGGTGCAGAAAGAGGGAAGAGGGGTGCAGAAAGAAGCAAGCGAATAGCAGAAAGTGGAAGAAAGGGGCAGAAACAGGTAAGGGGGTACAGAAAGAGGCAAGAGAACTGCAGAAAGAAGCAACAGAGGTGCAGAAGGAGGCAAGAGAGGTGCAGACAGAGGAAAGAGGGTGTAGACAGAGACAAGAGGGTATAGAAAGAGGCAAGAGGGGTGCAGAAAGAGGGAATAGGGTGCAGAAAGAGGCAAGAGGAGTGCATAAAGAAGCAAGAGAGGAGCAGAAAGAGGCAAGAGAAGTGCAGAAAGAACCAACAGAGGTGCAGAAAGAGGCAAGAGGGGCGCAGAAAGAGGCAAGAGAAGAACTAAAAGAAGCAACAGAGGTGCATAAAGATGCAAAAGAAGTGCAGAAAGAAAGAACAGAAATGCAGAATGAGGCAAGATAAGTGCAGAAAGAAGCAACAGAAATGCAGAAAGAGGCAAGAGAAGTGCAGAAAGAAGCAACAGATGTGCAGAAAGCAGAAAGAGAAGTGCAGCAAGAGGCAAGATAGGTGCAGAACACAGGCAAGAGTGGTACAGAAAGAGGGAAGAGGGGTGCAGAAAGAGGTAAGAGCAGTGTAGAAAGAGGCAAAAAGGATGCAGAAAGAGGCAACAGAGGTGCAGAAAGAGGCAAGAGAGGTACAGAAACCTGCAAGAGAAGTGCAGAAGGAGTCAAGAGAAGTGCTGAAAGAAGCAACAAAATTGCAGAAAGAACCAAGAAAAGTGATGAAAGAGACAAAACAGTTGCAAAAAGAAACAATAGAGGTGCAGAAAAAAGCAAGAGAAGAGCAGAAAGAGGCAAGTTAGGTGCAGAAAGAGTAAAAGAGAGGTGCAGAAAGAGGCAAGTTGTGAGAAGTTGGCCTGGTATATGCTGTCCACTAATTATAGTGGGCACCTTGCACCAGTCCAAACAACCCCTTATTGGAAATAGGTTAAAGACAACCTTTATTGAAAGCTATCCTAGTGGTAGCTATGGAGAGCAGCCTTCAGGCTAAGTCTTGAAGGAATGTAAAGCAGCTTGTTTTACAAGTCTATAATCTCTTGAGTGACCAAATGAAAGAGGACCACACCAGGTATATATTCAAAATATATGTATTTATTGCTAAACACACCCCTCTAGTCTCTTTCTGAGGTTAGGAGTTCGAAGTACAAAAGTTATAAGTTAGTTATCAACAGTAATAGCATAAATACACGTTTGAGCCCTAGGGCGTACCAAACCATATACCAATAAAGTGGTATAAGAACCACGACTGAACTAGACACAAGGCCTAGAGCCTGTAGAAGTTCTTGGCCCTCAAGGAACCACCCAAGGTAGTGACACAGGGGACCCACGGGGGACGCGTGCAGTGTGAGAACACAGCCGCGAGCCGCCGTTGACTTCTATGGGGAATGTCGCGGTTGGAGTTTTAAAGAAAAGGACACTTAGAGGAGGACTTGGAGCAAACCACTTTAGAACTAGGTTGTTCTAGAGTCTATACCACGGGAGCACCGGAGTACTCGAGTTACCTCACCCAGGGAAGCCGGTGCATAGGTGTCTTTCGGGGTCGGGTTTCGTCGTCGTTTTCAATGGCGATCTGCTGCAAAGTGCTGCTGGCGACCAAGTCGAAAGTGTTCGGGTGGATCCAAAGGTGGATCGAAGATCTGAAGAACCTGAAAGCAAAGGGGACAGAGTCTGGGTCACTAGCCAGTGACCAGGAAGGCGATGAGCCGATGCCCACCGATGTCGGGTGCTTCAGGTAGGTTGATAGTTGTCTTGACTCTTCAGCCATGAGGTCCAGGAGGCGTCGACGACAACCAGGAGCTGGACGAGCTGTCCCACAACGTCTGTCGATTGCAGGGGTGTCGGCGATCGGATTGGACCCAACAAGCCTTGGCAGCGGCAAGTCATGTGGAAATAGAAGAAGGATGGTGGTACAGACAGAGCAAGGTCTGAGGTACTCACCCAGCAAGGGTAAGCCAAGGCACATCTGGAGCAACCAGGGAAGCCCAAGCAGAAGAAGAGTTGCCTTCGGGAGGGCCCACTAGCCAACAGACTAGCGACCGCAAAGGAGCCTCGAGTGGACGCACTTAGAGCTGGCTCACAGGACACTCGTGGAGTGGAGGCCAGTGATCTTCGGTGCAGTTGGTGCTGGATGCAGGGGCTACTCGGAGGCCAAAGCACAACTTCGTGGGAGACCAGGAAGAGGATGCACTTGCAAATGTGCTTGTTGTCCAGGGGTCACGGTTCCACGTTACCCACGACAGCTACAGGCCTCAGCTTTGCTGGGGACTCAGGGCAGCCTCTGGGAAGTCTGGAAATCCACCTCTGGTGATGCAAAGCCTTCAGGCGTCCGGCAGGAAGCTCGGTGATGCAGACTGGACAATTGCTTCTTAGTTGCCTGCCAAGCAGGGAGTCACTCCTTGACCCCAAGGGAGATTCTTCAGTCCTCTAATCTTAAAGTAGAGCGTCGAAGGTCCAGGATTCTGTATCAGAGTTTCGTCCAGGTAAATCTAAAGTCCTAAGGACTGGGGTCCCATACTTATACTAAGTTAGGGGGTTGACATACTCTGGGGACCCACCTATGGGAGGGTCAGGGAAGAGGGGTGGTTACACCCATTCCCTTTGTCCAGTTTCGCACCAGAGCAGGGGCAGGTAGCCCCTGCAACCGGTTTGAACTGGCATATGCACAGGGACGTCAAATGTGCCCCCAGTGCAGGACTTCAAAGCACCAGAGGGTGCTCCCGCCCAGCCCCAATACACACTATCCTGTCTGGGGAGGTGGTTACACCTCCCTTCGACAGGAAACCTATTGTCCAGGCCTCCCCTGCCGGAGTTTCAGTCAGCAGCAGGAGGCCAGACCCGTGTCTGTGGCAGCGGCATCCATTTTGTGATGCCAGGGCTCTGGAAAGAAGTTACCGGGTAGCCCGGTGTGTATATGTCTCTCCCTCTATAAGGGTGGAATGCTACCCCCGCCGCCAGGACTGGCGGGGGGTAGTATTCCAAGATGTTTGACACCAAACACGACATGTTTTGGTGCAGCCAGTCCAAAGTTAGCATTGTACCGCGAGGATATAATGCACTTAAGAGTATATGGTCAGGCTGTACCACAAACAGCATCAGAGGAGGGATTCCGAACACTCTAGAGGGGCTCTACTCATGCAGGGGCACCCTCTCACATAAAAACCAAGCATTCTGCCTTCAGGAT